>OZ007586.1:262569414-263169414 GCA_963931845.1 Maratus michaelseni | reverse complement strand
GCTTTTAAGAGAAAAATTATATTATGTCTACGTATACTATGTATTCTACGAAGAATTCAGTTGGTTTGTTATAGTTAATAGCAATTTTGTAAATAAAGAAGTCCAAATCATAAGTGAATTGTTGTATGATGGACTTAGGAAATGATTGTGAAGGAATGCGATACTTAGAGCCAAAACACATAACAGATCTTAAATGAGGATTAGTGACAATGTCTAAATTACCAGTAATGATGTGTCCATGGTAGGCATTAATAGATTTTGAAAATTGGGGTTCATTGCATTTACATGTTTGTGTGTCATGATTTTTGAAAGTTTTAGAAAATTTATTATAGTTAAAGATTCGACGCCCTAAACTAATAGGGTATTTAAAAGAACGTTTAACATTTATACTATGAAGTGGAAATTTACATTGATCATTGTTAAAAATGTGATTAATTTTAATTTTATTAAAAACAGGGTTAGTAAAGGTTATAATTAAGTGTGTATTACTCTTATTTAAGTTTTTAGTTTTTAAATTAATGTTAACATTTAGAACTTTTAACCTAAAATGGAGTAGATCAAAGAAGATATCGCTGAAATGGGTGGTAAATGTATTTGAAGTGAAAACTTTAAAAAATTGAGTGAGATTATACTTTGGAATTGTAAAAATAAATTTACGAAGAATTTTCTAACTAAAATTACTATGATAAGAAGATTGTAAGGTATGTAATGATTTTTTGATTTGACTGTTAGATAATTTGGAAGATGATTTTTTGGAAGTAGATGAATGTCCTCTTTGTGTGCGTTAAGTTTTTTGTATAAGTGGTGATTAAGATATATATATTTCATACAATTATCTATTACCAAAATGCACTTGCTTTATTCTGAAACTGGTAAAATGGAAAGAAAGGAATAGAACTCGTTTTGAAAGTATTCACACATATTTTTACACTATGCCTACTTTATAAATTGATTTATAATCAATCGTATAAATCTGCCCAAAATAAATTCATATTATTGTATAACGTGGCATAATAATGCATTTAAATTTTAAATGTTCAATCAGATACATTTTTTAAAATATACTAGGATATCTGACCCGGGCTTCCCCTGTTACAGAATAAAGATTAAAACCATTTTTTTTAAACTGTAATAGATTTTTTACATTACATATATTTTTCAGATTACCATTAACACCACCAAATAGAATTTTTATATGAAAAATAGCAATAATGTATTCTAATACAGTTTTAAAATTTATCAAAAGCGATACTTTCATATTAGTCTCATGCCAGGAATAAATAGCCGAAGAAATATCCAAAGATTTCGGTGCTTACAGCATCCATTTTTAATTCTGATAATTTGAGTTGTTTAAGCACATACTTCGTTCCCATGTCTGTTAAATTTGTGCTTTATTTATATTATTTTATTCATTGATGAAGTTTTATTTTGTTTATGAAACATTAATCGAAAACAAATGCTGAGCTATTTATATTGTTTAAAGGCAATAAGTTAAACTTTTGTAATCGGACAGCGCACGATAGTAATAGATTCATAAAATGATTCATGCTAGAAAAGTATTTTTTAAATCACATAAAATAATTAAATTGAGATACAATTTTAAAACAAATTGCATTTAAATGAACATTTTTTTTTTCATATTCGACTGTGTAAAAATTGAAATTGTGCGGTAGCTAGAAGTTTAAAAAAAAATTGCAGTAAAAGCGAAATTAATTTGTAAGATGTTGCAACGGTCAATATGACGTCAGAGTTACTCACGGACATGTTTTTCTTTATAATTAATGAGAAAATTAACTGGCAATCTTTCCGAACAATTACCATAAATTTTCTTTTTTCTATATTTTTACTGAGTTTTTCCTGATTTGTGACAACTGACACTTTTTTTTTCCTTCTTCCTTTCAATTCCTTTTTATATTATGTGAAAGGTCCTGCAGTCACATTTATATAACACAGAGGAATTCTTAGAAAGGTAAAATTTTACTGGCATATATATATTTACATTAAAATATTTCTTTCAATACTATTTTTACTTTTTTTCATGCATTATTATGTATTTCTGTTTGCTGTGCTTGTAGAGTACATTTGTAAAATAATTTAAAGAGGATTTTTTTTAATTTCAATTACTGGTGTAATATTTTATGAAACTGGCCAATAATATAAAACTGTGGTTATCACAAATTACTACTATAATTAGTCTAGAACTGGCATGCATATCGTTACTTCACAGTGGTCATAAATATGGATATGTTCCAGGAGCATTTGTGTTTCATTTGTCAGTATATCATGCTTAAAGTTTATTTTCTTTGCTAAATAGAATTATTCTAGATTTAACAATTTAATTTCCCTTTAGTTGCAAACAGTTTTTCACACATTATTCGCAATTGCGTAAATAAGGTTAAAAAGCATTTTTAAATGAGAAATAAGAACAAAATTCAAATGTAATTAGATTTCGGCTAACACTAACAACACCGCCAAGAGAAACATGCCTTTTCAGGGTTTCCACAAGCGACTGTTTTTATTCTATTTGAAAGATTCGCACGACTTTTTCCAAACTACAATCCTAGCCATATACTTCTACAACAACTGCAAGAGAAATCTACAATAAATAATTTATTTTTTAATAGTGGTAACTAGAAAAAAAAAGCAGTCGCCTGTTATAACCCTGCTTTTGCGAGATATTTCTAGTAAATAGCGAAACGTATTAATATTGGTAAGAGAAATATGAAACTATCATTCATGCAAGAAGTGAGCAGGGATTGATCCAAAAACTTTAATTCGGAAATTTTCTGCGTTCAAAGAAAACGAGCGCAACGAATATAGAACTATGTAAACCTTATGAAAGTTATAAATGCAACATATATGGCATAACAATGCTTTATTCACAACGATTTTCAACAATTTCTAAAAAGTCTATGTGTTACTGAACAGTCTAACTCACATTTTTTTATTATAGCATATTGTTATACAGCATAATATTTTTCTTAGCGACATACATGATTCAAAATGCAGCATAGGCGTAATATTTGGACATTCTTTCTAAAAATTATCCCCGTTATTTTAAGGAAATAATTGTGTTTGCATTTTCTGTTATTTAAAAATCTGTATAAAAAATTGGTCTTAAAATATTGTCTTTTTAAGCATTTTGCTGTAACACAGTTTTTTTTTGAGAAAATTTCATGCGCAATATCACTGTGTAGTTAATTTGCGCAAATGAGATATTTTAAATTATATTTCTCGTAAATTTTACAACTTCTGAACACTTTTTTGACTATAATATATGCTAAACAAGATTTATATGCAATATTAAAAAAAAAATCAGATTAGTTTCTAAAATAAAATAAATAGTCTGTTTGTTTATTAAAACGTTTTTAAGCTTTTATATTTACTGTAATCACTTGTAGCAAATATATTCAATTTTAAGTGACTTTTATATATTTAAGTTATAAGTGACTTTTTCTTATATAAATTTATATATTTTAATATGACTAGAATGAGAATTGCTATTCTTTCCGCTTACGTAGTACTATTCCTCAAAATTTTGCCAAATATTTTAAAAATAGAATTATTCTGTTTCTCAATCTTTATGCAATATTTAAAAAAAAAAAATCAGACTTTCAAATTCTAATCTGACTAGAACGAGTATTGCTATTCTTCCCGCTTAGATTGGGCTATTTCCCAAGATTTTGCCAAATATTTAAAAAATAAAATTGTTCCCTTCTCCATCTCTCTGTCAGTTTGTATTATAATTTTTCATAAAATTACTGCAGTCACAATCAGAATTTTGTTTTCTTAAAAGGTGTTAGCACGAAGTTTGCCAATGGAGAGTTTGTGTTCAACGTGAGACTATTGTCAGTGATCTGTGAACATAGATCTTCAGAGGTATAGTTAAAAATAGCTGCGTATTTGGTTTATTTTTAGCATATAGGGGAGACCGGTACACACTGGATCTATGGGCACGGTAGACCACCCCCAAATATTTTATTTAATTTTTTTTTCAAGCTTCTCTTATATTCTAATAGACAACAGCACTGCACTGATTATTTATAGCCTTCAGAAAATATGTTTTGCTCAGATTGAATTATTTTATCCTGATTGGTTGTTTTGAGCTTCTAAAAGTAAAATTTTTCATAATCATTTTTATTTTATTTTTATTTTTTATTTTTTTTTATTTTTTTTTTTTAGTAATTAAAGGTTGTAGATAAATAAGATAAAACAGCTTTTTGCAAAGCTAAGATACTTGTTTTTATTTAACTTTAAAGTTAATATGTTTAAAAGAAAGCTATAAACAATATTAATATGATTATTTATTGAACTTCAACATGAGGCACAGCGGACCGCCCACTCCTGAGGCACAGTGGTCCTCAATCCTCTCTGCTCCTGTAATGCAGAATGTTCAAAATATTTAATAATTGCTTATTTTATATAAAGAAATATTGTTTTAAAGTAGTTATTTAACTGTAAATTAAAGTAAACAAAGAAAAATAATAATTTATTTCACATAGTAAGAAATATTTTGTTTTGTATTTACTGCCTTTGATAAATATAACTGTAGTCTAATTGGTGATGATTCTGTTCAAGTAAGATTCATGAGACGCAAATTGAGTGGAGATCAGTTTATTACTTACCCATCATACGTAGTATAGGGTAAGTCTTGTAATCGTTTTGAAAATCGAAAAAATTTTTTTGACGGATTTACACGTTTCAGACACTGGAGATTCCGAAAAACATATTTTTAGAAAAAAAAATTTGCCGTCCGTCTGTGTGTCTGTGTGTGTGTCTGTGTGTCTGTAAACGCTCTATCTCCCGAAAAAATTGAGATAGAGACTTGCAATTTGGTATGTACTTAGTATGTAATAATGGGAAGAAGCCTATTTCATTTCAATAACCTCGATTAACCGGAACAATTTTTTTCGGACTCAAGAAATATTCGTTCTGATGAAAGGTATATAAAAATTTTCGAAATTGTTTATTTTAAGAAATGAATATAAAAGACAATAAAAAAACATAAATTTTGTATAAATCATGAAGTCGGTCGGATAATTAGTTGCCGAGATATTTGGAATCCTGTTTGCCACACTCTTTGATTTTTCATGACCCTGTATTTCATCCAAATTTCACTTCAAAGATCTATTTTAATTGGAAATTTGACGCTTAATCAGATGCAATAAACCGCTAGTTAATAGGATTATTATTTTTGGAGTTATAAGGATGTTTCTTTCAAGCAATTCAGTAATCGAGCCTTTAAAGTTTGTGACGTCATCAAGCCACGATTTTATTTGAAATGCAATGCATTTTATAAGTAGTTTACACATTTTTATTTTAATATTTCACATTATGCATATCCATGATGGGTAAGTATTACGGTGGCCCCCAACGACTAGTTTTTCACGAAACTGTTGTTGATGTCGATGATTTCATAATGTTGCTCCCAGACCCTAAAGTATTTCAGGAAAATTCCAGGCATGATCTTACTCATAAGTATTTTGGAATTTTATTTGCAAATTTTAATGTGCGCTGTTTTTTTTGTACTTAAGTAATAACTTCAACTAAATTTCAATTGTTCCTGTATTCATCTGTTATTATTTTCAAAATATAATTATTTTTTTTTATTTTTTTTTATTTCAAAATGTTACTTGTAAATTTATATTACTATGTTATTTTGTGGGTAAAGGGGAAATAAAAAATAATTAGATTAATGAAAAATAGATTTATATTGTATTTCAGTTAATACCTAATAGCGGTCCACTCTGCCCCGATGGGTGGTCCAGTGTGCCCCACTTCTGGGGCACACTGGTCCACTTTACGGGTGCATAATTTTTTTTAAATGTATTGAAAACTATGTTCTGAGAAAATTATGATGAATGTATAAAGGATTAAGGAATATTCAAAAATGTTTTCATGCAGATCAGTTTGTCAGTTAAAGAGAAAAAAAAATTTAACTGAAAAAGTGGTCCACTGTGTACCAGTCTCCCCTAATCCTTTCTGCGGCAAAGTAACTATACTTGTAAAATGTTGATATGATTGATTGTTGCTAGAATTTAACGAACTAACTTAATAGAAAATAATTGAATGGTTTTCTTCCCGTAAATTATAAAACCGAAATTTTATTAAAACATTCTGGGTGTTTTTTGACAGTTGAGTTTAAATTATGTGTTCACGCCATGCAAATACTGCGCTTTAAAAGGTTAAAAATACCTAACAGTATGCCGCTTTTTCCGATATAATTATGTGGGTATGGTCTTGTTTATCCATTGAAAATATATAGTATTTTTGCACAGAACGAGAAGTAAGAAGTCTTTGAAAATATTTGGTCTAACATTTCACTACTGACGACATCTTACTATTTTAACAACTTCATCGGTGCAGTAAGATTAAATTTCCAATTTGTTCCATGTGGATGATCAAAAGCTTCATTTTAAACATTTAAAAGCATTCTTTCTAAAAAAGAGATGATACAGCACAAAATATAGTAAACATTTGTTTAGTCGACAGTGATCGTATTTTAAGTGAACGAAATATTTTAACTTTCGCTAAGCCTGGTGAAAACTAATCAGCAAACTGTGTTTTTTACCCATTTGGATGGTGCTTTCTCTTCTTGAATGTGAAATATATAGTATTATACTGTTTGTTTCCATACATGAGGAGACTTGTTTGTTTTTTAACATCAATAAACGTCGCACCTTCCTTTCTTAGATAATGCAAGATTTTCTTCCCATAGTGGTGAGAATTATTTTGGTCCTCTTGTCTTTTTTCATGTTCACGAAAATTTCATTGGATGTCAAAAATAGCATTGCAACCTATCTTAAGGTTATGAGCAATCCTTTCACGCCTTCACATTCAAGTTAGTTTTTCAAAATCATTTAAAGATATTCCTCTAATATCTTATAATAAAAAAAATACAATTTCTAACATAATAAAAAAAATAATAATAATTCAGACACATAGTACGAAAATAATGGCACAGTTATCTAATTACTTGTCTCAAACATTAATGGCTTTTAGCTTTCGATACAAAAAGTATAAAGTAACTATTGCAGCCGATCGAGGGAAAGCAATTCCGGAAATTTTCGGTATATTTTCACCCCCAGACCCCAAAACCATCCTCCGTTCAAATGTTGATATATATATATATCTGATCTATGTCATGCGATAACACTTGTATTTATAAAGCAATTTCGATGAAACTAATTGTGTGTATTCAGCTCACCAATGTCTCGACAGAGTTCGCTGGCCAGCTTGGTCCGCCATCTTGTTTCAAAATAGCGGCCACTGAAAGATTTGAAACTAAAATAAATAAGTTAAAAAGTTCAAATTTATTTAAGTGTTAGTCTTTGATACAAGAGAATTCCGGGGCATTTTTTGTTTTACCTCTATTTTAAAAAATGGCTGAGATAGAGCAGTTTGAAATACTAGGAAGCCTCACACTTTGAAACAAGACAGCACATTACAAAAAAGTCCTTCCGGCCTGCACCGGGAGGAAAAGGTAGCTTTCATAGACCATGTTTTTAAAAAAATTAACTCATTTTACTCAAACACCCGAAGCTAAAATGCTTGGAACCCGATTATAGAAGATGCAATCCCGGTTTTCGCTAATACTGAATTTGAATGCGAATTTCAGAATGAGAGTTACAGCATAACAAAAATAGGATTGTTTCAAAATGTCAGTCACCCTAGAATTTCAATTATATATACAGTGGAACTCCAGTTATACGTTTTGCCCGGGACCGGACAAACGAAACGTATAACTCAGTAAAACGTACAACTCAATTAATGGTTTACCGGAACAATTTTTAAAATATATCGTGAATACTTTGATCCGCTGAGGTGTTTGCTACCTTTTATATTGAAAATAGAAGTTTCCTAAGTAGTACTGCACCCATGAAATAATTTTTTGGAAATGGAAATGAGAAGAAAAAAAGTACATAAGAGAAGTACACATGAACTTATTTTATCTTAAAAGCTTTATTAAAATTATTTTTATACATATAGCGTACTTAAAAGAAATCGTTGGAATCGCCTTGGCATATAAATCATTTATCAAAAGACATTTCAGTAGTTTATTGAATCTTGTTGAAATAATCAGTAATCTTCGGTTGTTTCTTTTCGGCAGAGCCGACACTGAACAGCAAATTTTACATTTTTGTTAATAATACAGCCGCCTTATGGTTATTGCTTTTACTACTGACGAACCGATTTACTACGTCAAAAGCTTTCACATCAGCTCTGAAGTTTGAGTGGGATCTTTCAAATCAGACTCCTCGGCCGCGTCGTCAGTGTTTCCGGTTTCAAAATGGATAAATAAAAAATAAATTCGTCCGGGGACGCAAAAACGTAACGTATAACTGAGGGAAATGTGTAATTCAAAACGTATAACTCAGCTAATTTTTAATGGCAAGTGGCCGGGACCTCTGAGTTGAAACGTATAACTGAGGGAAACGTACAACTCAGGTAACGTATATCCGGAGTTCCACTGTATATGGATATACAGGGTGGTCATTAAAAAACTTTGCCGATATATCGAACTCTAATAGCGAACTTCAACCGATCGAGATGAGATTTCAGATATAGTTATTCACAGGTATGAGCTCAGTTTTCTGTGAACGGCAACAAATTGGCGCTCACGGTTATAGCTACAAAAACTCGAAATTTTCAAATTTCAACGCCCATTTCTTTTCATCGCAAAATGCTCAGCGCATGCGAAAACCCTTAAGAGCATTAGAACGGTACGTGTGTCGCAATAAACGGACGCGTTATGCACGCACAAAAAACAGCTCTGCGAACGGCCAAAAAAAACACGATCAGGGCGCATGAAGGAAATTTGCATATGACAGGCAAAACAACAATCACGGAACGCCGTTCACCAGATAGTCAGCGTACAAAACGGATAAAACGTGGGGTGGGAATGTTAGTTCTTCAGTCGGGAGCTCGCACATGCCGATGAAATGACTCTTCCAGCGAAAGTTCATGGTAAATTGGTAAAACTATTATCAAAATGGGAGGAATGCTGCGAAAACCTTGCGTGTTTACCTTCGAAACCTTCGCCAAATACGTGGCCCATGCAGCCCGCAAGCTCTTCATGATTTAGTAAAGAAAGTCGATGAAACTGGCTGCACCTGTGATAGACCGCGATCCGGACGACCAATTGTTACTGAGAATAATGTTATGGAAGTGCATCACACAGTGACTACAGGACACATGCAAACTGCAAAAGGTGCATCTCGTGTATTGGATATACCGAAATCAACGGTCCTAAAGCCACTGCGCTATGTAATCTGCATGTTTCCTTACCGGTACCAGCGCGTCCAGATGTTGGAAGTGGGGGACCATCAACAACGTATAGACTTTGCTAATGAATTTCTTATCCGATATGATGGAGGTAACGACTGGCCTCTGGGCATATTATGGACGGACGAGGCACATTTCACCTTAACTGGCAACGTCAACACCAAAGATTGTGTGCACTGGGCAGACATGAATCCGCACGCTGTGGCACCAGTACCTTTATACGACGTCAAAGTTACTGTGTGGTGCGTCATTGCAGGCGCAATTATTCTCGGGCCGTACTTCTTTGAGGAAGCGACACCAACGTGATTTGTAACTTGCTCTGTAACAGGCTCCCGCTAAACGGCAATGCTGCAAAATTGCTGCAGGGAAATGCACTGAATGACTTCGTTTGGATGCAAGATGGTGCACCTCCACACACAGCGAAGTCTGTTCGCAAGATCCTGGAACAGCATTTTGGCGACCGTGTCATCTCACGCCATTTTCCATTTCCGTGGCCTCCGCGATCCCCCGACCTCACTCCTAAGGATTTCTGGTTCTGGGGATATCTCAAATGTAGAGTGTACATCTGCAATCCGTAAACTTTGCCTGATTTGAAAGATTCTATCAAACGTGAGCTTGCAAACATTCCTCATGTGATGTTACGTTCGGCTGCATTGTCCACAGTCGCCCGCATGCAATGTGTAAATGCCTGTGATGACACCCATGTGGAAAATGTGTAATAAAAATAAAAGTTTTCTTTTCTCCGATCTGTGTTGTTATCAGTGATTGGTGTACAGACTGTGTCATATGCAAATTTCCTCCGGTTTTTTTTTTTTGGTTTTTTTTGGCCGTTCGCAGAGTTGTTTTTTTGTGCGTGCATAACGAGTCCGTTTCTTGCGATACACGTACGGTTCCAACGCTCTTTAATGTTGTCGCATGCGCTGAGTATTTTGCGACGAAAAAAAATGGGCGTTGCCATTGGAAAATTTCGAGTTTCTGTACCTATAACCGTAACCACCACTTTGTTGCCGTTCACAGAATCCCGAGCTCGTACCTCTGAATATATATATCAACATTTGAAGGTCTGGGGGTCATGATCGGTAAAAATGCACCAACATTTTTTGGAATTGCTTTCCTCCGAACGGCTGCAATAGGTAGCTTTTTGTAATGAAAGCTACCTAAAACCAACGATTAATTTATGAGTTTTAGTCAACGCAATTTCTCGCAAATTATTATATTTCATTGTTGTAATCATTTTCCCAATCATACGCATAAAACTATATATTAATATCCGTTAGTGCCAAATTCTCGCCAAACTTGGTGATACTTGGCGAAATATCGCCAAATTTGGCGATCAAAAGTAAGTCTTCATAAATGAAGCCAACTTGGCTATAGTTGATTAATTTAGCAAATTTCTTATTCAAATTCAGTTTTAACGAATCTTCTGTAATCGGGTTATTTGCATTTTAGCTTGCTGTTTCGAGTAATATTAGCTAAAATTTAAAAACGAAGATACAGGAATGCTACCTTTTCCTCCCGGTACAGGCCGGAAGGACTTTTTTCTTTTCTTTTATTTCTTCTACTCTCTTAAAAATACTTTTTGCAAGTATACTCTATAGAAATAGTCAGATGTTTCTAAAGACAAACATATCTTTAGATCCTATTGGAATTGAAATGGGCCGCTAGGAAAATTTGACCTTTCCAACAGAAAAACAAAATTGAAAATTGGAGCATCTATTTAAAATTTATACCTGTGCATGCACACACACAAAAAAATTCAAACACGAATTGAATAACCGCACCTCTTATTTAAGCACACATCAAATTATTTAAGCATAAAATGAAAAGTATAAATAAACAGATTTTATTTATCAATTTTAACTACAAAGAGAATTTTTAAAAACAAATAATTTTTAAGAAAAAATAAAACCGTTTTCAAAGGATTGTTTCTTAACATCGTGTTTTTGGGTCATATCGTGTTTTGTGTCGTGTTCTTGTTGCTATAGGGGATAATAACAGTTATTGTTATCCCCTATAGAGTACTGAAAGGCTCGGATTATCCCCATCCCGAACCCAAAAGTTCTTTGTGAAGTCAAGCCGAAACCCGAACCTAACCCGTCAAATACAATTTCGTTGACCCCGAAACTCGATCGGAACACGACAAAACATTTTTCTTCAAAAAGAAACCCGACCGACACCATGCGCACGTCAATCCGAAACCTGAAAAGGTCAGAAATTAATGCATATTTTAATGCAATTATGAAAAAGTAGTCTATAATTATATTTCTCATATCAATTTTACCTTTTATGTAGGAAAATGAATACATATATATTCATTTATATTCAAATATATACTTTTTTCATCAGAAACTACGTTGTGGGCATTCTTTTGAAAAACAGGTTACCGAACCCGACCTGTAGAGTGACAATCCAACCCAAAAATGACCCGAACTCGAAACATAGTCAACACAACCCGCAACGTAAAAAGTTAGCATCAACCCGAACCGATAATCAGGTCGTGTTCGGGTAATACCCGATTACACGTTCCGATGCAGGACTATATAATCCACATTCATTTTAAATTCCATTGCTTCCTTGAAATGCAGTAGAAGGTTATATATTAATTCTTGTGTGTGTCCCTGTAAAAATCAAAACATAAAAAAACTGTACACGATACGACGGATATTTTAATAGCTTAAATTTGTATCATGTATCTTTCACCATATTCAAAATTTGTAACGATTGTTCAATTTTTACAAAAGTTAAAGCCTATAACGTCTAAAACAGACAATAAAACAGTCAGATAGACAAACATATCAGCTTTAGATCCTATTGGAATTGAAATGGGCCGCTAGGAAAATTTGACCTTTCCAACAGAAAAACAAAATTGAAAATTGGAGCATCTATTTAAAATTTATGCCTGTGCATGCACACACACACAAAAAAATTCAAACACGAATTGAATAACCGCCCCTTTTATACAACTTTTGAACAATCCCTCTTTGGAAGTCTGTTAAAAATCGACTGTCCTTTTACTTACGCTTTTACTACATGGTGTATGGTATGCTATTTAATAGAATGCTAGTTAATACAACGAGAGCTGCAAGATAGCTTACTCAGTAAAAAGTATGCTGGTACTCAAAGTCTCTTTCTCAGTCTCAAAGCTGCGAGGTAGCTTTCGCTGTAAATAAAATAAATAAAAATAAAATAAATACAATGAAATAATCTAACAGTTTTTGAGATCACAGTGTTATTGGAGATTATTTTTTTTATTTCGAAAATACTCTTATAATTTTTATTTCTTTTTTTCACATAGCCTTTAAAAAACTAAAAAATATTTTTACCTGAGAAAATTCTATCAAACAAAAGATTTTTACTGTTCCATTGTTTAATACCCCTAAAATTTATCAAAAAATGTTGTAAAGATGATTTGAGTGCTTTTTTTTCAGGAAGCTACAGTATCTGAAACAGTGGAAAATTTCTGATCCCCGTTCAAGGATATTTGCCCTGAAAATGTTCCATCTAAAATTTCTATTTGCTGCTTTAGTAGTTTTTAAAATAACAACCAGCCTGCCTGATGAAGAAAAGTATGTACATTCAATATTTATTTAAATTAATAATGTTTTGATAGCATATTCATTGGAGTTTAGGATAATGCTTATAAATATCCACTGCAACTAAATTACTTACACACTTACCACTTACAGCTAAATCTATGTATGTACGCGGGTTGTTGCCTCGAATAATAATTTTGTGAACATGCGTATAATTTTTATTAAATCCCTTTTTTTTTAACCGTGGGTGTATTAGGCTTACTTTTACAAACATATGTTTATGGTAGTCTAAAAGGGGCTGAAACGACGGCTTTTAAAATGGAACAGCAAGAAAACAGTGAAAGCTAATCGAGATATTCTTGCAGTCGATTAATGTGTGAATTGGGGAATTTCTTTAGAATGCTTCTTTATTTTAGAACCAAATGTCACCGTCATATGGCGCTGCACTGTCTCAAACTGAAAGAATGCTCTAAATAACAAAGTTTCAAAACACGAAATCTCTGTTCTTCACGTTTCAACAGCTGAACAGAATTCGGTGTAGAAACTAGGTGGATTTTAATCCGTGTTTTTGCGTTAGTTTAAGAATTCTTTTAGTTTCGGACAGAGCAGCACCATCTATCGTTAAAAAGTTGTGGGGAACTAGCGACTCTTTTTTTTTAATGGAAACGTTCTGTCGATATTAACCTGTGTCCGCAAGAGCGACATCTGTACTTTATTTTACTTTAATTTTCCGAAATGTGTTTGTGGCTCTCGGAATCTATGGTTATTGTTTTCACTGTGGTTTTATGCTAATTATGCTACGTTGGTCAATCTGAGTACAAAAGCAGGACCGAAAGTTCATAACAGTTAGACCGGGAGGCGGCAGTACAGACAACCACCTCATCGAGTTCACGGCTGAAATGCCAGAATTAGGTAAAACTCTATTCACATATTAAAACGCAATCGGTCTGCCAAGTCATATCTTGGTGGAAAACACGTGAAAACCCGATTTTAGCGGTTGACTCGTAGGTTTACCATTGTGTTTTCCTGCACCCAGTTCTCCATGTTTTCATACTTTTGGGTGCAGGAAAACATAATGGTAAACCTACGAGTCAACCGCTAAAATCGGGTTTTCACGTGTTTTCCACCAAGATATGACTTGGCAGACCGATTACGTTTTAATATGTGAATCGAGTTTTACCTAATTCTGGAATTTCAGCCGTGAACTCGATGAGGTGGTTGTCTGTGCTGCCGCCTCCCGGTCTAAGTGGATCTGGGTCGAGACCTGCCTTACGCGGAAAGCAAGGCCAGCTTACGGTTGTTGGAGATAACGTTTGCACGTGCTCCGGGCATCAAAATGTTTGGAGTAGCTGAAAACAAGTTGCAGTTTGGTAAGAATGAACTTTGCTTATATTTCAATAAAGTTGGTCGGCAATCACGGGTTTCTGACCAACTTTATTGAACTTTATTGTAAAATTTGTTCATAGCAATAGCCATTATTATTAGTGATAGCCGTCGAAGTTATTAGTGAGTGCATGTGAGCCACCAAAGTTCTTTACATAAGTCAGTTTCTTGAATTAGTACTTTTGTATTTCTTCGTATTATTAAATATTGATCCAAGGACAAATTATCGTTAGTTGCAGCGTAACGTAGACAAAATTTAAAAGAAGCTAAATCGCATTCCTTCCCATTTGGTTTTAAATAAACAGTGTTTTTACATATAAATCTGACTATGTCTGTCCTTCAAAGGGGCGGCATTACCGGGTACGTCACTTAGTTAGCCGGTAGTTGCTCATATTAAGAGGTTAAATGCATGGTGAAAAGGAAGCTTAGATTTCTAGGCCCTGTATATCTATTACAGCTAAAGTTGTGATTTAAAATTTTAAAATGTTGTTCATATACTTAGTACTAACATATATGTGTTTAAGATATTTAGTATTAATATAGATTAATATGAACCGCTGGTTGGCTTTAACAGCAACAGTCATCTTTCTCTTACGCTTTTGTATATAATAATACATAAAATTTGCGATTGAATAACAATGTTTAGCAAAAGAAAAAATAATAGAAGACGTTATATTTTTTTCAGGGATCGCTTTATCTATAGAACAGTATGCCAAAATTTTCAGCATTTTTTAAATCCTTGTAAAATTGGAAACTGATCCATCATTTTCAACGAGGTTCGTACGCTCCTAAATTATTTTAGGAGGTACACATACCTTGTTATGAAATTTCGAATAGTTATCTTTAATAACAATTTTGTAAGATCAATAAGTCGGTCAATACTTCTGAAAATTATTGGTGTATACCAGTTACAAAAAAAAAAAATCGTAAGATCATACGAACCCTATTCAATATTCAGATTGTTTATATTTGTTTAACCAGATTAACTTCACAAATCTATTTAGGAATCTTGATTAATGGATATCAAAACTATTAGCTACTTTATTTTCGATCAACAACTATAGGGGATACCGGTACACAGTGGACCACTTTTTCAGTTAACATTTTTTTTTCTCCTTAATAGACTGGCCGATCTGAATGAAAATATTTTTAAATATTCCTTAAACCTTCTTACATCCATCATAATTTTCTCACAACATAGTTTTCAATACATTTTTCAAAAAAAAAGTTATATACACTTGTAAAGTGGACCACTATTAGGTATTATCTAAAATACAATATAAATCTATTTTTCATTAATGTAATTCTTTTTTGTTGCCCCTTCACCCGAAAAATAACATAGTAATATAAATTTTGAAACAAAAACAAAAAATTAATTATATTTTGAAAGTAATAAGAGATTAATACAGGAACAATTGCAATTTAGTTGAAGTTATTACTTAAGTACAAAAAAATCAGCACACATTAAAATTTGCAAATGAAATTCCAAAGTACTTATGAGTAAGATTGAGCATGGAATTTTCAAGAAATAATTTTGGGTCTGAGAGCAACATTATGAAATCATTGACATCAACAGCAGATTCATCTACAGTTTCGGGAGAAATAAACTGATTTCCATTCAATTTGCATCTCATGAATCTTACTTGAATAGAATCATCACCAATTAGACTACAGTTATATTTATCGAAGGCAGTAAATACAAAACAAAATATTTCTTACTATGTTAAATAAATTGCTATTTTTATTTGTTTACTTTATTTTACAGTTAAATCTACTTTAAAACAATCTTTCTGTATAGAAAATAAGCAATTATTAAATATTTTGAACATTCTGCATTACAAGAGCAGAGTGGATTGTGGACCACTGTGCCCCAGAAGTGGGTGGTCCACTGTACCCCATGTTGAAGTTCAATAAGTAATCATATTAATATTGTTTGTTTATAGCTTTCTTTTAAACATATTAACTTTAAAGTAAAATAAAAACAAGTATCTTAGCTTTGCAAAAAAGCTGTTTTATCTTATTTATCTACAACCTTTAATTACTAAAAAAATAAAAATAGGATGATGAAAAATTTTACTTTTAGAAGCTCAAAACAACCAATCAGGATAAAATAGTTCAATCTGAGCTAAACGTATTTACTGAAGGCTATAAATAATCATTGCAGTGCTGTTGTCTATTAGGATAGAAGAGAAACTTTAAAAAAAAATTTAATAAATAAAATATTAGGGGGTGGTCCACTGTGTCCATAGGTCCAGTGTGTACCGGTCTCCCCTACAGTGTATGAACTTAAAGAGCTCAAACCTTTGTTTTCGCGTTTACAAATAAAACGGAAATATTAACAGTTAATAAAATATGAAGTGATAAATGTATTTAAAAATAACATTTATTCTGAATCAGTTTTTTGCTTATGAAGTTTAATTTCAGGCAACTCCTTTATTAAAACACTCATAAAATTGAAAAAGTTTCACAGTTCTGTCAAAGTTTGATTCCACATATTTCTTTGAGATAAAATTTTGCTTTCAGATAGCAAACGTTTAGCGAATTTGAATAAAATTTCTTTAATTACAGAAATAAAAATTTGAGAGTTAATAATATAACATTATTTTCTTTATTTTCATTGATATCTTTAATAATAATACTCTGCAGTTGATATTTATACATAATATGAATTCATTAAAAAAAAAAAAAATACGAATATGGATGAGAGACTTGCTTTAGAGTTTTGCTATTACTAACTCAAATAATAAATTTTAGTTTACATTCTAAATTTTTTCTCCACAAACTTGTATTCGCATCCAAAAGAAGTCGCTGCGAATTCAATAAGAAACCACTCGGATTAATATGAACATTTTATTTCGTTACGGAATAAAAATAATTTTTATTAAAGACTATTTGTTTCAATTGCAGCATGAAAACATGGTTGATCTACCCTGATTTTATCATATAAAATTACTTTAATTATATTCCATTGTTGCTTTCATTCATGAAAATTACTTTATTTTACTTACATATAACTGCGCAATAGTTGTCGAATTTTACAGTGAAGTGTGGGTTGTTCAGTCAACAAAGTGTTAAAGCAGTGCAGAGTGAGCGTTAGAAAAATTGTTCAATTTGTCCATATTCTTATTTAAAACTAAAAATTAGAATCAACTTATCGTATTTATTATTTTACATCAGAAATTTAATTGATACATTTAAGATATCATATGACGTTCTATACTGCCTATCTATTTCCAATAGGGTACAGCCTGTCGACATGGTATACAACTGTATCAATGAGAAACCAGGTGAGGAAAGTCAAGCCAAAAGTCCAATATTATTGTTACATGGTGTTGGAGGAAGTAAGAAGAGCTGGAATGGTTTGAACCAAGTTTTGGCGAATGAGACTAAACGCAGAGTAAGATTACCATTTATTTAAAAGTGTATTGAATGTACAAATCATTACATTTTTTCTTTTAAAATAAAATATTCTTTGTACGAACTAGTCTATCCCTTTATGATTTTTACGATTACGATAAAAAAATTAAACCATTCGAGAAACTACAACGTCTGTCCCATATCTTGATTTTTCTTACATTTATTTTTTTACTTTATTAGGTTTGTGCTGTTGATTTCCGCAACCATGGAGACAGTCCCTGGAATAATCGCACTGATGTTGAAGCTCTAGCTGTGGATATAGGTCATTTTCTAGACAAACAGGGCATAAATAAAGTTAATATCATTGGACAGAGTTTAGGTGGGAAAGTTGGGATTCATTATACTTTAAATAATGTAAGTAGTGTTTTTAAGATTTTCAATCAATCATATTTTCACTGCAGAAAATAGCTGTGCGGTGGACTCTTAACGACTCAGTATACCAATTTAATTCAATACACCAATTTAATTCAATATACCAATATAAGAAAAAAAATATTTACTAAAATCATAAATAAAGGACGTAGGGAGATAACCATTGTTACACTCAAACAATTTACTACTTTTAACGATTTACTACTTTTTTACTACTATGAACTTTTAATACAAGTTCAATTCAAGCACTAATTCAATTAAATTTCTAAAAGCTCTCAGTACTCCAGCAAGATTCATTTTTTACGAACAGTAATTCTCCTTATACTTAACCCTTTCGGGACCAGCGCCCCCTGTACAAATTTATTTTTTAATACCACTATTTCTATATAGTAATTTTTCGCCTTATTTAATCACAGAAATTTCAGATTAGTGATATTTCTTTGATGTTACCCCTATTTAGGATTTGTTTCAAAAATTCAACATAATTACTTCAAATCACTCATTGAATCCGTGTCTTCAGTGTCTGTATAGCTACTGTAAGTGGCTTTCTGCACTGCATACTTGTCAGCATAGTCTTCGTCTACATTTTTGTCGTCACTTTCTTTCGTGCCAAACATAATGATTCCAATCTTCTTAAATCGCATCCCAACTTCCTTCTCATTCAAAACTCACGCAATCATAATACACAAGCATATTCATTTTCATTTCTTCAAGTTTAGGATTCAAGATATTCAAGTTCAATTCTTTCAATAGAAGATAGAGATATTTTAACTGTTTTTATTCAGTTGTGCAACCTTCTATATAGAGTAAATCAAATAGTGTATAAGTAGGTATAACAAAAAAAGATCTTTTTGACGAAATAATTAGTAGTTACAAAAATCACATTTAATGTCTCGTAAATTGACGATAGAAA
The DNA here is from genome assembly GCA_963931845.1 of Maratus michaelseni. Taxonomy (NCBI): domain Eukaryota; kingdom Metazoa; phylum Arthropoda; class Arachnida; order Araneae; family Salticidae; genus Maratus; species Maratus michaelseni. Next base: position 263,150,511 of record OZ007586.1, on the reverse strand, counting down.
CGATGACGAAAAAGTTTATTTAGCTTTTCATATCCTCTTTGAAATTCCCAAGAAGTTAGTCCAGAACAGACAGTGAATTCTTCTTCAACTTCTTTTTCAACCACAAAATTTCAAGCTACTACTTCATTGATTCCTATTCTGTTTTCTCATACGTTTTAATATTCTATTTGAATAATTTATTTTTCGTCAATATCTGAAATAAAAACTGGGAAAATTGGTAACTTCTGGCTGTCAGATACTTACAGCCACTATAAACCACCAACATAATTTTCAGTTCCTATAGTTTTCATTATCACAGAAAATTTACTATATTCTAAAATACAAAGTTTGTCCTGCATTTCCTATCTTGTAGGATATCTGAACTCTAGCCAATGATTGTAGTCATATTCTTTTACGACTGGATCACGAATCTGTAAAAATACAAAATCTGTGTTGTTATCCGGTAATTCTTATGCGAATGTTCTCTCCCAAGGTCATTCAGTCTTATAAGATGGACAGTTAATTATGTGCTCGCTTTGACTTGCTCAGCGCTATGGCACTTCTTTTCGTTCCTTTTTCCTATGAGTTGATTCGAAGCATTTTGAGTGATGTATCAATGACTGGATGAAACCAATTTCACATGAGCATTTCTAAATATTTTGAGCCCTTTTTTAGATGCAGATTTAACTAAATAACATGAATATTATAAAACACATAAATTAATGTCTGAATTTATTAAGGTACACTTAAACAACAATTTGATATTTCAGACTTGAATACACACACATTTATACAATAAACCCAACACGAGTGAAAAATTAGCCTGAGCCACGACTGGAACCTGGATCTACAGCGTAACATGCTGTTGTTCTAACCACTGAACTAATCTTTAAGTGTACCATAATAAATTCAAAAAGTAATTTATGTGCTTTATAATAGATTGTGTATCGATGGAATAGATTTATTCATCGTTGTCCTGTCATCCAGTGCTATCTAATTGCTAGCCGGTGACGTTCTTCAACACGAATACTAGTGAAAAATTGCCGGTCTAAGATATCGACCGGGTTAGTTCAGTGGGCAGAACGACAGCACGTTACGCTGTAGACCCAGGTTAGAGTCCTAGCCCCTGCTAATTTTCCACTCGTGTTGGTTTTATTGTATAAATGTGTGAGCATTCAATTCTCAAATATCAAATTGTTCTTTAAGTGTAACATCAATATTCTTCAATCTTTGTAAAAAAATATATTTAATATGTTACATATTTTGCATACTTATGCTTACATATTTTGAAATATGTAGGATGTTTCAGCACAAATAGTAAAAGGTAATAGAGCACGCTAAAACAAACAATTTTTGTAAAGGAAAGCTGCATCGCAATCCATTTACTTCGTCAAAAATACAGAGTGCTCACTCCAAATTTGAATCCGCATTTTTGTTCATAACTTTAACAACAATGAAGATATTTTAACGAAGTTTGCAACAGACTTTCTTTACTTTGTCTGAAATGTAACGATATCTCAAGAAGTTGTAAAAGAGACCACAATTCGAATCCAATCAACGCTGAACAATAGCGTCATAATTCGAAATGTAGTTGTCATTACATTGATCAACCCCCCCCCCCCCTGTGGACTTATAGCATTCTTCATGACGTTGTCGCATTTCATATAAAACGAGGTAAAATGAGATTTTAAAAAAAACTTAACACTGGCATGACGTTAAAAAATCTTCGTTATTGTTAGGAACAAAAATTTGACATCTTGTGTTTTTGAGAATCTGTATTGCTGTACCAAAATAGTTTGTTGAAGTGTGTTGAACCATCTCATAAAGTTTGCAATCTTGATAATGTAAGGCCCTGAATTTTGCTCATAAATTGAGATTCTTTTGTTTCTTTAACCCCTTAACTGTGGGAGGTATTTTGACATCATAAACTAAAAATAGGCACAATACACCACTTTTTCCGTACTAAAATATTTGCTTTGTGTAATCGAAAATGGTCTGCCGATTAATAAAGCGAAGGTTGCGTTAAATAATTACTGGTGTGCAAAAGCTTTTAGTAACAAAACAAGCAAACTTTTCTTGCCCGAACTGAGTTCGGGCTACACAGTTAAGGGGTTAATATTGAAGTGTTCTGTAAACTTAATTTTCATTTTTAGCCTGATCGAGTCGATTCACTAATAGTTGAAGATGTCAACCCGAATACCATACCTGAAGAAGCATTATTTCAAGTAGCATTTACATTTCGTATTCTGAAAAAAGCTTTAAAATCAATTCCAGATGGAGCGTCTGAAGATGAAGCAGGGAAGAGCATAGTAACTTTTCTGAACAAGAAACTTGAGCAGGTAAAAGCTTTATTTATATCACTAATATTCATTTTTCATCAAATAAATTGCTTTTGTAAAAATTTGGAGGTGACTCCACTGGACTTTCCAAACACTAGTACATGTGTGTAGAAAGTTTAAAAAAATTTATTTATAAAATTTCTGACACAATGGGATCGGCTGGATTCGTACACTGGACCTCCCATTTTGAAACTGGAGACGTTGCTTTTGCGCTAATAATGCTTTTTACATCGCCGCAATACTTCTCTTATACTCTGTTACATTTTCTTGGTGATCTTCTCCATGGAATCGGGCGCAAAATAGTTTGATAATGATTTAAAAATGAATGAAATACCTAATCCGTCTGCCGATTTGCACGAAAATCTATACAAAGTAGTCTATAACATACAGGTGGTTATCAAAATAATGGAAACACTTGTGAATGAAAGGGACATTTAAGAATTCCCTTCGTAAGCATTAAAATATAATCTTAGCTACCAGATTTTTTTTAATATACAAAGTACATGTATTAGGTAGTATGAGAGAGCTCTAGAAGAGTTGTCTACGTTTTGATTTTTTTTGTCAGAAGCGTAAAATGTCAGACCTCACAGATTTTCAAAGAGGCCAAATTGTAGGAGCCCGACTAGCTGGAGCAACGGTGACCGAAACATCCCAGCTTATAGGCGTTTCTAGAGGTACGGTGTCTAAAGTCATGACAGCATACACACAGCGCGGAAAGACAAGCTCAGCAAAGCAAAATAGTGGACGGAAGGAGAAGCTGAGTGAAAGAGACCGACGGGTATTGAAACGGATTGTAATGTCTAAAAAGAAAACAACTGCAGCCAAAGTGACCGCAGAGCTCAATCAGCATCTGGATTCTCCAGTGTCAACAATTACAGTTCGGAGATACCTTCATAAAGAGAACATTTACGGCAGAACAGCAATTCCCCAGCCACTTGTCACAGATGCTAATGCCAAACGTCGTGTAGAGTGGTGCCACAACCACAAAACCTGGTCGATTGATAAGTGGAAGACTGTTATATGGTCAGACGAATCATCTTTCACACTTTTCCCCACAACAGGACGGGTACATGTCTGGAGAACACCTGCACAAGCGTATGATCCTGATTGCCTCCGTCCAACTGTCAAGCATGGAGGTGGATCGGTCATGGTATGGGCAGCCGTGTCATGGTTTTCTGCTGGTCCAATCGTAACCCTGAAAGGAAGGATCACTGGGGAGAAGTATAGAGAAGTTTTAGCTGACCAGGTCCATCCAATGATGCAAATTTTGTTTCCTGCAGGAGATGGAATTTTCCAGGATGATAATGCCCCTATTCATGCAGCCAGAGTTGTCCAATCATGGTTTGATGAACATGAGGATGAGGTGGAACATCTACCTTGGCCCGCACAGTCCCCAGACCTCAACATAATCGAATCGTTGTGGTCTATTTTAGAGCTTTCAATCCGGAATCGATATCCTACACCGGCATCTCTCACGGAACTTTCACAATATCTCCATGAAGAATGGTACAATATTCCTCTAAACACTATTCAGAATTTGTATGATTCGATTCCTAGGCGAATCCAAGCTGTATTACATGCCAAAGGCGGTCCTACGCCATATTAATAAAGAATTCCTTCAAAATCTAGGGTGTTTCCATTATTTTGATAACCACCTGTATTAGCCAAATGGGGGCTCAATCAGCAGTACCGTTTGGCAGCTAATGTGTTCACTGACACACACAAACATACAAATAATGATTACAATATTTGACAACAATCATTTTCAGTTATACCAACACCATGCTAAAATGTATGCGCCATTGATTTCAAGTCTGACTGTGCAAAGGATTTTTATTACAAACGGGGCCAAACATTGTGGCTTGCAATTTATTGAACGTGCCTCATCTTTATTATTATTATTATTTAATAGTAACCACGCAAAACATCTTAATTTGCTATTTTTCGAATCGAAAACATTTTTATTAAGTTACAAATTACATTTTTCACTGACGCTGACATAGATTTTACCATTTGGTAGTTACCTGATGATGAGGAAGCTGAAATAAAATTGTTTCAGGTCTATAGAATTATACATAGAGAAAGTTTTTTTGCGAGGTGCCGGCTAGGAACGTTTCACAGTAAATCAAAAATATAATTTAGTTGACCCTAACACTGGATGCTATACCCAATATGTTAAACGACTATGGGACATCGCAAAATGGCGTAATAAAAGAGACAGTTGCAACGTTCGTAATTAATTATAATCCTATCCCATAAAATTCATGATGAGACGTCTTTATTCAAAAAATGAAATTTTTAGTGCAATGCTAAGAAATATTTACAATTTCATGCCTGAGGTTTAAATTGAGTTTTATTTTATTGTTTAATTTTATTACATCATATTTATTTGTTCTTTATTTAATTATATATTTTTATTGATTTAATAAAATAATTCGCGAAAGTGTAATTTTCAAATGTTTTATTTTTAAATTATCACTTTCGCAACCACAATGTTAAATTTTGCTCGAATGTTTCATTTGGCGCCAACTATTACATTTGGATACAATGGTGTCGGTATAACGGGAAGTACCCAATAGTTCCTTAAACTATGTGTTCGGAAAGTAATAGTTTAAAAAAAATTAACAAGAGATTCCTGATTTCCTTCAAATTAAAAAAACTAGTAAATCCTAGTTTCTTTAATTTAGTTAGTTAGTTAGTTTACAAGAAATTACAAATTCAAAACGTGGATTTTCATCTCCTCTAAATTGAAAAAGAATAAATTTTGAATAAATATTTATATACTATATACCTTTCAGCCTCGTTATTTTTCGAAATATTTTTTATAAGTCAAAATATATATCAGTGCTACAATCAAAACTTTGAAATTAGATTAAATATAATTTAAGGCTGATTTATAATTTTATTTGAATTTAACTAAATTTATGCAGTTTTCTCGCTTAAAAATTAACATTATTTTAATTATTTATCAAAATTTAATAAAATAGTTAGAAAAGTCTGTAATTGTCAAATGTTTTATTTTTAAATGATCACTTTCGCATCCACAATGTTCATTTTTTGTTTTCAAATGTTTCATTTAGTGCCAACTGTTACACTTTAAGACAATGATGTTGGTATAATGAAATGGTGCCCAATAGTTTCCTTCTTTCTGTAAAAAAAAACAATTAGTTCCAGCTTTGGAGAACATGTAAATTTCGATTGAAAAAAAATTGTGTCCGCCTTTATTCTTGAATTGTTTTTAAACATAATCACAACAAAGGTGTTAAAGTACAGAATTTTTTTGCCCAAATGTGAATGCATATTTTTTGAAAAATAATTAATTTGATAATACCCACTTTTGAGTCTTTATTTGAACTAGTTATATTAAGTCAGTTCAGAAAATACATAGATTAGGCATTTAACCAGTTGTAGGTTAGTTTAGGGTTTTAGAGGGGGGTGAGGACGCGCGGGCAGCAAATACACAAAATATTGTTTAAAACTTAATAGTTTCGTTACAATCGGAGTAACAAAACAATATTGGCTATAGTGGGTTCCAATATTGCAATTATCAGAAATACTTCCAATTAAATAACAGTATTGATTAACCCTTTTGAAGGGCGCTGGTAAATATTTATACCACTTAACTTTTACTCCCAACTGTCAAAATTATATCAAATTTTGAAGAAATTTTTGCTTTATACTGCACGCAAAGAAAAGCATTTTATTTTCAAATTTGTTTGTAAATTCTGGTAGAATTAATCCTTTGAATATTATGTTAACGAATCATTTTGCTTATAAAAAGGGTTAAACATTCGTTTTTCCTAGTAAACATTTGCAATAAAATTATACTATGTCAAAAACATTGACTTTACATTGGACATATTAGCAGCGTAAAAGTGAAATACACTGCTCAAAACAATTAAAGGATATTTGAAGTTTTATATAAAATAAAGATATAAACGAAATTTTTTTTGCCGAAAATAGAAGAAGAGAATCACAAATGCAAATTTTTCTTGTTTTCAAACTGTGGAGTATGCAAATTTTGAGTTCGACGTCAAAAACGTCGCTTCAGCGGCAGCGAATGAAATTTGACTTTCAACTGGATAAAAGAGAATGAAGACAAGGATGATCGGCATTCAGTGATTGCTTTGTTTCGATGAGTACGATGTCTCAGCGAAGTCATTTGACAGATTCAGAAGCTTGGAGAGTTGTTGGTAGGTTAGAAGGGGGCCAAACTCAAGCCGAAGTAGCGCAAGCCATTGGAGTGTTACAAAGTGTCATTTCCAGGATCTGGAACCGTTTTTTGGAGAGTGGATGTGCAGGCCGAAGACCAGGGCAAGGTCGTAGACGGGCAACAACGCCCAATGAAGATCGGTATTTAGCGTTAACAGCTCGGAGACACCGAAACATGAACGCTACTCCTCTCCAACAACACCTTCGCTCGGCTACAGGCACCACGATTTCAACTCAGACTGTCCGAAACCGGCTCCATGCTGTAGGTCTGTATGCTCGCCGACCGATGGTATGTGTTAGATTAACATCAAGGCATCGTCGCGACCGCAGGGAGTGGGCAACCGAGCATGTCAACTGGAGGAGAAATGAATGGAGCAATATTCTGTTTTCTGACGAGTCCCGTTTTTCTGTGCATCCGGATAATAGGCGTATTTTCATCTGGAGGGACCGTGGCAGTAGGAATAATCCTGCGTTCGTGCACGAAAGTGTCAGATTTGGCGGTGGAGGAGCGTTGGTGTATGGTGGCATCTCCATTGACGGGCGCACTGACCTCTACATCATTCGAGATGGAGCTCTGACTGGTCGCCGATATAGGGATGAGATCCTCAGACCTATTGTAGTCCCTTACGCTGCAGCAATCGGAGATAACTTCATTTTAATGGACGATAACTGCAGGCCACATCGTGCAAACCTGGTGGAGGATTTCCTTTTCGAGGAAGGAATCGTTCGAATGGAATGGCCAGCGTGTTCTCCAGACATGAATCCAATCGAGCACGTTTGGGACGCTCTAGGAAGACGAGTTTCTGGCCGCCAACAACCCCCACAAACTCTCCAAGAACTGGAAAGAGCTCTTCTGGAAGAGTGGGGCAGAATACCCCAACTCGTCATTAATAGCCTCATTGAGTCCATGCCTCAAAGGTGTTCAACGTTGCTGGCCGCCCGTGGAAACCATACCCCCTACTGAAAATGATTTTCTTTGAAGAAAACACCTTTTCTTATTCTTTTTTTCTCATATGCACAAATTGTGTTTTTTTCCTTTTGTACACAAATGCGCAATAAAATGCATTTTTTCTGCCAAACATGTGTAATTTATTCTCATATAACCTACTATGTCTGTCGACCATGTATCAATCAGCTAAAAAGTTTCCCAGATACAAAATGCACCTAAAACTGCAATATCCTTTAATTGTTTTGAGCAGTGTATTTCATATCAATATTGGAAAAATGAAAAAACGCTAGTGATGGGACAATAGTTCATGCTGATATTGGCCTAATATTGATTTGCTACCAAAGAAAATAAATTCAAAGGAAAATAATATATCTGATTAGGGAACACTCATAGCAAGTTGAAATTAGTCAGATCAACTGTTTTAGTTAATTGGTCATTCTAGGATCATTCTACAAAATTTCAACAAAAATGGGTTGCCGCACTATTTTTCTCCCATAGTGTGGAAACCTGTGTTGAAAAGAATTTAAAATAGATTTTCAAAAACTTTCTATTTTAAATTATTTCTAATTAGAGAAGAAAAAGAGATTGTACACATTTTTGCGAAATTCAAAGGTTTATAAAATCTTGCATTATTTTTAAACTAATGCAGATAACAAAAAATTAGAAAAGATCTGAAATCTACTTCAGTTATATGCCTAAGTTAACACCATAACAATCAATAAAATCAAATACTTTCTTATGTTTTTCAGTGATTTGTGTATCAATAGAGTGTTCAGAAAAGGCGAATTCATAAACTTTCATGACATGAATATATAAGTTGTAACCTCGTGTATTCAATATTCTAATGCCGGAATCATAACCCTTGGAAAAAAATTCTTATGATTCTTCAACTTTTAAATGTAACACAAAATCTCAGTAGATCTCAGGCATATTTCTTTTTAAAAAAATTCAGAAAATTTACTTAATAAAATATTTTTTTAATGTTCCCTTTCTTCTTGGTTGACTGTCATTTAACCAATTCCAATGCTCTGTATCTCATAGAACAGTTACAATAGCAGAAAATGACTTACAGATTTTCTGGAGGCACGGCAGTGCCTCAACCAAGTCGAGAAAGCATAGCCGTTAGCATCCTTTACTGGAAGCTACTCAGGATACTTTTGACCTACGTCCACATCTTTGTGCTAGAGTTTCTAAAAACCTGAAACGTCGTTTATCTAGAATACGTTGCAAATGGGACCAAATTTTCAAATTTCATATTTTTATCTTTTCTAGTTCAAAAAATGTATGAACTCAAAGTTTCGATTTTTTTTATATACATTTACTCACTCACTCACCAATCGACAAAAAGCTAAGATACATCCCGTAGCAATATATACTTGAAATTTTGCATAAAGGTAGTATTTAGGATACAAAAAGGAAAAAAATTAAAAAATCCAGAAAATTCGAAAAAAATCGAAAAATTGGAAATAATTCGAGCTTGTAGCTTTAGAAACTTCAAATTTGGCGTAAAGGTAGTGTTTAGGATAAAAAAAAAAAAAAGGAAAAATTAAAAAATTCGGAAAAATCGAAAATAAAATTTTAAAAAAAGTCGAAAAAAATCGAAATTTTAAAAATTTTATTTTGTAGCCCTAGAAAAATTAAACTTAGCATTAATGTAGTGATTGGAATACAATTTAAGGAAAAATTAAAAATTCCGGAAATTTTGAAAAAAAAAATGAAAAAATCTGAAAAAATTCGATTTGTTGGAATTTTCCAGAAATTTAAATTTTGTCTTTCTTTGTGTCCTACACACTACTTTTATGCCAAATATCAAGTAGCTAGCGCTGCGAGTAATACCTCAGATTGATAGCACCCCTCCTGAAAGCAACTGCGATTACTTTTGATCCCCCCCCCCGCCTCCCCATAACTTAGTGCTTGCCTAGGAACCTAAATCTTTTTTATCTAGAGGACTTTGTAAACGAAACTAAAGCTCCAAATTTTTGGTATCTTCAAATAATTGGGGCAGGGAGGGGGCTTGATGGAAACTAGTGGATGATGTCCAAAAAGAACCCAAAGTCAAGAAAAAGAGGATTACTTACAAAAAAGTAAAATCTCATCAAAAACACCACATGTAAAAATGTTGCAAAGTCTCGTGACTCTGTTACCGTAAAAAGTTCTTGAGACCATGTAGTTTCAAGTTTAGCTCTCTGATTAACTCTGAAATTGTCATTCACAAATCACTCCTAGTCTACATATTTAGTTAATGATTTTGTGACTTCGCAATTACGGAGTACAGGAAAGTTATTGCACCTTACTATGTTATGGGATGAGATTATTTGATTAAGACCAATTATAAACAGCCGTCACATTATCGTGCTGCTTAATTGCCAAGTCACAAAATAATCACTAACTAAAGATGTAGAAACCAGGAGTGATTTGTGAATGAAAATTTCAGCGTTAATAAGAGAGCTAAACTTGGCTCTACATGATCTCAGAACTTTCTACGGTAGAAGAGTCACAAGACTTAGCTACATTTTTTACATGTGATGTTTTTGTTGGGATCGCCATTACAGGTGGTTATCAAAATAATGGAAACACTTGTGAATGAAAGGGACATTTAAGAATTCCCTTCGTAAGCATTAAAATATAATCTTAGCTACCAGATTTTTTTTAATATACAAAGTACATGTATTAGGTAGTATGAGAGAGCTCTAGAAGAGTTGTCTACGTTTTGATTTTTTTTGTCAGAAGCGTAAAATGTCAGACCTCACAGATTTTCAAAGAGGCCAAATTGTAGGAGCCCGACTAGCTGGAGCAACGGTGACCGAAACATCCCAGCTTATAGGCGTTTCTAGAGGTACGGTGTCTAAAGTCATGACAGCATACACACAGCGCGGAAAGACAAGCTCAGCAAAGCAAAATAGTGGACGGAAGGAGAAGCTGAGTGAAAGAGACCGACGGGTATTGAAACGGATTGTAATGTCTAAAAAGAAAACAACTGCAGCCAAAGTGACCGCAGAGCTCAATCAGCATCTGGATTCTCCAGTGTCAACAATTACAGTTCGGAGATACCTTCATAAAGAGAACATTTACGGCAGAACAGCAATTCCCCAGCCACTTGTCACAGATGCTAATGCCAAACGTCGTGTAGAGTGGTGCCACAACCACAAAACCTGGTCGATTGATAAGTGGAAGACTGTTATATGGTCAGACGAATCATCTTTCACACTTTTCCCCACAACAGGACGGGTACATGTCTGGAGAACACCTGCACAAGCGTATGATCCTGATTGCCTCCGTCCAACTGTCAAGCATGGAGGTGGATCGGTCATGGTATGGGCAGCCGTGTCATGGTTTTCTGCTGGTCCAATCGTAACCCTGAAAGGAAGGATCACTGGGGAGAAGTATAGAGAAGTTTTAGCTGACCAGGTCCATCCAATGATGCAAATTTTGTTTCCTGCAGGAGATGGAATTTTCCAGGATGATAATGCCCCTATTCATGCAGCCAGAGTTGTCCAATCATGGTTTGATGAACATGAGGATGAGGTGGAACATCTACCTTGGCCCGCACAGTCCCCAGACCTCAACATAATCGAATCGTTGTGGTCTATTTTAGAGCTTTCAATCCGGAATCGATATCCTACACCGGCATCTCTCACGGAACTTTCACAATATCTCCATGAAGAATGGTACAATATTCCTCTAAACACTATTCAGAATTTGTATGATTCGATTCCTAGGCGAATCCAAGCTGTATTACATGCCAAAGGCGGTCCTACGCCATATTAATAAAGAATTCCTTCAAAATCTAGGGTGTTTCCATTATTTTGATAACCACCTGTACATAGAGAGGTATTTTCTTGTCAAATGCTTCCTCCTTTTCCTTCCACTAGCCCCTTTTGTGTTTCATTCACCTAAAGTGTAAGCTCGGGAAATGTCAAGAAGTTTTCAAATTAGAGTTCTAAACTATCTTACTCATTTTGGTGGCTGGTTTTCTTCAGAGGCGTACAAGCTGTCAAAAATTCAGATTTCTTTTTTTTCAAAAATTAAATGGGTATAATTCAGGAGGTAAACGAGACAATCTTCATTTTTGTGCTGGACAGGAATTTATGATTGGAATTAGTAATAACACACATAAAAAAATATATACATACTGTTATCGCTTCTAATTCGTCAGATTTTTGTTTTTTAAAAACTGGCATTTAGACTAGTATTTCACTATATTTTAAAACATTTTTTTTTATTTAACTTTTTTTTATTACAAATTCAAATTAATCCACGACACATATGATATAACAGAAACATTTGTGTGGATTTCCGATCTTTTTTTAATTTATGTTTTACAGTTCAAAAAATATGTAAGTCCATTTTTTTATCTTTGAATTTTGTAAAAACGTACAAAATCGCAGATTTCAATTTTCTCTAATAAACCAATCATTCTCTAATAATCTGACCTACATTAAATATATATAAATATATTTTTAAATATATTTATATATATTTAATGGATTTCAACTTCTTTTCTATATAAGTTTTCACATACGAAGTCTGGGAAAAAATAAAAATAGTGCAACAACCGAAACAAATGACCCTTTACAGAAAACGTTAATTTTTCCGTGATATTACTTTTTAGCAGATTTTTTTTTTAAAGAGTTTTATGGTTTTACATTACGTAAGATCATTGGGCCTTAATGCAACGACCCAAAAATGCGACAATGTTCTTATACTTAAAATCTTAACGCATGAATCGTATATAAATGCCATATAATGAGACATTCGAACTTCAGGAACAAAGCGCGAAACATTTTTATGCGTTTAAAACGTTTTCTCATTAAAAAAAATTTCCATTACAATACGCAATGTCCATTGTGCAGCACTCTCATATTCCCTAAATGCGACGAAAAATCCCGAAAATGGTTCACGATTTTTCTTTAAGTTTGAAGATCTAATAACCTTATGGACGTCAAGGGCTACAACGTGTGTTTCATTCACCTAAAGTGTAAGCTCAGGAAATATCAAGAAGTTTTCAAATTAGAGTTCTAAACTATCTTACTCATTTTGGTGGCTGGTTTTCTTCAAAGGCCTATTAGCGACGAACTGAATGCCCTAAATGTGGCAAGACTTTTAGGAGATTAGCTGTGGTAAATTTATATGGTACTTTCATATATTGTATTAAAATGATGTTTAAAGAAGATATTGTGTTTAATTAAGCTGTGTTGAGTTAATAAATTAGGAATTTCAATATGATACGACAATAGTGTTTTTTTTCGGGGGGGGGGGGGGGAGACAGAGTTTTACTTAAATACGTGTTTCACATGATCAAAATAGAAAAACAAAATACATGTCTTTACAATCTGTAATTTTTAAAAAAACGACATTTTCCCCATTCAGTCGGTGTCCAGAATAATAATTCGATCCCAATTCCATTCAATGCTATAAAAATTTACAAAATCAGAAGTATGAATTGAATGAATGAAATACATCTATACCAGTCATACCCACCAATGCCTTGGCTGATAACAATTTAGTTATTAGCAATGATTTGTGCACTGACCTGCTTCCTGCCAATAAATCATTTTTTATTGAGAATTTTCATGTTAATGAATTAACTATTAAAATTGATTCTCCTGTTAAAGATGGCAATATGTTTTCTGATTTTGAAATTGGACATGATTTGATAATTGTGGTTAATGAGAACATAACAACTAATGCTGATTGTTCTGCAAGCACACGTTTTGAAATTGAGCACTATGAAAGTAATAACACAACTTCTAAAATAATGTGTGATATGTCTGGTCATACAAATTTAAAATTGCGTAGAAATATAGGTGATAAAGATTTTGAAATTTTACAAAAAATGAATGCATATTTTAAATATCTAGCGTGCTAAAGCCAGATCAGATTCATTTCAAGAACAGTCTGGAGTTCAACCAGAAGCACACTCATATAATTCTCTTTCTGAAGCTAATCCATCTCATGCTTTTGAAAGTTGTTTGTTAAAAACAGTTTCACCAACAAATGAAACTCCAGCCAAAAAGCGAAAAGCAGTATGGTCAAACATTGCTGAATGCTTAAAAACTGAAGCATATGAAAAAATTGAAAGTGTATAATCAAGTGAAAGAGCAAAAACAAAGACAAAAAATGGAAAAGAGAGACCCAATTAAAGCTTAAAAAGCGAAAACAGCACTTCAAAAACAGAAATCAGCAAAAACTCGAAGTCAGCCGCTGAAACAATCTGGAAGTAAAGATGCAGCAGAAACAAGAGTTATGAAGAAGCCTAAACCTCATAATCATCTAGATCCATACCATTCAGAAACCAAAAAGAAAACATTGAGGCCAATGCGGAAGATGAAAACCAAAAATGAGTTAAAAACAAACTGAGAAGAAAGAGATTTGGTAAAATTAATGTTGTATAATCGTTCATTATTTTCTTCTTGTTTTGTTTTTGTTTTTTTCATAGTAAAAGTTAAAGTGCAGAAAGTATGCAATATTTATTTATAATATACACAAGATTATTCGTCTCAGTTATTTTTTGTATTAAAGTTATTATTAAATAAAGTTATTAGTATATTAAGTAGTTTCAAAAATCAGCTATTCAATTTTGAATTTTATGTATTTCAAATCTTTGTTATGTAATTGAATGTTTTTAGCAATTAAATGAATATTTTAAGATGAACTGACGCGTATAAAATGTATTTTCGAATTTAGGACTTTGGACGTCTCATTTAGGTTTTAACTACTGTAAATGCGACAAAAATTACCTAAATGCGGCAGTCGTATATCGTTTGCACATATTACAGATAATGATTTAGTTTCTAAAAAACAAGTTAGCAATTAAAAGCACAGTATTCATTCATTTTCTGCTTTAAAAATATATATATTTATTTAATAAAATGCCAAATATACCCTAAATGCAACAAAACTATTGGGAATCTCGTCGCATTTAAGCACAATGAACTTAACACATTAAAAAATATATATTTGATGAAGATTGGTTATTTATGTAATTTTTTTAATTATTAATGAACGATTGTGTACTTGTATACCTTTGTTACATTTTACAGCCCACTTCCTCTATTAAAATTTACTTTTATTTGTTGAATATGATAAATATATTATTAATTCAATAAGGTTTTTTTCTGGAAATTCTTTATATGGAAATTAATTTTGTTATGAAAAAGAAATTTGTTTTCAAAAATTATCTTTGAATTACTGTAACAAGCTTTTATTGTATCCTCAGTTACAATACAATTATGTACAATAATTTTAAAAATATAGTAGCGTTAATAACCTATCAAAATTATTCAAAGATCCTTTTTTAAATTTCAGTTGTTAACCGCGAATGTGCAAATTTTTATTTGCCATTAATTTTAGAATATTCTATCTGAACTAGAAATTGATCATGAACTTTAACTATCCTCTGTTCATTATTTAAAAGTAAGGATAATTTATTTAAGAGTTCATTTTAACGAGTTTTTAATACAAATACATAAATCTTTTTTGAGATATTTACTTCAAGTTACATAACCTACCGTAAATAAGCTTGACATAATGAAACAAAACATTGAGTATTTGTGTCTTCCATTACAATATCCTTAAAGAAATAACCCCCTAAATATTTATAAAATTAATTAAGCAGCAAATAATGAAAATATCATCTATATGAATCTAAAAAGAGATGAAAGATGAACTGTGGGTATTAATGCACAAGTTTTTTGTTTAAGTTTTCTACTGTAATTTTTTTTAATCAAAAATTAACGTTTTCCGTAGAATATAACACTAGTATCTTTTGCTTTTACAGATGGGAGCTACAGAAAGACTTCCTGATAAAATTTCAGAATTTATTGATATAAAATTGATTGGCGAAAAATGGCACTTCAAGCATAACGTGGAGGTACTAGAAGAAGCTGTAAAACATCCTGAAATAACTTTGACGGAAAGTGCTGGTTTATATGAAGGACCAACTATGTTCATTTATGGAACTAAATCTCCTTTTAAAGTGTAAGTATTTCACAGTAAGCCATATTCACTTTTATTTTTGAAATTCATTATTTTTTATCATTTTTTCAATGAATGGATTCATTCAAATAATAATAAACGATTAAACGTGTTTAAATATTTCAGAGTCCAAACTTCAGTGCGAGAAAAGAAAAAATTGAATTGATTTCGTAATATTAAAAATGTAATTTATTTCCTATATTTTACCATACCAAAGGGTAAGATAAAATACAAAACTTCAATTTTTATACCGGTTTATTCAATAAGAAAGCCATAAACATACAGATATATGCATTCAAAATACTTGCAACAATACTGTTAATCCTAGCTATGGCTGCAACAAAACCTAAATAATTTATTAATAGCTTCATTTAAAAAAAAAAGGTGTTTATCGTGGCAAAGCAAAAGTGATTGGTGGGGCCTAAGCAAAGCTGATACCGAAAAAAGACATAACACGACGACATTAGCCCTAAAAAGAAGATCTTACAATTCTATATTAAAAATCACGACTACTAGCAACCTTCCAAAAATTAGAGCTGTTTTTGGACACTTCTTTAGTTCATTAATTAAAGATGAAACTAAAGCAAAAATCTAGAGCTTACTAATCTCTATTGAAATATATAGGGGGCTACCTAGTGAAATAGCGATGCGACTAGTGACAACCCTCCAAAGTTAGCGTATTTTGAGCACCTACGTAGTTCATTAATTAAAAGCTGATACCAACGCTATCACGTAGGGTTTAGAAATTTAAAAAAAGTATATAGGGTTACCTGGTGGTATCTCGATGCAACTAGTTGCCAAAATTTAGGTCTATTTTTTATCACTTTCTTAGTTCATTAATAAAAAGATTAAACCTGTGCTAAAAGGAAAATATTACAATTCCCTATTAAAAAAAATAGAATTGCCCACTGAAATCTGGGTAAGAATAGTGGTAGCCTCCAAAAATTAGGGCTATTTTTGGACACTTCCTTAGTTTATTAATTAAAAGCTGAAAAGCTAAAATGTAGAGCTTACTGGTCTCTTTCTATACTTATAAAGGAGCAGCTTGATTTCTCATAATAAATGCCGAGCCTCAACCATTTGTCCTAGAACAATGAAATTTGGATTTGGAAGACATGTTCTTTGCACAATGTAGGCGCGTACTAAGAAATGATTTTTCAAAATTCAGAGCATAAGGGGGTCAAATTGGGGGGGGGGTTAAAATTTTAAATAATTTCGTCTTTCCGGCATATCTCAGCTGGAGATTTAAGTAGGAGCCTGAAATTTGGGATAACAGTTCTACTAAAGAATAGTTAAACATGTATTTCAGGCGATTGTAGAAATTCAACCACTAAGTGGGTTAAATGGGGGGTCGAAAATTATGGTGATTTCACATTTTGACCATATCTCATCAGCAGTTTTAGTAAGAGCGTGAGCTTCAAGATAACAAATCTACTAAAAAAATAAACACTTATTTCTGCAATATTAGAAATTCAACCACTAAGGGGGTTAAATGGGGGGGTCTAAAGTTTTAGGTCATTTTGCCTTTTCACTATATTTCAACAACAGTTTTAGTTAAAAGCGCGAAATGCAAGATAACAAATATACTAAAAGTTAGTTAAACACCTATTTCAGCGATTTTAAAAATTCAACCACTAAGGGGGTTAAATGGGGGTCGAAAGTTTGTAGTCATTTCGCGATTTCGCTATATCTCAGCAACAGTTTTAGATAGAAACGTAAAATTCAGGATAACAAATCTACTAAAAAATAATTAAACACATATTTCAGCGATTTTACAAATTCATCAATTAAGGGGGTTAAATGGGGGGGGGGTCGAACGTTTTAGGTCATCTTGCCTGTTCGCTATATCTCAGCAGCATTTTTAGTTAGGAGCTCAGAATTCGAGATAACAAATCTACAAAAAATAAACATATATTTCAGCAATATTAGAAATTCAGCAACTATGGAGGGTTAAATAGGAGGTCAAATATTTTAGGTCATTTTGCCATATCTCATTAGAAATTATAGGTAGAATCAAAAAACTCAGGATAACAAATCTACTGAAAAAATAGTTAAACACGTATTTCAGCGATTTTAGAAATTCAGACACTAAAATGGTGGTCGAATGTTTTACTCCATTTTGCCATATCTCAGTAGAAGTTATAGTTAGGAACGTGAATTTCAGGATAACAAATCTACTAAAGAATAGTTAAACATGCATTTTAGGCGATTTTAGAAATTCAACAACTAAGGGAGTTAAATGGGAGGAGGTCGGTAATTTTCGTTGATTTCACCCTTTTCACCATATCTCATCAGTAGTTTTGGATAAGAGCGTGAAATTCAGGATAACAAATCTGCTATAAAAATAATTAAACATATTTCAGCGATTTTAGAATTTCAGCCATTAAGGGGGGGGCTAAATGGGGGTCGAAAATTTTAGGTCATTTTGAATGTTCCCAGCATTTTTAGTTATGAGCTTGAAATCACAGATTCGGGATAACAAATCTACTAAAAAATAGTTAAACATGTATTTCCACGATTTTAGAAATTCAGCCACTAAAGAGGGTTAAATGGGGGTCGGATTTCCTATGTTATTTTGCGATATCTCAGCAATAGGTAGATGCGTGAAATTTAGAATAAAAAATGTACTAGAAAATAGGTAACTATGTATTTCAGCAATTTTAGATAATAATCCATCAAGGGGGTCACATTGTGTGTCGAAAATTTTAGGTAATTGTGCCATATCTCAGCAGCAGTTTTAAGCAAGAATGTGAAACTACGCTTTACAAGTCTATCAAACAAAAGTAGTTAATCATGTATTTCAGCGATTTTAGAGCTAGTGAGTTTGAGGGCAACATCGGCTATGAACCTGATTGCGGAAGATTAGACGAAAAACAGAACTCGGTAGATAATCACGGTTAGGGCCCCAGTAGTATTTTGTCAGAAGGCTCGCGAAAAAAAAATTATGTCGCGAAATATTTATTTAAGTGCTTTTTTATATTCTTATTACTTATTTTCGTATACTTTTAATTTAAAGTATTTTATTTATATTTTTCTGGTTGCATATAAAATGCACTTTCTGGGCCCTAAGCGAAATCAGGGTGGTAAGCTGCACTATGTATCTGGGGCCCACTCGAAAACGACCGGCTAGACGGGCGAAGACCGGCTAGTTGAACTATATAGTATAAGGATGCCTAGTGAAATCGTGATGCAACAAGTGGCAACCCTCCAAAATTAGAACGTATAACCTTAATTCACGGAAGATTGTCACTAATTGCATCGTTTTTCATTAGGCAACCTTATCTACACTATATTGCCAAAGGTGACCGGTCACTTGCGATTTTAGACGTTTTGTTAACTATCTAGAAAACTACATGAGGAATTAACCTGAAACTGCAGGTGTGTAAACAGTATAGCATGCGTTATATATTTCCGAGAAGATTTTTTCACGAAACCCCATAGGGAACTGTCAACAAATTGAAAAAGAACGAATATCTCAAATTTTTGAATAACCCTGTAAAAACTAATGTAGCAAAGGCGTTCAAACTCGAGATTATTAATAAGTGGCTTATTGTAATATACTGTGTTCATTTTTATGAGGATAGCATGTATACTCGTAGAGAAATTAAGGTTTTTATAAAAACAGTCCCAAATTTCACCTAGTTTTTTGCTTATAATTTGCAGAGTTCTTAATATAAAAAAAAAGTTCTTTTCAGAAAATATGACAAACAACATTGTATATAATACTCTCCAATCAGAATTAAAAAATTATAAAAATTGGATGAATAATGAGCAGATTTACTAAAAAATGTTTCACTGCGCATGCGCGAATGCAATCAAAATATAATATAAACAATGTATTAGCTAAGTACATAGAGCAACTTTTGTGAAAGTCTCAAAATCATAGTTTGAAAATTCTGAAAATTATCGTCGATAGAATAAGCTCGAAATCCGTTGTTCCCAAAAAGAAGCAAAAAGATGAGGGGTTGTATCAAACATCTGTTGATTAGTGCCAAGATACCGTACTCAATATTGCACGTACTACCATATTTGGATACAACCCCTCATCTTTCTTCTCGGTTTTGGGAACAACGGATTTCGAGCTTATTCTATCGACGATAATTTTCAGAATTTTCAAGCTATGATTTTGAGACTTTCACAAAAGTTGCTCTATATACTTAGCTAATACATTATTTATATTATATTTTGATTGCATTCGCGCATGCGCAGTGAAACATTTTTTAGTAAACCTGCTCATTTTTCATCTTATTTTTATTATTTTTTAATTCTGATTGCAGAAAATTATGCACAATATTGTTTGTCATATTTTCTGAAAATAACTTGTTTTTATGTTAAGAACTCTGCAAATTATAAGCAAAAAACTAGGCAAAATTTGGGACTGTTTTTATAAAAACCTTAATTTCTCTACGAGTATACATGCTATCCTCATAAAAATGAACACAGTATATTACAATAAGCCACTTATTATAAATAGAGTTTGAACACCTTTGCTACATTAGTTTTTACAGGGTTATCCAAAAGATATTCGTTCTCTTTTTCAATTTGTTGACAGTCCTCTATGGGGTATAGTGAAAAATCTTCACGGAAATATATAACCTATACTATACTGTTTACACATCTGCAGTTTCAAGTTAATTCCTCATGCATTTTTCTAGATATTTAACAAAACGTCTAAAATCGCAAGTGACCGGTCACCTTTGGCAATATAGTGTATTTTAATAGATAAGGTTTGGAACCCTAATTTCTGCAATCTACATAAACGTTATTTTCATGTTTTAAATGATGACCTAAACAAGTGTCTAGAAACTGACCTAAGCAAGTGTCCTTAATATTTTAAAGGTTGCCAGTAACTGCGTATCGTTTTCATCAATATGATAATGTAATTTATCAGATATCTGTAAATCCCTACATTTAAGTGTTGCTATCATCTTTTAATTAATAAACTAAGCAAGTGTCCAAAAATAGTAATTAATTTTGCAGGGTTGCCACTAGTTGTATTGTGATTTCACTAGGCAACCTTATATATTTTAGTAGAGATCTTTAAGCTCTACATTTTATTGCCTATTTCATGTTTAATTTAATTAATTATTCAAGTGGACAAAAGTAGCTATAAATTTTGGAGAGCTGCTACTAGTTGCATAGTGATTTCACAAGACAGTCCTATATGCTTTAGTAGAGATCAGTAAGCTCTTCATTTTAAAGCTCTTTTAATTTTTTAATTGATGAACTAAACAAGTGTCCAAACAAGCCCTATTTTTGGAGGGTTGCCACTAGTAGTCATGCCTAGATTTAAGCAGGCAACAGTGATTTTTTTTTTAATATAGAGTTGTAAGATCTTAATTTTAGCACTGATATTTTAATTAATAAACTACACAAGTTACCAAAAATAGCCCTAAATTTGGGAGAGTTACCACTAGTTGCATCTCAATATCATTAGTAAAGATCTTTAAGCCCTACATGTCAGAATTGGTTTCAGCATTTAATTAACGAACTACGTAGGTTCTCACAATGCTCTCTAATTTTGTAGGGTTACCACCAGTTAGTTACATAGCAATTTCGCTAAGCATCCCTATATATTTCAATAGAGATCAATAAGCTCTACACTTTTGCGTTCATTTTATCTTTTAATTAATACATTAAGTAAGTGTCCAAAAAAGCCCTACTTTTTGGAGGATTGGCACTAGTAGCCGTGCCCAGATTTAATCAGGCAACCCTGTGATTTTTAATATAGAATTGTAAGACCTGTCTTTTAGGACTAACTTCTTTTAATTAATGAACTACGCAAGTGACAAAAAAAAGTCTCAAATTTGGGTGAGTTCCCGTTTCCACTAGTTGCATCGCGATATCACTAGGCAACCTTGTATACAATAATAAAGCCCTACCCTGTCAGCGTTGGTTTCAGTTTTCAATTAATGAACTACGCAAGTGACAAAAAATAGCCCTAAATTTTATAGTGTTGTCACTAGTTGCATCGCAATTTCACTAGGCAACCTTATATACATTAGTAAAGGTTCTTAAGCCGTACGTGTCAGCGTTGGTTTCAGCTTTTAATTAATGAACTACGTAGGTTCCCACAATACGCTCTAAATTTGGAGGGTTGCCACCAGTTACATCGCGATTTCACTAGACATCCCTATATATTTCAATAGAGATCAGTAAGCTCTGCATTTGATATTCATTTTATCTTTTATTTAATAAATTAAGGAAGTATCGAAAAAAGGTTTAATTTTTGCAGGGTTGCCACGAGTAGTCGTATCCAGATTTCAGCAAGCAATCCTATGTGTTTTAATATACACTGCTCACAACAATTAAAGGATATTTGAAGTTTATATAAAATAAAGATATAAACGAAATTTTTTTTGCCGAAAATAGAAGAAGAGAATCACAAATGCAAATTTTTCTGGTTTTCAAACTGTGGAGTACGCAAATTTTGAGTTCGACGTCAAAAACGTCGCTTCAGCGACAGCGAATGAAATTTGACTTTCACCTGGATAAAAGAGAATGAAGACAAGGATGATCGGCATTCAGTGATTGCTTTGTTTCGATGAGTACGATGTCTCAGCGAAGTCATTTGACAGATTCAGAAGCTTGGAGAATTGTTGGTAGGTTAGAAGGGGGCCAAACCACAGCCAACTTCAGTACCGGCCGAGAAAGCTCTTGTTTGTTTCTCCCGCCTTAGGACGGAGTTCATGACGTTCAGATCGCGTGATCTCCGCCGAACCAATCGGCCGAGAAAGCTGTCCTAGGGAGGAGGGAAACAAATAAGAGTTTTCTCAGCCGATTCGGTCGGCCGAAGATCACGTGGTCTGACGTCATGAATTTCGTCTTAAGGCGGGAGAAAAAACAAGAGCTTTCTCGGCCGGTACTGAAGTTGGCTGTGGCCAAACTCAAGCCGAAGTAGCGCAAGCCATTGGAGTGTCACAAAGTGTCATTTCCATGATCTGGAACCGTTTTTTGGAGAGTGGATGTGCAGGCCGAAGACCAGGGCAAGGTCGTAGACGGGCAAAAACGCCCAATGAAGATCGGTATTTAGCGTTAACAGCTCGGAGACACCGAAACATGAACGCTACTCTTCTCCAACAACACCTTCGCTCGGCTACAGGCACCACGATTTCAACTCAGACTGTCGAAACCGGCTCCATGCTGTAGGTCTGTATGCTCGCCGACCGATGGTATGTGTTAGATTAACATCAAGGCATCGTCGCGACCGCAGGGAGTGGGCAACCGAGCATGTCAACTGGAGGAGAAATGAATGGAGCAATATTCTGTTTTCTGACGAGTCCCGTTTTTCTGTGCATCCGGATAATAGGCGTATTTTCATCTGGAGGGACCGTGGCAGTAGGAATAATCCTGCGTTCGTGCACGAAAGTGTCAGATTTGGCGGTGGAGGAGTGTTGGTGTATGGTGGCATCTCCATTGACGGGCGCACTGACCTCTACATCATACAGCTCTGACTGGTCGCCGATATAGGGATGAGATCCTCAGACCTATTGTAGTCCCTTACGCTGCAGCAATCGGAGATAACTTCATTTTAATGGACGACAAACCTGGTGGAGGATTTCCTTTTCGAGGAAGGAATCGTTCGAATGGAATGGCCAGCGTGTTCTCCAGACATGAATCCAATCGAGCACGTTTGGGACGCTCTAGGAAAACGAGTTTCTGGCCGCTAACAACCCCCACAAACTCTCCAAGAACTGGAAAGAGCTCTTCTGGAAGAGTGGGGCAGAATACCCCAACTCGTCATTAATAGCCTCATTGAGTCCATGCCGCAAAGGTGTTCAACGTTGCTGGCCGCCCGTGGAAACCATACCCCCTACTGAAAATGATTTTCTTTGAAGAAAACACCTTTTCTTATTCTTTTTTTCTCATATGCACAAATTGTGTTTTTTTCCTTTTGTACACAAATGCGCAATAAAATGCATTTTTTTCTGCCAAACATGTGTAATTTATTCTCATATAACCTACTATGTCTGTCGACCATGTATCAATCAGCTAAAAAGTTTCCCAGATACAAAATCCACCTAAAACTGCAATATCCTTTAATTGTTTTGAGCAGTGTATAATTGTAAGATCTTCATTGTAGCACTGATTTCATCTTTTAATTAATGAACTAAGCAAAGGAGGGAAATCCCCACTGAAATAAACTTATGTCTCTTAATGCTAGCTTTGCTTAGTCAACCCTATCACTTTAGCTTTGCCATGATAAATACTATCTTTTTTTAATTAAATCTTTTAGTAAACGAGATGATTTTTTTTTGCCAGTCCCCGGATGTACTATTTACCTGTGTGTGTATTTATGTACAATTGGCCGAAAAAAAATCCAACAAAAAATGGCAACTTCAGTCTTCATTCATGAACGAAAAGAAGAAAGTATCCCTTTAATTCATGAAGAGTCATTCATACGTATGTTTGGAAAATAATCATCTACATATTAAAACTCTGCGAATCTTTCAAACGTTCAACAGCAACATCATAATTTTCTTTCACATGTGTACATAACTTCTATGTATATTCTATGGAAACTTAATTTGTGTAAGAGGAATACAGGAAAAATTTCCTGCATTCGATACAATCGTGGATAAAACTAGTCGTTGGGGAGAGGCACCGTAATACTTACCCATCATGGATATGCATAATATAAAATATGAAAATAAAACATGTTATTACAAATATCTCGGCAACTAATTATGAGATCGATTTCATTCTTAATGCAAAATTTATTTTTTTTATTGTCTTTTATAATCACTTCTTTTTAAAAACAATTTCGAAAATTTTTATATACCTTTTATCAGAAGGAATATTTCAAGAGTCCGAAAAAAATAGTTCCGGATAATCGATGGCTGAAAATTATTTTACATATTATAAAATTTCATCTGCATTAATATATGAGCAAATGGTATAATATATTCGTCATACTTTAATTACATTTGAAAAGAAATATTCATTTTATTAATGCAAGCAAAATTTAAGAGGCTACAAACTAAGTTTTTAAAATTTGATAACACTAAATTAAAATTTTATAAAAAAGAATAATTTTCATTTTAAATACATTGTATAAAATTTTAAAGTTATATGGCTTTTTTGTATAAATGCATCTAAAACAGAGAGGTTTCTTCATATTAATTGCCGATAGATGGATATTAATTACCAATTTAATATAAAGAAACCAGGATTTCTTTATAATTATTGTCGATAGGTGGGGCCTAAACGATACTTTGAGACACAAATAAATTAAAGCTTGTAGCTTGGCTAAGAGGAGAGACGAAAGTGCGATGGAAGCAAAAAATACATGCAACACAGGTACTTCGTAGCATGCGTTTTCGGTGTGTGGGTTCAGTGAAGAAGCAATAGGCTACAACCATAGATTTATCGCACCAGTCGTAGAAATATCTCTTGTCTCCTTGGTGTATGGCGCGCCATAGCCGACGTGACTTCAGTCCATCTTGTTGCCACAGTTGCTTTTCCTTAGTTGGCCGGTTGCTATTTGATTTTTGGATGTGTCATTCAGCACTGTACAGAGTAGCGAAATCATTCTGGAAGGATGTAAAATGCTGGAGTATTTACTAATTTCACGCTGCATCGCACGCCCATACGGCATGGCATCGTTACGCGAGTTGGTCCGTGACCTACGTTATACACGGCCAGTTCATGACTTAAAACGTCACACGGCTATTGGTAGATAACGCTGGGTGCGACGCTTTGTACCAATCGCCGTGTAAAGATGATCCACTCAGAGCGCGTTCAGAGACCAAAATGTGGGTTACTCGTATAATTAGGGCATGACGTCATATGAGTTTCTCATGGTAAAGGTGGGTTGAAATGGCTGTGAATACTTTTGGGTAAAATTGTGGGCATGGTTTACAAACAAACACTTCCGTCAATCAATCTAACACTACATTTTTATCATAGCTATCATTGCTGGAATCGTCCTGGCGAGGGTTGGCCAATTCTATCATAGTTCTGTTAAACTTAGGCCAATCAAATGATCAGAACTCAAGTGCACAGTAGACGTTATAAAGAACGACAGTTAGCAATAGCAATTAGTTATAAAGCGAACAAACCAACAAGGATTCCAACCATGTGATCACTTTACCCAGCAAAATTTTGTAGGTAATTTGGGCTACCAGAAGTCTAGGTAATTTCCGGCTCTGAACGCCACGAGTAGCCTGCAAAAAGACACGTGATACGCGACCTACGTTATACACGGCGGGTGCATGACGTTTAAAATTTCACATGGAGTGGATATTTTTACATGGCAATTGGTGCGAAAGTTTGGGGAGCGCCGCTTTGCACCAATCGCCTTGTACAAAAGATCCACTCCATGTTAAGTTTTAAACGTTATGCACCGACCATGACGTAGGTCGCACGTAATAGCTGTCTCTGAACGCTTCGGTTACCCATGTGTTACCCTATGTAACTCATGTTGCGGTCCGTGAACACGCCTTTTGTGTGACGTTTTAAACGTCATGAAACGGCCGTGTATAATGTCAGTTGCGGTTGATCCCGTAATTTATAACCTTAATCAGGTGACGAGACCTTCACCTGACTAGGTACATCCAGAGGTGTAATTTACAGGGAACTTGGAGGAATTTGCACCCACGACGAATTTTACATGCACTGGGCGCCATTAGCGTACATAATCACCAATAGTTTATTTATAAAGACACTAGAAGGGCAAGAACGTAGATTAAATTCAATGCGGTTTTCACAAACAATAATTCATTGTGCCAAACCACTCTCGCTAAAATACGCCAACTATCACTCAATAAGTAAATAAAACAATCTGATTTGTTTTTATTGTTAATCTACATCTATGAGTTTTAAATTTGTTTTTTTTTTAAATAAAAAAAGGAAAAATAAAAAAATGACAAATTCAGAATATAGATTAAACGTTTTTGTTTATGTGTGGGAAGAAATGTTTTTAAAATTTTAAAATATTAATATTTATTCATGATATTGAGATGCAAAAATTAAAATTTATTTATTAAATATGGATTTTTGTGTGGAAATGATAAAAGTTTAATTTTCTGATAATTTTTTTAAAGATAAATAAGAAATGTTCTAACGAGAAATCTTTACTTTTTATGCTTCAAATGCTCTTGCACTTTTCTTTCTGTGTCATGTATTTGTCATAAAATGCATATGTTTCACTTTCCAAATGTATGTCATCCTAATATTAGACGAAATTTCTTGGACAATGTTTCAGAGATTGGTGTGTTTCATAACAGTTTAATACAACTTTATTTTACTTTGAAGTAACAAACAACTACTTCTTAAAACATTAGATCAATAGAAAGCAACTACGGGAGTTGATGCAGTAGTTAGATGTAATCGCCCAACACTGATGTTGATCGGCCGATCTGCCGTGACATCAAATCTCAGCTCTTAGGCATTATCTGTAGGATGGTGTTGTTTGAAGTCGTGTTTTTTATTTTAAAATTATTTTTTCCTTCTTTTATTAGGAATGAAGACAAAGAAAATATTCTTAAGCTGTTTCCAAACGCCCAGCTAGTTCCAGTAGAAGGTGCAAGTCATGTGATTCATGGTCTATATCGCGAATTTGAAGATGTTGTTATTCCTTTTCTTAATACTGTGGACTAACATGCTTTCAAACTAAACTTCTCATTTCAGAAATGAAGATTTTCAAAAATATCAATTTATAATTAACTGAATTTAAATTTAATAAAGAATGTTGCCAAAACTATGGTGTTGATTTTTATTATTAAAATCAGTGACTATTTCTGAATAATTTTGAAAATCTAAACATAGTTTATGCCATTCAACACATACTTCAGTAAAATAGCCGAAGGTTAGCGGTTAGCAAAGTAGTAAAATTTGTATATTTTTTTTTAATACGTAATCTAAAATATTTACAACCAAACTTTTAAAATTGAGAAGTAAGGAAAATCTATACTAATAAAATAAAGTTTGTTTGTGTGTGTATCTGTGTGTGCGATGGCTTGCGAAATTTACCTCACATAGAAATCTAAAATTTTGGGTACGGATAGATACCCCCCCCCCTCCCCGCTGTGGACACGTCCCTGTTCTAAACAAAAACACCCCCCATTTCGAAATTTGGAAAGGTCGTACTGTCAAGCTACACAACATTCAAATGTTATTGCACCGTCCGATTGTAAGAAAACGCAGGGAACAAAATCCCTTTTGTCATCTATTCTCTGAAGTACTGCTTTTAAGAAAACTTCGTGACAGAGATGCACGGCAAAGGAGGGCCAATTTACGCCAGATGAAGCTTTCATTTAAGTTTTTTGTTTCAAAATAAAGTTATTTAAATGTATAATTTGAATTTAGCAGTTTAAATAGTTATAATAGCAGTTCGATGACGATGTTACACATGATTATTGATAAATTATCGATTATCAGGGAATTTCCGATGAAGGTTCGGTCCTAATTGCGTCGGATAATCGAGGTTCTGCTGTATATATAAAAATTCTGTTCATATTACATTCTGGTAAGTGCAATTAAAAAATTAAATTTGTTTACCTAGCTTTTCAGCTAAATTAGAAAAGATTTTATGCCCATTATTGATACATTTATCTTTTTTTTTTAATACTCACATAAATGATCAGTAAAAAAAAAAAAAGTTAAAGCTTTATGCTATGTTTTTATGATAAGCAGTGGCACAGTGAAGGATAATTTTGGAGTTTACCCCCCCCTCCCCACTTCTGACTGCAGAACTGTAACTCTTTCTTTTTAAATACATCAATTTTTACATTTTTATAAATAGAAATTTTGCAATTAAATAAGGAAAGTACTTTTCTAAATTACTGGTACTGAAAAAAACTATAACAAATACATGTAGCTTTTGAAGATAACTCTATCCCAAAAGGAGTTAAAATAATAAAGTAAGATGCTATTAAAATAAAATTTCATTAGAGGAAATTTTACTGCCGCAGATAATTCAAAAATTACTAACTAAACCACATTTTGATAAACATCATTCTTATACTGCATTAGGTGAACATGAGACAGAAATGAATGAGAATTAAAATTAATTCCAAATTAAAGGTAATTTAGAATATATTTTGAAGGTTTTTGCACATTTCAAGCCCCACCAGTGGCTGAGAGGTTCTGCTCTCAAAGCTGGTAGACGGGAGGTACTGGATTCAAACCCCTGTCACGCTTGTCGACCTAACCGTTTGGAGTTTTCCGTGGTTTTCTTCGTAGCTTTCGTAAATATGGGTTAGGATCCCGTAGAAAGACCCCTACGGAGGGCACTCTTCCCCCCCTCTTAGGGCCTATATCCCTCGTGTAGATAATCGTCCGTCATAAAATCAACCAACCAACCAACCGCTCATTTCATTTTTCATAAGAAATTGAGAAATATTTAGAAACAGCTCTTAGCGGTATTTACATCTTAAAAGTAAGCATTATGCTAAATTCCAACCCTCCAGTTAAACAAATTTCTGTAATAACTATATCACAGAAATTGAAATTTTTGAACTTTTTTGTTCCTGCACAAATTAAAAATTGTAATTTTTTAAACTGTTCTGTGGATGAATTTGTGTCTCTAACGTAAGAGCCATGTAAAAGTTTCAATCCCTAGGAATTTCAGATAAATCATAGTTTAGAAGATTTTTAGAACTTTTTCAGTTCATTTCACACTTTTAAATTTCGATCTTTTTAAAAAATCGTTCGTAGATCGTTCAATTGAAATCTTAAAAATAGCCACCACGCCAAATTTCAACTTTCTAGACCTTTGATTTTTAAGCATCACTTAAATCGCAGTTTTAGAAAGTTTTTCGCTTCTGCACCTTTTTTTAATTCGAATTTTTTAAAAACTGTTCTGTGCGAGCATTTACGTCTAAAAAAATAACAAGCATGTCAATTTTTAAGTTTCTATCCCTAACAGTTTAGAATAAACCATAATTCATAACGTTTTCTGCTCATTTTACACCTTTAAATTTCGAATTTTTATTAAACTGTTTATACCGAGAGTCTGCATCTTAAAAGTTACCACTATACTAAATTTCAAATTTCTAACCCGAATAAATACTATTAAATCATAATATAGAACATTTTTCGCTCATATAAACATTTTAAATTTCGAATTTTTTAGAAACCGTTCTTAGCGAGCACTGAAATTTTAAAAATAGCCACCATGCCAAATTTGAACTTTTTATACCAGCAGCATCACTAAAATCGCAATTTTAGAACTTTTTTTTTGCTTCTGCACCTTTTTAAATTTCGAATATTGTAAAAACTGTCCTGTCTAAAAAATAACAGGAATGTCAAATTTCAAGTTTCTATCCCTAACGATTTAGAAAAACCCCATAAATTATAACGTTTTCCGCTCATTTTACATATTTAAATTTCGAAATTTTAATAAACTGTCTGCATCTTAAAAGTTATCACTAAATTTCAAGTTGCTAACCCAAATAAATCCAATTAAATCATAATGTAGAACGTTTTAGAAAGTTTTCCGCTCATTTGATCCTGTTAAATTTGAATTTTTTTAGAAACTGTTCTTAGAGAGCATATATATCTTATAAGAAACTACCTTGCCCAATTTCAAGTTTCCCTTCATTATCACAAAAATTGCCATTTTAAAACGTTTTTCACTCCTGCAACCCCGAGGTTAATGGCACTGACATAAAATATAGCCTATGTTACAGCAGAAACTGTCACCATTAAATTTGAGACTATTACGTTTAAAATCGGTTCTGTAGTTTAAGAAATTCCATAGAAATTGTCAATTAGAATATTTTTAGAACGCGTATAGCTCATTTTTTAATTTTCGAATTTTTTAGAAACTGTTCTTAGAGAGTATATTTATATCTTATAAGTAATTACCATGATAAATTTTAAATCTCTAGCCCCTTCAGTATTAATTTCAATTTTAGAACGTTTTTCACTACAACACCCCTCTGGGATAGTGACATCGACATAAAATATATAGCCTAATGTTAGAGCAGGGACTGTCACCATCAATTTGCCACAATCACATTTGAAAACAGTTCTGTAGTTCCAGAGATTCAATAGAAATTGTAATTTAGAATGTTTTTTAGACCGCTTTTCGCTCATTTCAGCCTTTTAAATTAAAATTGTTTTAAAATTTGCTCTTAAAAAGCATTTACATCTTATAAGTAATTATCATGCCAAATTTAAAGTTTCTAGCTTCTTCAGTATCGCAAAAATTGCAATTTTAGAACGTTTTTCACTAAAACACCCCTCTGGGGTAGTTGCACCGACATAAAATATAGCCTGTGTTACAGCAGGGACTGACACCATCAATTTCCCAACATCACATTTGAAAACACTTCTGTAGTTTCAGAAATTCAATAGAAATTATAATTTAGAATGTTTTTAGAACGCTTTTCGCTCATTTAACCCTTTTAAATTTTGAATGATTTTAGAATTTCCTCTTAGAGAGCATTTATATCTTATAAGTAACTACCATGCCAAATTTCAAGTTTCTAGCTCCTTCAGTATAAACAAAATTACAATGTCAGAACGTTTTTCGCTCCTGAACCCCCCTGGGAATAGTGGCACCCACATAAAATGTAGCCTATGTTGGAAAAGGGATTGTCACCAACATTTTGCCGCCATCCCTTTTGAAATCTGTTCGGTAGTTCCAAAAATTCCTACAAACAAACAAAAAACGTTACTTCTTTATAATATTAGTATAGATACAAAATTTTTAAAGCTTTAGTACAAAAATAAGCATTTAAATAAATCGGTCAAGTGCGAATATAACTCGCTCTCAAAGGGTTCCGAACATTAAATTTAATAATTAATAAACTCCTACTACCCCTAATTTTTTCATAATTTTAGTTTCAAGAGATTCAAAAATAGGAGGGGGGGAGGGGGGAGCATATTTTTCCACTATACTTTTCACGATATCTCTGAAATTATACTTAACATGAAAATAAATATATATTTTTGAATTCGATGTTACGAGAATTTTTGAACAATACCCTACACGATACATAAAAATAAAAAATAAATTCAAGTAGCTCAATATCTCTGCTAATTATCGACACTTTTTTTTCCGAAAATCATTATCAAATATCCTTGGATGTTTCTGCCATCGATACACACCCGGAGCGCACGTCAAATCTCCCCCTGATCTTCCGAAAAGTAAAGTTTGTGTGTAATTGAAAAATGAGTTTTTTCAAAACCTAGTTACCTAGGAAAATCGCTGTAGTTTTCCCCGCAAGGTTTAAATAAACTCCTACTACCCCTAATTTTTTCAATAATTTTAGTTTCAGTAGATTCGGAAATAGAGGGGGGGGGGATATATTTTTGCAGTGCATTTTCGACGATATCTCTGAAAATATAACACCTAAAGTTAAAACAAATATATTTTTGAGTTTGGTATTACGAAATCTTTCACACGATATACAAAAGGAAAACTTTTTTCCAAGTAACTTTATTAGCCCCCTAAATTTTTCCTAAACATATTTATGAATGGCTAATGATCTGAAAATACGTGTGTTAAAAGGCTTTATAACTTTCCCAAGTTTGAACTTTCCATGTCTCACAGTTTATGAGAAAAAGGGCTGTGACAAACGGACAGACACAGGAGTGATCTTATAATGGTTCCGTTTTTACTTTTTAAGTACGGAAACCTAATAAATTATTATTAATAATAATAAAAAATATTTCAACAGCGGATTCCCCTCCTCGCCGGGGTGATTTGAACCTCTGATCGATTGTATCACGGAGGTCTTTTGTTCCTTAGTATCTATATTATAAAGGACAAACGTGTCCGTGCGTAACGCTGACGTCATTTTGCGAATGGCAACACTTAACGGTGAAATTCGGGTTTTGCAATTTTTGCTATTGAATTTTTTTTAATTTATAAACATCGCACATTTTTAATTTTTACACCGTTATATAGGGAAAAAAAATCTACTTTTAAAAGCAATTTGTTTGAAAACTGTATCGCAATTTACTCACTTATTATAGCATTTAAATTAAATTTCAAGCATAATTTTTAAAAAAAATTATATCTATTGCTTGCAGACGATTACAAAATATTAATCCATTTGCAGTTTAAACAATATAAAAAGTTCAGCATTTGTGTCCAGTTAATATGCAAGAACGAAATTAAAACTTCGTTAAGCAAAAAATAAAATAGTACAAATAAAACAAGTTTAACAGAAATGGTAACTGAATAACAGTAGACTGATGACAGAAACAGTAACTGAAATAAGCGCTTAAAACCGCTGAAATTATCAGAATAATAATTAAAAAATCTGCTGTAGATAACGAAATGTTTAGCGATTTCTTTTATTAATTTCTGACACGAGGCCAATACGAAATTACCACTTTTAATGCATTTCAAAATTTTATTTGAATATGTACTTGACATATTTCCTATAAAAATACTCTTTGGTGTTGTCAAGGGGCAATCTAAAAAAAATTTTATATGTAAATTTTCCATTACAGTTTTCAATAAAAAAATAAATGGTTTTCACATATATTCTCTATCCCGAGGAAGCCCGGGTTAAATGCCGTAGTATATATAAGTGCTGTTCATACTTTCATACTGATATCCGAAAGTGAAATGTTTTGATGAAATTTGTAAACCGCGAACCCACTCTCCCCGGAGGGATTTGAACCTTTGATCGATTGTATCCCGGTTTTTTTTTTTTTTTTTTTTTTTGTTGTTCCTTCATATATATATATATATATATATATAATATAATATAAGCGCTGTTTAAAATTCATACTGGTATTCGGAAGTGAAATGTTTTCATGAAATTTGTCAACCACGGACGCCCCTCCCTCCCCCGGGGGGGGGGGGGGTTGAGATAGGAACATCTGATTGTATCGCTGTATTTTTTGTTCCTTAGTGTATATATATATATAAGCGCTGTTTAAAATTTCATACTGGTATCCGGAAGTGAATTTGGAACTGATGTGTTACACTCACGCACCGAAATTTGGCGACTTTCCGATTGGCGATATTTACAAGCCGACTCCAAACCAATAACTTAATACAATAGTCAGGTTACCATTAAAGGAAAAAAGGCTTACATGCTTTACACTCACGCTAAAAAAAAAATAATCGGTTAAAAAAAAAGAAAAAAGTCGCCAAATTTAAGGGATTTTTTCCTTTAATGGCAACCTAGCCATTGTATTAAGTTATTCGTTTGGCGCAGTCTTGGAAATCGCGCCAACCAAACAGTCGCCAATCTTTTGTTTACATTTTAGCGTGAGTGTAACACATCTGTTCCGGAAAAAAATCCCCAAAATTTGGCGAATTTTTTCCTTTTATAACGGATTTATAAAAATAAAAACCTGTGCGTGAGTGTAAGACATCATAGCCGTGAAATTTTTTTAAGCTAACTTCACAGACTACAAACCCCACTAGTTCGATTAGTTTCGTAACTGTAATTCTCTGAAATTCAGTACTGTAAATCTTCTATCTAAAATAATTAAAATATTGATCTTGTGATAATGACAGTAATTAATTTGAACAGCTGATTATTTTTAGAAATGTTTTAATTATTGATATACTAACTGTAAAATTTGTTTTAAAATAAATATTTTGTGTCATTAGTATGCTTTCAATCTGGTTCGAAATACAATCATAAAACAATTTATCTATTACTTTTTCTAAGGTGTCCAGCAATGGAATTACTACAATTCATTTTCAACTAATTATTACAATTTAAAAACTTAATTACAGCTAAATATTTATTTATTACCAAAAATAAGACTATGGAATCGGTTTCATATTTTTAATAGATTAATATAAAATTTGAATTTTTTACATACTCCTTAGAACAAAATTTGGATTCAAGTTAAATTTTATATAAAATATATTTCTATTCTCTATTTCAGGCCGTATCTAGCTGATTATATAACATTTAATACAGTTTAATATTTTTTTTTCGTAACATAACGGAGTACTAATACAGAATATGATCAACATAATATTCATTTTAGATACTCAGATGTTTATATATATAAAAAATATTAATGTAAAAAGGCATTAAAAATATGTACCGCAATTTCCGGCTTATAATCCGTGGATCAAACAATCGTATTTCGACCCAGAAATTTTATTTTATTAAAAATTTAACTTACTAGATTGCTGTAAATATTTAACTTCAATTATTAAATGAATTTTTGGGGTTTAAAAATGATTATTTTATCCGCGAATTATGCGGTGGAAATTATGATAAATTACTTGTGCAAAGACCACATTATTAGCAGAAAAGCAAACTTTTTTTTTATGATGATTTACAAGGGTTTAAAATATGTACGTTTTTTTTATGAATAACGTATTATATTTAAAAATGATTTACATATTATATTTCAATTAACATTTTTAAAAGTTAATAAATATAACCCAAAAATAATTAAAACTATATTAAACAAGTTATTAATTTCAGATATACATACAACATTTAAAAAAAAAAAATAAAGAAAAAAAAACACAGAAAATAATAAAATAAACACTTATTTGTGAAATATAATTCCAGGTTCTTTCCTATGCCTTGAACTGCGGCAGGAAATAAAACTGCACGACATTATTTACTTAATATTTTGAACATTTGAAGGAATGATGCTTTGCGACTTATAGCTACAAGGCTGTCATCCCGAATGATCCATATACATTTTTTTTCACAGGAACACATACAGGACTTCGACAATTACATAAATCTTGACGAGATAGCACAAGGAAATTTACAACACCAAGAGTTACATCCAGGAGCTCCACAAAGTGCGTGCAATGGAACTGGCGGGAATCGAATACCGCCGGCCTGCTTCCTACGCTCTCAAGCGATTAGCGGAATGGTGCCTTAACCACTCTGCCAAGGAGGCCCCATTTACTTAATATTAAGAAAAAAATTAAATAAGTAAACTTAAAGGCTGAACGGCTTAAAAGACACCTGTGAAGCTCGTGCTTAAACACAGGTTCTTGACAGAACTAATCGTGGTTGAAAAAAAAACGCTAAAACTTAGCCAAGCACTTTAGGTTTACTAGAATCCCAATCCCAGAATTCCCGGCCGAAATGAGAACGAAAGTAACTTCTCATGCTCCTCCCAGTAGTCTAATAAAATTTATTTTAAAAAAATGTTTCTTTCCCATTTTTATTTAAAGTACATTATAAATTTTATGTTATGAATCAAAATGAAAGGAAAATTATTACATTTTTTTTTTCTAATAGGACACTAGTCTAAAACGGAACCTATATAACAAATTACAAAAGGATGTCAGTAAAGTTTTAACTAAATTACAATATATTTATATGCACATATGTTCGAACATTCTCCTTTCAGTAACTTAATTTTTGTAAAATTTTAAAATTATATATGATAGTTGGACAAATCAATTATCATAACCTGAGTTGACAAGTGTCGATTGACCTTGATCATGGACAAACAAGATTACACCAGTAAATGCTTAGAACTACTAATTGACACATCTACCCACTCTATCGTTAAAAACGAGGTTAACGAAAAAGACAGGCTACCGCGGTGCATTCCACTTATCTTTTTTTACAGACCGCTAGAGTAGAGTACGCAAGAGCTTTTCGTACACCTGTATTGGTGCATTCGAGCATCACGTGACTCCCGCGGTCTGTAAAGAAAGATTTGCGTAAAGCACCGCTGTAGCCTTTCTTTTTCGTTAGCCTCGGTTAAAAAAATATGACGTCATCTATCCAACGTCGGGGCTAACGAAAAAGAAAGGCTACCGCGGTGCTTTACGCGTATATTTTTTTACAGACCGCGGGAGTCACGTGATGCTCTAATCCACCAATGCAGGTGTACGAAAAGAGCATCACGTCACTCTAGTGGTCTGTAAAAAAAGATAAGTGGAATACACCGCGGTAGCCTGTCTTTTTCGTTAGCCTCGTCCAACGTAATCTAATTACTTATATAAGTAAACTTGAGAATAATACAATGTCTTCAAATACAGCAAAATAATTAAAATGTTATACTGGCTATATCACAAGATTCTACGGTTTATCAAAGATACACAATCCCGGATTTCCATTAAGACCAAATATAGATTTACCAGGGCAACACTAGATACCGGCAGGGCTACACTAGATACTGGGCTTGCTCATTCATCATAATGACGTCACAAATGGTGGCTGGCCGCGACGAAAGACATACAGTGATTGGCACAAAACGATGGGCGCGTCGCTTTGTACCAATCGCTGGTTGCGGCCAGCGACCATTTGTGACGTCATGAGAATGAATGAGCAAGCCCGATATCAGGGCTACACTAGATACCGGGCTTGCTCATTCATTGTCATGACGTCACAAAAGGTGGCTGATCGTGACGAAAGACATACAGCGATTGGCTCAGAACGATGGGCGCGTCGCTTTGTACCAATCGCTGGCCGCGGTCAGCCACTATTTGTGACGTTTTGAAAGTGAATGAGCAAGCCCGGTATCTAGTGTTGCCTTGCCGATATCTAGTGTTGCCTTGATACCGGTCTTGCTCATTCATTCTCATGACGTCACAAATAGCAACTCCGAGGCTAACGAAAAAGAAAGGCTACCGCGGTGCTTTACGCGTATCTTTTTTTACAGACCGCGGGAGTCACGTGATGCTCGAATGCACCAATGCAGGTGTACGAAAAGAGCATCACGTCACTCTAGCGGTCTGTAAAAAAATATTACTGGAATGCACCGCGGTAGCCTGTCTTTTTCGTTAGCCTCGTAGTGACTGGCCGCGACTAAGACTCCTATAATAGGAGCTGACGCATATCCATTTTGTTTCGGATTATTGGTGCTCAGTTCAGCATTAATCTACCGCAGCTGGAGTTGGGGTTGCCTAAGACTCGGTTCTGATTTGCTGAACCGGTTCTGACTAGCTTGGCTTTTCAACTGAACTTCAATTTGAGCACCAAATCTGCGAGGAAGCGTCAGCCTCTATTATAGGAGCTCTAGCAGGGCTACACTACATACCGGGCTTGCTCATTCATTATGATGACGTCACAAAAGGTGGCTGACTAGGAGGAAAGACATACAGCGATTGGCACAAAACGATGGGCGCGTTGCTTTGGACCAATCGCTGGTCGCGGTCAGCCACCATTTGTGACGTTTTGAGAGTGAATGAGCAAGCCCGGTATCTAGTGTTGCCTTGGCTCTAGCCGCGACTAGCGATTGGTACAAAGCTACGCGCCCATTAAGACTCCTATAGTAGGAGCTGACGCATATCCATTTTGTTACGGATTATTGGTGCTCAGTTCAGCATCAATCTACCGCAGCCGGAGTTGGTATTGCCTAAGACTCGGTTCTGATTGGCGGAACCGGTTCTGATTAGCTTAGTTTTTCGACTGAACTTCAATTTGAGCACCAAATCTGCGAGGATGCGTCAGCCTCTATTATAGGAGCTCTAGCGCCCATCGTTTTGTGCCAATCGTTGTATGTCTTCGGTCGCGGCCAGCCACCCTTTGTGACGTCGTGATAATGAATGACGAGGCTAACGAAAAAGAAAAGCTACCGCGGTACTTTAAGCGTATCTTTTTTTACAGACCGGCAGAATCACGTGATGCTCCAATCCACCAATGCAGGTGTACGAAAAGAGCATCACGTCACTCTTGCGGTCTGTAAAAAAAGAATTGCAGAATGCACCGCGGTAGCCTGTCTTTTTCGTTAGCCTCGAATGAATGACGAAGCCCGGTATCTAGCGTAGCCCTGATTTTACACGCTGTTCATTATATAAGTTATCTAAATACCTTGCAGCACTTCTAAAGTCGTTGATTTCTACATCACCTCACAGTTTAAATTAATCATACAGATTTTTATTAGATCTTCGAACATTTGTGTTTTCCCCAGGTCACGTTATGGCATCTTTAGACGTCATTTCCCTCTTTAATCAATTCCTTCTGAATTCACATGCAACGTTATTGATAAAATTTGGCCACAGTTAGAACCTACAACTAATTTAGATAAAGGAACCATCATCAAATTGATAATTTTTTGCATGTCTCCCAACTGCTTCATATTTAATTATACCTTCTTTAAGCAGATAAAAGGAACTGCAATGGTTTTCTCCTCCCTCTCAGTGCGTGACCTACGTTATACACGGCCGGTGCATAACGTTTAAAACGTCACATGGAGTGGATCCGAGGCTAACGAAAAAGAAAGGCTACCGCGGTACATTTCGCAAATCTTTTTTTACAGACCGCGGGAGTCACGTGATGCTCGAATGCACCAATGCAGGTGTACGAAATGAGCATCACGTCACTCTAGCGGTCTGTAAAAAAAGATAAGTGGAACGC
This sequence comes from Maratus michaelseni, assembly GCA_963931845.1. Classification (NCBI taxonomy): domain Eukaryota; kingdom Metazoa; phylum Arthropoda; class Arachnida; order Araneae; family Salticidae; genus Maratus; species Maratus michaelseni. Next base: position 263,111,836 of record OZ007586.1, on the reverse strand, counting down.
ACCGCGGTAGCCTGTCTTTTTCGTTAGCCTCGGAGTGGATCACTTTAGCCCGGCGATTGGTGCAAAGCGACGCGCCCCTCGTTTTGCACCAATCGCCGTGAAAAAATGATCCACTACATGTGACGTTTAAAACGTCATGCATCGGCCGTGCATAACATAGGTCGCGCTCAGTGACAATAGCCGAACGTGTGATGCAGTATAATGAGTATAAAATTATTCATAAATCAGGTCATGCTATTACACTGTGGAGGAGATATGTTGATGATGTTTTCTCGGTTGCAAGAGATGAAGACCTACACTGTTAAAAAGCTTAAGCTTTTGCTGCAGGCACACTCCACGCTTTTAGAAAACGGTTTCTTTACTATATTATGGAGCATTTTCATTGGTCAAAATAGAGATATTCTATAAAAGCGGTGAAGTGACTATTCAGCAAAAGCTGAATATTTTTTACAGTGTACCTAAAATTCTTGCAATTTCCAACTCCGTCTGTCACTCCACAATAGCATTTAAAGCTAATTGCTGTTTACCATTTCTGGATGTGTATATAGAAAGAAAGGAAGATACCGATATTCAGCACATCGAAACCTCTGTTTACCGTAAACTTACCTACTCTGGACAGTACTTAAATTATGGATCAGAATGCCCCGAATCACATAAAATCGCAGTAATTAAAACCTTGGTAACCAGAGCTTAAAAGTATCGCAGTACTGAAGAATCATTCATGATAAAAAATAGAAAAAAATTTCACAGATCTGGAGAGAAATGGCTACACTCGCCATTGTATTGGAGTTCATTGTCGTTGGATTAGACAAGTTTTTTCCGAGTTCATGCATTCGTCTGCTATGACTCCTCCTCCATACTAACGTCGTCGGGGCCTCCGTGGCCGAGTGATTAAGACACCATTCCGCTAATCGCTTGAGAGCGTAGGAGTTAGGTCGGCGGGTTCGACTCCCGCCAGCTCCATTGCACACACTTTGTGGAGCTTTCGTATGTAACTCTCTGGTGTTGAGAATTTCCTTGTGACTATCTCGTCCCTGTATATTGACGATGACTTATAACAGGGGGCTTGCTCATTCATTATGATGACGTCACAAAAGGTGGCTGACTAGGAGGAAAGACATACAGCGATTGGCACAAAACGATGGGCGCGTTGCTTTGGACCAATCGCTGGTCGCGGTCAGCCACCATTTGTGACGTTTTGAGAGTGAATGAGCAAGCCCGGTATCTAGTGTTGCCTTGCTTATAAGCGGGCACTTGATGTCAAGCACACAAGTCAGATGTATGTTCTCAATAAATAAACAAACTAACGTCAAGTAAATAAATCCTACGAATTTATCCCTCATTACAGAAGCCTTTCGGTAAAAATCTCAGCACTCGTCGGATCATTCAATATACAAACAGTTTTGGTCCCACGGAGTGCGACCTACGTTATACACGACCGGTGCATGACGTTCCAAACGTCACCTGGGTGGATCATGAGGCTAACGAAAAAGAAAGGCTACCGCGGTGCTTTATGCGTATCTTTTTTTACAGACCGCGGGAGTCACGTGATGCTCGAATGCACCAATGCAGGTGTACGAAAAGAGCATTACGTCACTCTAGCGGTATCGAGGCTAACGAAAAAGACAGGCTACCGCGGTGCGTTCCACTTATCTTTTTTTACAGACCGCGAGAGTGACGTGATGCTCATTTCGTACACCTGCATTGGTGCATTTGAGCATCACGTGACTCCCGCGGTATGTAAAAAAAGATTTGCGAAATGTACCGCGGTAGCCTTTCTTTTTCGTTAGCCTCGAGCGGTATGTAAAAAAAATAAGTGGAATACACCGCGGTAGCCTGTCTTTTTCGTTAGCCTCGGGTGGATCATTTTTACACGGCTATTGGTGCAAAACGGAGTCCGCGCCGCTTTTCACCAATCGCTGTGTAAAAATGATCCACTCCATGTGATGTTTTAAACATCATGCACCGCCGTGTATAACGTAGGTCGCACTCAGAGACAATTGCGAACTCTTCTATGTAAATTCAAGTACAGCTATCCGATTGAACAACAGAAAGACATTGTTTACAGAATTCCATGTGGAAACTGTGACGCAATCTTCATTGGCGAAACTGGTCGCCACTTAGAAACAAGAATCAGAGAACATAAAGATGCATTTAAGGGTGTATTCAAATCCAAACCGCTTATTTTGAGACACATTTGTAAATTCATTTTTGCTCTAAAATGCATCCAATTGGCAGGTTCTCTTATTCAGAAACTTTATAATGTCCGTATTGTCTCGATTTTTTGATAAAGCCAGAATATATTTCAAAAAATGCTGTCAAACTGGACATTTTGAACCGAATTTCCCAAAGCGATAGCGCTGGAAACAAAAAAAAAAAAAAAAGAAAACTGCCCAGTTAAACTGACGGCATTGAGCTCACAGGCTATTCACACTAACTGTATATTATACTCTTATTTCCGAGAATTTGAAATAAGCCCTTGAAAAATGGGTTGGGTTGGGTTGGGTTGAATATTGACGGCCAATTATCTACACTTGGGATATAGGCCCGGGGGGAGTGCCCTTCGTGGGGGTCTTTCTAAGGGAACCTAACCCGTATTTACACATGGATAAATCCACGGCTCGAAGAAAACCACGAAAACTCCGAACGATTAGGCCGACGGGCGCGATTGGGATCGAACCCAGCACCTCCCGTCTACCAGCTTCGAGAGCACAACCTCTCAGCCACTGGTGGGGCCCCTTGAAAAATGGAGAAATCTATAATATATTAAGGGTACGGGGGACCATCCTCCGTTTCTCCCCCCTTATAATTAACCAATGAACCCCTATAACTAATCAGAGAAGCGCCTTACCACAATGAACCTATATACAAAATTTGAAGAAAATCGGATAATTCTACATGAAAAACCCATTTATCTAAATTAAGGGGGGTTAGCCCCCCGTCTCCCCCTTTATACTTAACCAATGAACTCCCAAAACTAATCAGGGTAGTGCCTTACCACAAAGAGCCTATATACAAAATTTGAAGTAAATCGGATAATTCTGCATGAAAAACCCATTTATCTAAATTAAGGGGGGGGGTAGTCCCCGTTCCCCTCCTTTACACTTCACCAATGAACCCCCAAAATTAATCAGGGAAGCCCCTTACCACAATGAGCCCATATACAAAATTTGAAGAAAATCGGATAACTCTGCATGAAAAATTCATTTATCTAAAGTAAGGGGAGAGGATTAACCCCTCTTAAATCTAAGAACGCTAAGTCGAAATTCATTTCACATGCAACAGAAACCGACCATGTAACTGACTTTGCGAAAACTACTATTGTTGAGCGAAACTGTAATGTTTACAGAGGCCGAATTTTCTTGGAATCCTGGCATACACATGCAGCTGTAAATCCAATAAATGAAGCTGGAAATATTCCAGCTGAATTTTCTATTCTTTTATAAAATGTTAACTTTAAAATTAACTGTTATAGTTGTTTTGATGTAAGTTTTCGTATGGGTAAGTTAGTTTTTGACATCTTTAGTGATTTTTCGTAAATTGTACTGACGAAGGGTGAAGTTTTTACCTGAAACGTTTACAATTGTTTTTAATGTTTCTATATGTCTATTTTAATTAAAAAGTGTCTGTAATTTAAGTGATTTTTCTTCTTAAAAATGTGTCGTGTTTCTAAATGGTCTTTTCCTCTGTGGCTGGCTGTCATTTACAGATAATATACATTGTATCGAGATATATATTTATTATCTAATCTCATAGGAATACCACTTCTCCCTTTTGAGTTACAACCCAAGTAGCAGAGATGGGCATTGAAAAACCATTTTCGATACAAAATACATTGGTTTTAGAACCTAAAATACAAAATACTTTTCAAATTTCAAAATTTTTAAATACAAAACTCCATTTTAAACAACTCAATACTCAAACAACTCAACAACTCAAATACAAAACTCCATTCGTATTTTTAAAAATCCATTTAAAATGCAAAATACATGAATTTTAATTATTGTGCATTATCTTGCACTACGCAAAAATGTTTTAATTGCAATTCGATTTCTGCATCGGGTCCGGTTACTTGCTTTTACAGGACCCGACCCGCGGTTCGGTTTGGGGAGGATTGGTGCTATATTTTTTAGTTGCAGGTTGACTTCTACTTTTTTGCTGTGGGTCGGGTTGACTTTCATGATTTCGGGTTATGTTTTGACTCTTAAGTGTCGTGTTCACCCACTTTTTCAAAAGAATTTCCTAAGTATTTTTTTTTCAGGTTAAAATTCTATACACAATAAAACCGCCATAATGGATACTCCTTAAAAATGGGCACCTCTATTTAGCAGACACTTTTCAGTTCCTAACACTTGTATATTTGTATGCTTTTACCTCTGCATAGTGCACACCTCCCAATCTACACGCACGTAACATGTGTATGCGTGCACAAACTATCACAAAAGCAATACATGTGTTTTTGTGTGTATCAGAAACAAAATGTTGGTAATATATTCCGAGAAGAGAAAAAATAGTTCTTAACTGTTCCATTAATAAATAATAATCTAAGATCCCATTTCTTCTATACATTTTATTTCTCATGCAGTAAAATGAATATACTCATTCACATTGATATAAGTTTTTATTTTTATCTGAAGCAGTGCTGCTCAAACTTTTTGTGAAACTCCCAACAACCAGACTTGTAAAAACATTAAAGCGCGCCAGACACCAAGGAGCCAAGCTACGCGGCACCCGCTGCATGTCTCATGAAATCGCGAGTCACGACAGAGACAAGTTTCTTTTTCATCCTCACACCAGGGCGACACGAGATAGTCGTTTTGGCGCTATCTGTCGGCAATAAATATAAAGAAACCTTCTCTTGAGCAGTATTTTAGGTGCATTAAAAAAAGCCATATAACTTAAATATTTTATTCAATGTAAATAAAATGAAAATTATTATTTTTCATACAATTTTTATTTTATTTTTAAACTTAGCTTATATCCATTTGAATTTTGCTTGCATTATAAATAAAATGAATATATCTTTTCAAATGTAATTAAAATATCAGGAATATATAATAGTTTTCTCACATTGATAACACTAAATTAAAATTTAAAAAAAAAAGAATTTTATTTTAAATACATTGAATAAAATTTTTAAGTTTATGGCTTTTTTATATATAAATGTACCTAAATAACACTTTGTATGAATTGCCGTTAGATGGCGCCAAAACGATATTTTCTTGATACACAAATAAATGAGAATTTCAGCTTGTAGCTTAGGTGAAAGGAAAGAAAGTGCGACGGAAGCAGAAAACATGTGCAACACAGGTTCTTTGCCGCATGCATTTTCGGTGTGTAGGCTCATTGAAGAAACAATAGGCTACAACCGTAGATTTCTCGCACGAGTCGCAGAAATGTCTCGTCTCCTTTTTAAGTGGCACTTCTTATAGTCTGACCCGCAAGAAACTTTCTAGAGTGAATTGAACCACGGCCTACTCCAAGATAATGGAGTAGGTCGTGATGTGATCGAACCAGAAAAAAGAATATTAGAATCACTCCGTTTCGAAAAAGGAGAAATAGGGACAATCCGACCCGATGGCGGACGCAATTCAATGGTCCCGAGGTGTCCGTTATTCGGAGATTTTACTGTTTCTGAATATTAAAGAATATATATATGTCCATTTATCTATATAAAAGATAAAATTTTGTATTTGAAATATAATTGTAGAGTACTTTTTCTAATTGCGTTAAAGCATGATTTCCTTTCATTTTTTGTTCAGGTCGAGTTGTGGGTTGAAGTAATTTGGGTTCAGGACGGCTGCAGGTTGAAATATGTCAGTCTGGTCGGGTTGCGGGTTGATTTCAAATGGAATTTTTGAGTTCGGGTCTGGAAAAACCCGACTTGCGCAGGACTCTAATTGCAATGCCATGGTATAATTTTTTATCTGTTGTATGGACAAGTCCATAACCAAAGGTTAAAGTCTGCACCGGCGCGAAATTTCCAGGCTCGGGCCCAGCCTGACTTGTACAAAAAAATTTGATCCCGGCCCTGTATAAAAATTAAAAGTTTGGCCCGAGCCTGGGTTGGCTCGTAAAAAAAAATTATCGCCCCGGTATAAATGCTAAAATTTCGACCCGAGCCTGGCCCGTACAAGAAATTAATTGTCCGGAGAGAATTTCTACAGAAGACAGTTTTGTATGCCGATGTTGTTAAAAATTCTCTTGTATATACTAGGCGTTCTGACAAATAATATTTGAGCTATTTTTTATGTTTATATGCTTCGTTTTTTAAAAAGCGCCCAGAGCTGCGAAGTACAGGCCGTTTCCGTTCCAAAATACTTTCATCCCTACATTTATTTCTGCCTGTGCCCATGTAAACTATATTTTTTAATGAATCTCTATTTGCACACAAATGTTTGAGTTATCATTAATCCATATTACATGGCTTCGAGACTTACAAATCTGAAAAATGCTATACAGAAAGATCTTCTATGATGGAATCGCTTAGGACAGAAAAAAAATCCGTTATAGACAAGTTCCACCTTAGCTAGTACATCACTTGCTGTAAATGCATTATTTTTTTTCACACTTATTACATTCATTTTACATAAATCAACACATTTTTCCATTTAAGACAGGATTCCATCGTAGACAGATTTCTTTTCACAGGTTTTCGTGTACTTTATTTTTATTGCCTAGAAATATATGTACTATTGTTCAAAAGTATACATTTAAAATTTTGATTGTAGAATAATGGCGAATTTAAAAAATATGCACATTTTGCAAAAATTGTTGGACCGGGCCAATGATTTTTATACGATCTGGGTCGAGACTGCCTCTGAAAAGTTCTTCTTGTCCAAGACTTCTAGGAAAAATATCCAGGTCTAACTCGGTCCGAAAAAAAATACTGGCCTGGACCAGCCCGAGTCGGCAGGAAAAAGTAAAGCCCAATCCCGGTCCCGAAAGAGTAATGAACAGGATCTGTTGATTTCGGCCTGCAAGTAGTGTTTTGGTTTTACACTAATCATCACCAAATTATATTTTGAAATATTTCGAGTACACTTATATCTAACGCAAAGCACGATGTATTACAGTTAATTTCCTTTCATTAGAAGTTCTCAAGTATGTATTATTCATCTTTGCACGTGTCTATGCAACAATTAACTGCATTACACTTCTAACATACTTTAAAAATGCAACACTCGGAAAACTCTGGACGATCCTGCTTGTGTATCGCACAACAAAATTTTATAATTTCTCGCCCATAGCAACATTAAGAATTTTAAAAGCTTTATTATAACCATTCAGCAAAAAATTTCGGCAGAAGATAAAAATCGTACCAGATTTGAAGATATGTTTATATTAACTTCCAGAAACGAATTCAAAGACTAGGCAAAACAGATTAGCATGTATTTTCCTGTCGTGAATCTTTAATTTGCGGTTTAAACACCTTCAAGTCTGGTGCGAACAGTTTGAGGAATCGAGAATTGTATTTTGAATATTTTCAAAATACAAAATACATAGAAAAATAATTTCAAAATACATTACCAAAATACTTTAGTTTTATCTATTTAAAAAACAAAATACACATGCATTTTGAAAATGTATTTCAAATACATGTATTTTCGATACTGCCCAACTCTGCAAGTAGTACCAGAACGTCCTCTGACAGTTTTAATGTAGTTCTAATGACACATGCTGAGAGCGTTTGGATTGTACGTTCCACAGACATCTAAGTATCCATCTAGGTCACGTTCTATGGCACGGTTCAGAAAACGTTCTAACACTGTACAGGTTTCACCATTAGTTCAACAGGAACGTGATGAGAACGTTTAGATTGAGAGTTCTCAATGACGAACATTGAGAGAACCTTCCACAGAATGTTTTGGTCTTTTTAACACTTTCCAACCTAGTTGAAAAGTGTTTGACTTCGGTTTGTCTGCCGTCTGTCCGTCTGTCCGTGCTCTAAATCCCGTAAATACGCTGGGATTGCTTTGAAATTTGTATATGTTATTGTCGTTATCTATAGCATGTTTCCTATTTCAACTGAAGTGTGTAGCACTTAGTTTTTTTACAGGGACAGTCAAAAGTTTCCCGTTACATTACGGTCAATGGGGAATAATCGTTTCAAGTTCATTCTGATGACGCTACGTCATTTAAAACACAATGAAATTGATAAATAATTATGAAGCGCATTAAAACATGCTTTTTTTAGAATATGGGGTTCAAAGCATTTATTATTCAATTACAGGGTCAAACAAAAAAACTATGCTACACATCGTTCTATGGGGAAAAATCGTCTGCAGTGTAATTTAATGATATTTCACTATTTCAAACATAATGAAAATTATATGCATTACTGAGGTGCACTATAAATTGCTCTCTTGTGTGCATTGCGTTTATTTACAGGGACACACAAAAGATAATGGTTACAGTACATGTGCGATATTTAGTGTCTGTGTGATATGTGCATTTTCAACTTTGGTTTGCGTTTTTAAGTTCATTTTTGTTCATAGTACGTGTGTGTTTATAAACTCGGTTTATCATATACAGGGCTACACAAGGGAATTCATAAGTATTATAGACTATGGGAGTGAATTGCTTAAGGGTAGTTTATAATTGTGTTTACGCATTTTCCTGCTGAACTATATTTAGTAGACTAATAGAAGTTTGTGGAATATAAATAAATTCATATACAGGGCTACGTAGAAAAGATACATTGTCGTTTACGTTTGGTAATTGCTGCAAGTGAGTTTTAAGTTGCCTTTTATCTTAATAGGTGGTGTGTACAAAAGTCTTCAGATGATATACAGGGCTGTACAAAAGATTTCGAGTGCATTTCCATCGATTGGCGAAAATTGCTAAATGTGAATATTCTAACTGAACTAAATTTTATCATACTATTTATCCACATCTATTGATCATATACAGAGCTGCACAAAATAATTCGACTACTTTTTTGACACTGGAAGGTAATTTCGAAAACTGTATTTTTCAATGTGTTATATATGTTCTCTAAACTGTTTACTTACATAACTTCTTTCACCGTATTTAACGTTGAAGTTTCGTTACAGGTTTCTGGCTGTGTTGGAAAGTGTTTCTTAATCTATGCGTGATGCATGATTTTTCGTTCTTATTTTTTTCTCGTTAGAGTCTTCTGCGAATCTCCTTTCTACCAGTTCTAACAATGTGTAGAAAAAAATCTTTTTTTAAACTTTCCAGCATAATTTAAAAGTGTTTATGAATTCGGTTTGTCTGTCTATCTGTGTCTGTACGTCCGTCTGTCTGTCCGTCCGTGCTCTAACTCGAGTAAATATACTCAGATTGTCATACAATTGATATGTTATTGAGGTTTACTATGGCATGTTTGGTATTGAAAATGAGTTATTTAGCACTTATACTTCGTGTACAGGGGCACTCAAAAGAATGTCGTTACATTATGGTCTATGGAGAAAAATCCTTTGCAGTGTATTTTAATGATGTTACACCGTTTCAAATATATTGAATTGATATACATCGTTGAAGCGCACTACAAGATGCTTACTATCGAATATAGCACGTGTAGCACTTATTAGTTTGCAGGATAACTCAAAAGAACTCCGTTATATAATAGTCTTTGGGGAAAAAAATCGTTTGCGGTACATTTTTAATCGTGTTATACTATTACAAACAAAACTGAAATTAATATTTTCTAAGGAGCACTAAAACATGCTTTCTGTAGAATATGGAGTGTAAAGCATTTACCATTCATTTACAGGGCCACACAAAAGTATTCGGTTACATGACTGTTTTTAAGTGCAAAACTGTTTAGAGCATATTTTAATTATGTTACACTATTTGAAATATAATGAAATTGATATACATTATTGAGATTTACTACTAGATTGTTGAATAATGTGGTGTGCATAGCATTTATCCTTCATTTACAGCGACACACTAAAGATTTCGAATACAGTACGGTGTCCGAAGTCTTTTCTATAAGCGATAATTGCTGGAAGTGCGGTTTCAGTTAGGTATGCATTTAACTCACTTTTTGCATACTATGCGGTATGTTTAAATGCTATACATCATATACATGGTTACACAAAAGAATTCGTAAGCATCACTGTTCATCAGCGTAAGTTATCTTTAGGGTTTTTTAATACGAGTTATGAATGTTGAACGTGAAATATATTTAATATACTAAGAGATGTTTGTTGAATATAAATAAAATCATATACAAGACCACGGAAAGAACTGGATACATGGCCGCCTCTGTATGATAATTTCTGGTAAGTGTGATTTCAAAAGATTTTGGCGTGTTTTTGCCTAAATTAAACTTTAGCTTAGTATGTAGCGTGTATAAAAATCTTGCGGAAGTATACAGCGCTGTACAAAAAAATTCAAATATTTTTCCGTCTATTGGTAAAACTGCTGAAGGTGTGAGTTTTCAATTGTGTTATGTGTTTTCTTATACTAAACTAAATTGCAGCATACCATATAGAGTATATACAAATCTATAGATTATATACAAGGCTGCATAAAATAATGAGAGTACATTTCTGACTATGGCCTGTAATTTCTGAAATCTGTTTTTCAAATGGGTTTTCTAAAATGTTTACTTGGGTATTTTATTTACCTTATTAAACAGCGAAGATTTTTTAAAGTATTATGTTAGTGTTGGAAAGTGTTTCATAATCTATGCTTGATGCATTTTTCTTTCTTGTTATTTCATAAAATCAATATCATTTACAATTATAGTTTCGACATTAGTGGAACCCATCATCAGTTTGAGCAGGCTGCACTTAACCCTACACTGTTAAAAATATCTGTTGATTTTACAGTAGAAAGCTGTTTATTTCACGGAAATAATCTGTATTTTTACAAACTTTCTCGCAAGTAAGTTAGTAATAAATACAGATTATTTTCGTAAAACAGATTTTTACTGGCATCCTGACTGACAGTTTTTTTTTCTGTAAAATCAGCAGATTTTTTTTTCTTTTACAGTGTATGTATATGCTTCTACACTTAATATGTCTACACTCTGCACTAACTCAAGAAGAAAGCCGCTAATTTATCACTCCCGAAACTATAATAGTGATTTTTATTGAATTTGTGAAAAGGAAAGAAGGGTTTGTTCTAGGCAATTTTAGAATGGATTGAAAGAAGGTTCTCAACACATCTAACTTACTAATTTCTATTGACTAATTACCTACTCCGGAAACTGTAGTAGAGATTTTGACTTGTTTTTAAGAGGAAAAAAATGCACGTGTCATAGGATATTTTTCAACTTTAATGTATTTACTACTTCTTTTATTAGAAAATTTCTTAATTTTTTTCTAATTATTTTGCATATAATTTTGTAATGGAAATTATGAATATTTTCAGCGTTGCAGCAAACCATTAATCTTTCTAAACCTGATATTTTAATTTTTAATAAAACAAATAAATGAACCTAAATAAGGTATAATCAATCACTTATTTATATAAATAATTCTAAAATTTAGTAGGCACTAAATTAATTTCAGTAACCTATTAAAAATATCGACTGAAATTTCTTACATAAAAAAATAATAATGCAGTAACTGAAATTTAAAAACATATTTTTTAAATAGACAATTTCTCCTTTGAATATTATACGCTTCAATAATAATAAATAAATATTTCAGCTGGTTAGTCGAAAATTATACTTGAAAATTTAAGTTTCAATTAATGTTACTTTTAAAACAATGGGAAGACAGTATAAAAGTTGTGTGTAAATACATAAAAATATTATAGGAGTTTCGGAATTCAAAGATAAAGAAAAGATGTAGTATATAATCGATGCAAAATATCAATGTGCAAATGCATCAATAATTACTTCATAAATGAATTCCTTAATCCTATTTAACATACATGGATTTCAATAAATTAAGCGATTTTTAAAAGAAATTTTGCATTATATAACAGGAATTTTAGTGCATTAAGAATAATCAGGGTATCCAACCCTGTCTTCTTGGGTTACAGACTATATTGCTAGGTGTACAAAACATAGGTAAAAAAAACTTTTTTAATTCAAAGCTTTAAAGGATTTTTTACACTTGATGATTCCGATCTCCTGATCAAAACTTTAAGGGGTGATAGAGCACGCCTAGATAAGATCAGAACACCATACAATGCATGGTCATAATTCAAGCAGTGAAGCGCTACAGGGCTCTTTCTGATTGTGGAGAGAACCATGCTTTCTGCACAATATCTAACAAATGATTGCTGATTTTATGAAAGCGGAATAGTGTAACTAACTAGGATGCTAATATGGATGACAATTAGAAGAAGAAATAAAGAAATCGTAAAGTAAATAGCTCAAGAGAGAGAGAGTGTGTGTGTGGGGGGGGGGGGGGGGAGGGGTGCTGTATCTTAAATTGAACCAAAGATTTCCTCAGAGAAGTTGTGTGTGAATCAGAACTCATGGTAAAAACTTTAAGGGGTGATAGGACACATCTAAACAAATTATTTTTGTCATACAATGCATAGGCGTGTATCGCAAGTGAGAGATAGAGCTGTCATTAAATACACAATTCGCTGTTTCTTCACACATCGTCATTTCTACCGTGGATAGCAAAATGGATGGTTGATTTTACTTATCGGGAAAAGGCGGACATGCATTTCATGCATGGCGCTGTGGTTGTGAGCGTTCTGGAAATTCTAATTGTGTAGTAAACAGGGTTCTCCCTACAATCTGAAAGCGCCCTGTAGCGCTTCGCTGCTTGAATTAGACCCATGCATTGTGCGGTATTTTGAGATTGTATAGTCGTGTTCTATCACCCCTTAAAGTCTTGTCCAGGAGTTCCGAATCACTCTTTGTACACACACACATATATATATATATATATAGAGAGAGAGAGAGATTGCTCACTAACAACACCATTTAAGCATTTTTTATATGAAAAATATAAGTTATGTGTTTATGTTATAAGTTATGTTAAAAATATAAGTTATGTATTTATAAATTATGCGTATGACCACCCTCACAGTGTGGTCTCAAGTATCTTGCGTTAAAATTCCCTAATATTTCTAGGTCAGTATTAAAATTTTCAGGTCAGCGTTAAAATAATGAAAATTTTATAGGTAATTCCTTTCACATCATTTCTCTGATACATGCATTCATTACTTAGTCAAAGTGGAGATTTAAAAAATCACATACAAGATATTTAAACCATATCTCAACTGTTGCAAATGAAATGCGATGAAATTTCGTATTTATTGACGTTCTAAACGTATTATTAAAAAAATCTAGCTTAAATTTAAATTTTTAATCAATTTGGGCGTTAATGGGTTAATTTATAATCAAATATTTTAATTATGCGCGATTTCTCAGAACAGATAATTTCAAAATCATTTAATTTTGTTTTAAACGCTGTGTTATTTTCTATCATTTTTTAGACTAGGGAAATTTTGGAACAGAAAATTTCATTATACACACGAAGTCTCTGAGACACATTAATAATGCAGTACAAATTTTCTTAGAAATAATAAACAATTTCATATCAAAATGTAAAAGGAAAGAAAAAAAGAAAGAATAATTATCGTAACAGTATCTGTTTAGTTAGATATAGATACAGAATGACCGTGAATAAATTATCTACAGAGTACCCTGTCGGACTTGGAGATAAAGTATGAGTAAATTGAACTTAAATTGGCTATCGTTATCTGACTCAACCCTTATCAGTGAAAAAACTCTTCGAACAGTATTGTGATTAAATTTATCATCAGTAAACTTTCTGAATGATATGAAGTGAATCTTCATATAACTCTTTCCAATTCCATCTTGAAACGTCTAGAATAATCTATCTTCCGTATTTTGTAAATAGTGATGTAGGAATGGTTTAATAGGAAGATGGTCAGTGAAAACTGTTATTTTTCACAGCACAAAAATGGGAATTTCTATTCTATGTTGTGGCTTTGTTTATATCAGAAGGAAAATGACGGAACTGAAATGAAGGAACATGTATTAAAAGCTTAAAATTTTATTCTAAATTTTCCATGATGTTTTACTCATAAAATTTTACTTATTTGAAAAGCTTTAAAACAGAACATATGTGATATATTCACACGGATAATAAATTAAAATACATTTACCTTTTAGAACATGTTCCGGTGCATACATTTGCCATAACAACATAAATCCAAGCCTAAATAATCTGTGCATTGGTAATTTAGAAAAACGTCGCTCAACAAAGTGAAACTCATTAAAATTTCATATGACAGGAACAGTCTGGAGTATTTTCTAATCGTAACATAAACATATACAGAAAAACAATGCTATTTTAATATGCTCATTAACTATATTGATGCAAGTCAGAGAAAAATTATTAGCATAAAATATTTGCATAAAAAAATTCCTCTTCAGGAAAGAATTTAAAGAGCTTGATGGAAGAAGATGTTCTCTAACATTTTTCGCAAAAAATGATTTATTATATGGATTAAGGTGTTATGAGGTAATCTATCATACGATAAAACTAAAATACTAAGATTATAATTAGTCTTGAATATTGGATATTTTTTAATATTCAATACATTTTTTAAAATAATTTAAACAATATTATTAATTATTGATATTTCAAAACTAAATGCTAATAAGTTTTTCTGAGAGAGTTTAGTACTACCTGCTAACATTTCAAGCATAACCTACCAAAAAGAAAATAAATCAATAAAACTTGCGACATAAAATTTCCACTTCAAATTTCTCGAAATTTAAATTTTGTTACGTAACATCTTCTTCCTCTAATCTCTTCCGATTTCTACCTAAATGAAATCATCAGCTTAATTTGAAATGAAAAATGAATGTTGTATAATTAAATCCGTATTTTATGTATTTGTCTGTGTACACAAATGAACAGAGATTTGGACGCGGAGATAAAATATTCAGCACTAGGTATTTTGAGATGTCTATTTAAACAATATTTCATTTTTTAATTATTGTTTCATTTTTTATTCACACCTATCTCAAGATCTCGTAATCTGTTGAGACTAAAGGAAAGAAACTAGACAAGGTATATCCAGGGCCACATTAAGGCATATGCCCACGCGGCATCCCAAATTTAAGGGTCCTAAATATCTCTTTGAGGGAATTTTAACGAATAAAAAGTATGGAGATTTTTTTTCACTAATTTACGAAAGAAGAAAGAATTGCCGCTCAGACATTGACACGACAGGTAAAAATGAATTCCCGACCCGACCCAAATATGCAGAAAAAAGAATAACATTGACCCAGTCCTAGAGTTATGAAAAGAAATTGGCCGGAGTCTGCATAAAGCTCTACTAAAACGTAACCCCCCCTAACTTTCCCAAAGAAAAAGCGCTAACCTGGATGCGCCACTGTGTATGCCATGTGAGCCTTTTCGAAAGGTTATTGCATTGAGGGAAGTAGTGCTGCCAATTTAGTGGATTTTTTTATTCAAATTATCTACCAGAATTTTCGAATGTTACCTTCACTTAACTTAATCATGAAACATGCCATTAAATGAGTATATAAAGCAAAGATTATTATTCGAAATTTCTGGTAGATGAATAAAAAAATTTGCTAAATTGACAACATGGTGGGAATAGAATGGGATTAACTAGTTTGGAAGGGAAGGTCCTCGCAAAAGTTCTTACACCCGGCCTCGCTTTCACAAAGGACGGCTCTGGTGACAATAAATAATCAATGATATAAATTATCTCATGTGCTCCCAAATTTACGCTTCCCTCCAAAATACAAGGATGCTTTAAATATTTTTAAATCTTTATTTTTATATAGAGAAATCTGCTCCATTGCTCTCTAGTGACAATAAATAATCAATGATATAAATTATCACCCTACCCCTAAAATTTCTTCGTCCTCCCTTCTCCTGCCTCCAACATACAGAGAATCAAATCTTCAAAACTTCTTATTTAAAAAAGAAAACAAAATCTGCAACATTCGTTGTTCATTAATAAAAATAAATAAGTAATAATCTAAAACACCCCTTGCCCTCCCAGATTTAAGCTTCCCCTAAAATATTTTAAAATCTTTATTTTTAAATTAAAAAATCTTCTGCCCTATTTAATCATTTCTAGATACAATAGCTAATGAATCATATGAATTCCCTTCCCCCCTCTCTTGCATACATAGTTTCAAATATTTAAAACTCTTTATTTTAAAAATATCGCCACAGCCATTTCTCACTAATAACAATAAATAATCTAAATTACCCCTAACCTCCCATAATTTACGCTTTAATTATTTTTTTTTATTAAAAATATTTTCGTCCTATAAGTTGCTCTGTAATAGCAATGAATAAATAATCAGTCATATAAATTATTCCCATTCCTCTTAAATATCCGTTCCCCCATTTCCTTCCTCCAGTACAGGTCTTAATTTCTAACAAAAAAAGTACCGGAGCCCTAATATTCTGTAGTACTAATAACCGTAGCGTGCCCCCCCCCCCTTCAATCTCTTGAATGGCGCCATATATATATATATATATATATATATATGTCACCGCCATCAATACCAGACATAAATCTGCAAATATCACTAGAATTTTAAAAAAATACGATTTCTGTTTCCGCTTCATTCTGATCAAAATAGCATTAAAAAAAGAAAAGAGTTCTTTACTTTATATATACTAGGAGGTTCTGCCCCCCCCCCCCCCCCTGCTAGCTATGCTCACCAACCTCCGTTCTGATTTTGCAGCCTCTTAAAACCTGATAATGTATCCTGTTTTAAAAAATAGATGATGATGACATCACGAACGGCGACTACCTTCTGTAATCAGGTTATAATGCTTTTTTATTTAAATGGGGTATTTTTCGGTTACCATGGCCTTACCCACCGCTGTCGCGACAGCTTATGGTTGTTTTGGGGATTGATAAGTAAGATCAATTACTAATTTGGAAATCAGCTTGTATAAAATGATTTGGTTAAAAATGTCGCTGCCTCTCAGACTTTTATAGGGACACTATCGACAATATCCTTCCTTTAGGTTCCAGGTTAAACTTCTCCGTCTGCCCAGTATTTATGGGCTCCGGTGAATTCCGACCAATATTTAAATGTTTACTAAAAGCAGAGAAGTACCGGAGCCGGCTCCGGCGCAATTTAAGCCCTGCTCCAGCATACACATTTTTAAATCTTTAAAGTTCTTTATTTAGACGTGAAAGTGCCGTATTCGATGCTGTCTAGTAACAATAAATAAATAATCATCTAAAATATCTGTTTTGCCATAGCACAGTGTTTAAAATCTTTAAAACTTTAATTAAAAAAATAAATAAATATATATATATATCCGGAAAAGCACAAAGAAAAAACAATTACACTGGGATAGGAATGGTTTTGGGTTTCTGCCACCCAAACAAAGTAGCAACTGAAGTACACTTTATCTGAAACTTAGGCGAAATAGCGAACCAACCAACCACTAGCGTCATTACATTCCGGTGACTAACCTCCGAATAACACGTGACTTATTAGATTTGTAAACATTGTTTGTTTGTTTTGAATAATATTAAAGGGTTAGGGTGAAAGTAACTCTTCAAATTAAACCTACCATTCCAGCTAAATCACTGCTTTATTACATTTAGTATTTACGTATTAGGATAAAATATTAGGATTTACATTTAGGATGCACATATGTTTATGAATTCGGTGGGGTTATTGCATTATGTTTCAGCGGAGCTGTCAGACGCAAGTGCTCTACTATTGGTAAACCTGTTCTCATGTTGATACTGTGGCAGATGCATGTTACCAGGGCATTAGCTGATAATGCGAGAGGATTTTTCTTGACAACGTTTACGCATTCCTGCTCTTCTTCACTGAGAAGTAATGGCGTTAAATGTCTTGAATAAAAAACTTGTATGGTCCGTAATCCGTCCAGTATGTAAATGTTTTAATTATTTCAGATTAATTATTATTTTATCTAAGTCTAAAGTCTGAAACTACACTTTGGTTATATGCAGAACTTTAAACCGATATCAAAAGACAGAGAAAATATATAGCAGCATTGATGTTTCACTATTTTTTTAATTATTATTTAGCGCAGTTCTAAAAATTATGCGAAATACGAAAAGAAAAAAAAAACGTATTATTTATTACAAAAATCTTAATCTATGAACGTCTTAATTTATTTATAAGATGTAATATTACATATTAATTTATTTGACAGTACTTTATTTTAATCCCAAGAAATACTTAATGAGTTTAAGATTTATTTGCACCAGATATAATCTTGTATTGTTTAGTGATATAATTGTTTAACATAAAAATAAAGTCTTTTATCATTATGCATTTTCTATTGTAAAATAATCTCCCATTCTTATGTAATAGACACGTTATTATTTAAGATTTTTAAAACTTTGTTTCCTTATGCATTAGCTTTATTTAATTTATTTTAAGTAAATAGATATCTTTCTCATTTATGCTGTTCTGCTTCATTCAAATTTCATATCATAAATTCATATTTCTTAAAATTTAGTACATTTTGTTTATATGTTTGTAACTTTATTGTTTATTGTGAATAAATTTTCTTGCCATGATTCATTAAATGAAAAATATTATAAATATTTGGGAAGTAGTTAAAAAAATATTTTACTGGCACTACGGTATTTTGAAATTGTTTTATTACATTTTCTGAATGAAGCATAATTTCAGGTTTCATCATTTATAACAAATACAAAAAGTTCTCTACCATGTTTAGAAAGATACGCTAGCAGCAATACTTGGAAAGGTACTGAACCATTATCAGAAGATGATCCTGAAATATGGAAACTTGTTCAAGAAGAAAAGCAAAGGCAAGTTAGGGGACTTGAGCTCATTGCTTCTGAGGTAAGTAAAAAGAAACATAATGATTTGTACTGGTAAAATATCCCATCTGAAATCTGAATATTATTATTATTTTTTTTTTTCATGTTGCTGTGAGTGATAGTTATCAAGTGATTAAAAGACTGTTAGCTTATATGCTTATTTATGACTTAAAGTTATTTATGTTTTTATAGTCCATTTTTAAATAGTACACTAATGGCTAATATTTAGATTAAAACTAAGAAAATATAGTCCTAAACAGGGTTAGAAATTAGGAACTCTAAGTAAGGTGTCAAATGACGCCTAAAATTTTTTTTCTAGGTGCCAAACTGCATTTCATGGTTGCAATTTTATGTTATATCATATTTTCTCATTTATTTTCGCAACCATGTTAGCAATAACATTGTTTCTATTTTCATGTGTTAAGGGCAGGAAGGGGGGGGAGGGTGTACATATTAAACACTTTATCTTTGGGAAAACATTTCTAATATTGTAGGCATTAATTATACAATGACTTGTTTTGCAACGCAAGGTTGCATGCCATAGAGCAGTAACAGACCATATTTTTGTGACGTTTGAGTCACGTACTTTAAGGAAATGTTTCCGAAATCGTAGCTTCGATCCCAAACAGAAAATAGAGTCCATTATCATTCTTTCGAACAAAGTGTGTAAGAATTTTAGGGTCATATTCTCTAAGGTCAGTTTTATCAGTCATTGGTTCAAGTGAAGTCAACTTAGAGGTGATTGACAGGTGCAAGGGAGTCTAAGACACATGCTGCTGTCCAATCTTCTGTCGAAAACACAGATGCTCTTGAAATGCAGGGGGAGGGGGGACGACGACTTATGCTAAAGTATGAATCAGAGTGTTTGTTAAACAAAAATTAAAGTGAAAGAAAGCTAGTTGTCAACTTACGACCATAAAGTTATGCCTAGTCGTGAAATGCAATTAGTTGCATTTGACGACTTACGACCACTAATTTCTAACCCTGGCTCTAAAATTTCATTCTCATAGAAAATGTGCTCACTTGTTTTGATTACATTATTATTTCATAAAATTTTATCTTCTAAAAATTCATCTTTCATTTTTTACTGCATAAAGTTAACTTTTAATGTTTATATAAGTAGTTATACTGGACATAAACTTGAACACTGAATTAAATAGTGTACAGATTGTAGGAAACATGCGAATGAGGCTCAAATTTTAGACAGTGTATTAGACTTTTCTGCTAGACTTACACTAGTCACAGTTTTGTGTCACAGCACCTAATATGATAAATTGTTTATTTCTCATTAACAAGTGTAGTAATCTGATTATAAATTGTTACTTATAAATTATTTTTTCTTTCAAATTTTCCTTTTTTGAAGTTTAAAAAAAAAAAAAAATTTTATTATGGCTTACGCAATTTGGCAATTGCCAAATGATGAACGTTTTGCAGTTAAATTCTCAATTCAGATAGTGGAATTTATTACAATTCATTTACCAAAATGAGTTGGTTAAAGCCAAAATATGCTTCTAAACTCTTCCATTTCAGGCTTTTACTAAGCCATTTTGGTAAATGCTAGGATTTACAGACTCCTTTTGGTAACAGTGTGTACTACATGTGCCAACGTTGTTTAATTCCTAAATACCAACTTTTGGTGCTAAAGAAAATTAGTTTCTAATGTCTAGTATGAGTATAAAAGTTACAGACATCACATTTATGAAAAAAGAAAATAGAAAAAATAACACAAATACATGGATGATGTATTTTGTTCACCAGTGGTGACTTACCAATAAGGAAAAAGAACAAACATTTTTGAACTTCTACTTTAACCTTGGTTGAACATTGCAGGGTCTTTGGGAAGAGGGTAAAAGTAGTGCAGAAGTTAATCACATAATTATTTTAGAATTCATAACTGCTTTTTCACTGAGTGACACACTTAGTATACATAACCCATGTCTTTAAATAAGTTAAGGAGATATCTTATACATTCAACTGAACATTTAATTATTTTTATTTCTTTAAAAATTATGCGATTTCAATAGTAAATTAAAACAACTTTATTTCAGTCTACTCTCATATTGTTGCTTCCTTAAAATTGCAATAATTTACTTTTTCATATTAAATTTAAACAAAGCCTAGAATAATATTAAAGATAACTTTTATATTTTACTGCATTTAATGTATTAAAAGACAATGTTTATGGAATTTATTATTAAGAAGTCCCTTTTTCCAACATTATCAAGTCATAATTAAACTAACTTGTTACAGCAGGGTTGAATATTCTGGCATTTTGTATTACAAAGTATTTTGACTGAGTTGCACAATATGTTGTCGTGGTACATCCCTCTGAAGAGTTGCATTCTCCAAATTCTTGTCCTTTTACCTCTTTTAAAAAACCTTTTACCTCTCCCAACTAAGAAAGCTTATTTACCCCATCACAAACATTTATTTCCACTATGCCAGCTTCTTGCATGTTTAAAAAAAATTCTTTGCATAAGGTAAACTGGTTTCCTGTTTACGATGCCTTTAGTTTACATAGCTTTGAACTAAGTATTTAATGTCTGTTATAATGGCTATTAGGATTGGCAAGTTTTTGCCACAGGTGAAAAAAACCATCTCGGCAAAAATAGGTGTATGTTTTATTTACGGGAATGTAATTAAATTATTTTAACTTATTATTTTTAACTGTAACAAAGTTTTACATTTGTTACTTTTTAACTTAGATTTTTTAACTTTGAAATTTTTTAACTTAGAATATTCAATGCATCATTAAAAGAGTAATCTAAATACTATTAAGTTAGCATTGTTTTTAGTAAAATATCTTTTAGTTTATTATGGTATTGATTCAGAGGTTGGGAAAGGAGAGAGTAAATTACAATAAAATAACTCACAGTGTTTTGATTTAAGCAATCATAATTACTGATAAACTAATTTTTATGTTCCAGTTAATCTTTAACAAAGTCTAAGAAATATTACCCACTTTGTTTTGCTGACACAACGATAGTAATTTGAAGATATAATGAAAATTATTATAATTCTCCCCTCTCATGTATATTAATAAATTTTATCTACTTCATTTTTTTTAATATAAAAAAAAACTTTTTGTAGGATTTTTAAAGCATTACCTGTATAAATTTTAATAGTAAAAGTTATGTATAGAGGTTCAGATAAAGAGAAAATGAAGATTGTTTGGTTATTACAAAGCTGTTATATATGTATACTAGCTGATCCACCTGGCGTTGCCTGGGTCCATGATAAAATCTTAAATATAAACCCCAAATATGTATTTTATACCTTTACCCTGATTTTGTATGAATTTATATTTTTAATGACAAAATCGCAAAAAAATACTGATAATTAGTGATAAAAGTGCTAGTAAGAGAACATTTTCTTCTTTTTTCACGTAGGATCGTTTCATAGTTTTAATAAAATAGCTTTTGTTATTGAAATCCTTTGAAAATTTTAATGGTCATAAATATAATGATTTTACAGCCCATGTAAAAATTACATCGGAAATATTGTTATCTGGTTGTAAAATAAATGTTTCTTTTCATTTTTTTTTTCTTTTGTTTTTGTGTCGGGTCCCTTAACATAAAAAAATAGTTTTCATCATCCAAACTCTCTGAAATTTTGGTCATTTATAAATATAACTGTTTCCAAGTCCTCTATAAAATTATGTGAAAATGAATATGCATATTAAATAGTGAAAACGTTAAGCCGAGCGTGACCACACAGAAACACTGAAATTTCTCAGATTTTATTTATTTATTTTTTAATTTTTCGTTTCCGAACGTTTCGAAATTGTTGTATCTGGTCTACCGAGATGCTCTAAAAAGATTGTGTCAAAATACGAAAGTTTAGTAATTTTTAGCGTAAGTAAATAATCTCGTGAGGTGCGAAATGACCCGTGTTCACTGGTTTTTTTTAAAAGGGTTAAAATTTGTATTTTTTAAAACTAAAATTATACCATTGATTAGAAGTTTTTAGGCATATTTTGGTTTGTTTGTATCTCTAAAATTGCATCCTTGAGGGGCATTGCCATAAGGCAGCCATACTCAACCTGCAGCCCGGTGACCTGTTATGTGCGGCCCGAGACACATAATCATTAATCCCTATTTATAAAATTAATTGAGATGTGTATAAGAAGTTTTTAATATTTTCACTGTTCTTTTATATATTTGCATGGAAAGACAATTTCCTGTTAATTAGAATTACCTTAAAATATCTTAAATGACTTTTCCTTAGTCAGTTCTTTTTACTTGTAGTGTTACTTGTGCTGTAGTAGAGTATATGTTACGGTCAATATGATTAATCTGGTCATTATTAATAATAACAGATTATCATTAATATAGACTGTGATTATTTTATTAAAAATGGCCGGATTAATCATATTGGCCGTAACATATACATTTCTTAATCTTGAACACTGAACAAACATTATTCCAAATTAATTTAATTTTCACTATATATTACTGCATAAAAAAAAAAAAAAAAAAAAAAGTTTTTGCATTGAGAAAAAAACTTTATTATAAAAAAATCCCTTGATTTTTTTTTTTTGTTGTTGTTTGTTTGAGAATTTGGAATTACTGCATTGTTATATTGTTATGTTTTATACTTATCATACATCTAATAAGGCTTATTTGGATTAAATATTTGTCATAGAAAAAATTGGCAGCAAAACGTTTTATACCACTATTTCAAAAAAATCTTCACAGCATTTACAATAGAAATTTATATTTTTTTACATTGTTATAAAAGTGTGTTGCGGCCCGCGAGAAAAAAAAGTTTGAGTACGGTTGCCGTAAGGGGATAAACATCCACCAAGGAAAACTATCCTTTTTCAAAGGGTTAACATAATTGTTTTTTTAATTAATTGTGGCATTTGAGACATAAGAGTGCATTCTTTCAGAATGTCTTTTGTTTATAAATAAACCAAACGGTTTAGTTGTCGATAGAACATATAAGTTAAAAGAGAATGGTGAAATAAATACATTCTTCATTCAAATGGTTCATTTCCATCCGCTGCATAAATCTGGTCAAATAAATTTTGCAATAAAATATCTCTTCAACATTAAAAAAAGCTCACCAGTTTCATAAAAGTAAATAATGTAAGTATAATCCAGTAATGCATAGCAATAAAATAAGCATACATAATAATTTAAATATACAAATTCTAATGCATATTCATCTCTGATTAGCTTTACTTTTCTGAAACATTCATGTCTTTGTTGTTTGTTTCAATACTTTGGATTTAGGTTTGGAAATTTTTATTTTGCTTTAAATATTTTAATTGCATATATCTTTTGCATCAGTTTATTTAATATGATTTTGTTTACATTTTTGAAGTGTAATTGTATAATATATTTCTATCAAATGTACCAACTAACATGTTTATTTCAAAATATTTACTGAATTTCTCAGCAGAAATACATTTGAATGAGACTCTTCATATTTTCAAAATAGTCGCATAAATTATAAGACAGATATGGCAGTCATCAACATCACTTAGTTTCTTGTAGAAATATAAATTACAGTTATTCTCAAGGAAATAATTTTATGTAAGATAATAGAAGATTAAAAAAAAAAAAAAAAGTGTTTCAGCTGTGAGTTCTCTGTTAGCTATTTTGTTAATTTGGTATTCTACTTACAGTTCTGGTCAGTGGCAAATTTCTCAGTAAGCTAAGTAGCTGAAGCTTATAGTAGTGTGGGAGTAAGTGCGGGAGCCAGGATTGAACCTGGGAACCCACGGACAGTAGGTGAGATCTTAAGAGCCAAGCAAAAGGCTAGCTCAGTCGGTTCCTGCGAGATACTTGTTTTCTACTGCCCGTACAAGATGGCATCGCCACAGTACTCCACCCCAGTGAGGAGGACGTCTCGTTGACGTTGAACGAGCGATGATCACTCGTGTTGCGCGGCAGTTGCCAGGTTGCTGCTGTCACAGCGTGTGCACGTGTGAACCCGATATGTGCGGCGTGACAGGCTTTCGTGCTATGAGAGTCGTCATAGGCTTTCATGCTGTGATCGTTTCTCAGGCTTTGCGTGCTGGGGTGTTTCAGTGCTGCCTTCTGTTGGACTCCAGAGGAGGTGATGATGTCAGTGAAGGTGCGTGTTCGTTTGTCCAAGGTCACCAATGTGGGAGTAAGTGCGGGAGCCAGGATTGAACCTGGAAACCCACGGACAGTAGGTGAGATCTTAAGAGCCGAGCAAAAGGCTAGCTCAATCGCTTCCTGCGAGATACTCATTTTCTACTGCCCGTACAAGATGGCGTTGCCACAGTAGCAAATTTTTGGTTGGAAATATTTTTCAAAAATGCTGTCATGCAAAATATTTTACCAATTGAATTAATAATATTATGATGGGTATTTTCACTTATTTATAAGTAAGTAGTAAGCTTTATTGGTTAGTGCTAGACATTAGTGAAATCACACCACAATATATTGTACATGGATCATCTGTCTGTTTAAATTTTTGTTTGAGGTTGCAGTGCAACACAATTGGCTAAGTGCTCATGAACAAAACTGGAATTGTCAAAAACACTTTAACCCCATCATCACAAGTATCTGATATCATTTTTTTAATTTTTGAGCACCACTATTTTGGAATAATAATCTTTGTATTATTTAAAATTGAAGAAATTCTCTGATTTAAATAAGGCAAAAAGTACTACTTGGAAATAGTGGTAGCCAAAAATAAAGATAGTATGTGCCCTATACATATGGCACTCATCGTAAAGAAATTAACAGTGATCATTGATATCACTTTTACTATTATACTAGGTTCAGACTAGGACATTTAAGAACCTTAACTTAAGTTTTAAAGTGGGCAACCTGGAATTGGGCTTGACTTCTCTGTGCATTACTACAGTGTTTGAGAATATCCACTTAAAGTAACTTAAATACTGTAGTCTGAATGAGGTTCTACTGCTTAAACATCTTATTGACAAGTACATTTTAGAAAATTATCTTAATAATAAGAAATGTATGTATCAATGTTTTTTAATACTTATCTCACAATTATTTATTTCACTCATTTTTATGTACATTTCTTTTGTTATATTAATTTTATTTTTAGAATTCTGGTTTAATAAAAATTTCGATGATAGTATAGTTGTGACGGGTCCAAGATGTTATAAATTAAAGGAGTAGCGTAGAACCTTTAAATGAACCTTTCCCATAAATCATCGAAATGAATTTTATTAAATTCAGCATGTCAAATAAATAAAAATACAGATTCTTGATTAATGGGATTGAACAACAATAAGATATTTTGGGCTCCTTCAGCTTATGACCATATTACAACTTTGGAAGAGTCCAGCATTTATTAAAGCCTGTGTTTACAATACAAAACAGATGCAAAGTTCCCCTTTAAAGTGGGCACTGGTGCTGAGGATCTGCTCACTAGTCTGACCCTTCACAAAAAAATCTCCTGTCAATCTTCTCTGGAATACGGGACGGGAATCAGATTTTTGCTGCTCAAACAAAACTGGAAGTGTCCATGCTCGGTTCACAAGGCTCTCACGAAACAAACCTTAAAAATTTTCGTCAGAGAAAGGTTTTCTCTACCCAGTGATTCTAGCAATCATCCGAAAGTATTTCACCCGGAGTTCTGACTCCAATTCCTCAGGTTGAGAGAATTGCAACCTAACTCAAGTTCTCTTCACTCTTAACTAACTGTTTTCTTTTCATATTACATATGTTTTACTCCTAGAACAATAGGTGTCTCTCTAGCCACTAAAAGCTCTTTCCGATGAGGTCATGTAGAAAGTCTGATATGATAGGTGGAAAAGATTTTCTCACGTACTCTCTCTCTCTAGCTAATGTTATCTTGGTTCTCATGGTACGTGGGAGGTAGTTAGCTCGATCAAAGACGTTCCGTTCTGCTCGTTCCATTCATCCAGCTGTCTCAAAACTTTCAGGAAGGAAGATTTGTGATGATGGAGTGAAAGTTTTGAAGTATACTGGCCAATTTCTGAAGTTAGTTTTATTTTGGAAGAAAATCCAAAACACATGGGATCTGCCTATACCTGGATTTAGGCTTCAAAACAGGGGTTTTGGGTGAGATATAGTGAATTTCTTACATAGTGTACACAACAAATAATAGCAGCAGGTGGCAAAATTTGAAATCCACGACTGGCTCTGGCAGCCAAAATAATCATTTTTTAAAGTATTCTTTTATAGAAATGTGTAATTGGAGAAAAATTTGGAAAAAAAATTAGTGTGAAGTCACTTGCATGCAAGGTTCCTACTTTTGAGTACCACTACTTCAAAATAGTAATCTCCTTATTTAATCGCACAATTTTTGTCATTAAATAAAGTAAATTAGTGGTTCTCAAAAGTAGGAATTGTGCAAACCTTGCCTGTATGTTTAAATTTATGATACAATACCCTAGTATTGTACCTTTTTGAATTTTTATCTTATAATACCTTATTTGAATATTTAAAATTAAGAACATTATAACTAGTATAAATTGCATCCAGAGCAATATTTTGATTTTACATCTATAAAACCATAACATTAAATATGGCGTTCCATAATGTACAGTCCTGAAAAAAAGTAAATATGTCCCCTCACACATATATTTTACTGGAAATCATCATGTATATATATATTTATATAAAATACCTGTACCAATCAATTGAAAATAAAGTGAATGAAATATTAAATTCTGTGCATGACTGAAGCTTGTGAATGAATTAGCATGAATTAAGGGTTACAGTTCTAGTGAGAGGTTGTTTAAACTTTTTATTTTATTTTTTACCACGATTATGCCTTTTGAGATCAACGATCCCTGTTCCTGCCCATGTTTTCAGTCACCAGTTGCAATGTTGATAATTGTGTCTTTTTTTTTTTTTTTTTTTTTTTTTTTTTTTTTTTTTTTTGTTATTTGACAATTTCCTTTTGTTAGTATAGATTGTGTTTATTTCTAAGATTTAAATTATTTCTTATAAATAAAATCTGTATTTTATGTACTTTTAGAATTTTGCAAGTCGTGCTTGTTTGGAAGCATTGGGTTCCTGCTTGAATAATAAATATTCTGAAGGATATCCTGGAATGAGGTACTTATTAACTTATGATTATTTTTTTCTCTTTATCATTTAATCTTCTCTTTCTTATTTAATCTTTTCTTTCTTATTTAATCTTTTCTTTCTTATTTAATCTTTTCTTTCTTATTTAATCTTTTCTTTCTTATTTAATCTTCTCTTTCTCATTTTAGTCATTTTATATTACTTGGAAATTTTAAATATTGTGCACTGTATTGTGTAGTAATGTGTATTTTGTGTATCTGACTAGTATGAGATTGTGCTTGTAACAAAAATATTATTCCCTGTAAAAACATCAAACTATAATTTTAACCACCCTAATAAAAATGCATCTTGAATACTTTTAAAATGATTTTTCCCATTAAAAGGCATTGAATTAAAATATATCAAATTTAACAAGGTATAAATTAAAGCAGTCACAGCACATACAAATAAAACTATTTTTAGAAATTATCAAAAGAAAATATTTGTTTAGAAAAAAGTGATTTTAGAATGTAATGGAAAGTATTTTTAATAATCAGTCTGAAATATTTTTCTCCATGAATGTTAATGCATTATTTTATTATTAGCAAGCTGCAACATATTTTATGTCTGCATTACTGTCACTGATATTTTTTTGCTTGCAAAATTTATATATTTCACAGTATAAAAAGAATCATGTACTTGTGTAAAATGTTGCTAACAGTGCAAAATTCAATAAATTTCTGATAAAAATATAGCTTCAAAAATTAATTTTTGTTCTAAAGATCCACTCTTTTTTCTATATGGTCTCTATAAAATTTTGTATCAGATGCTCAGCTTTTTTCTGTTTAATGATTGTAATGGTATATATTATTAATGTATTCATGTTGTGAAAAACCTCCAATTATTTTTGGTCCTGTTAAGTATCTTTTTTAGGAGGGGCAGGTATTAAATTCTACTAATTAAAGAAACCTTTTGTAACCTTATTTCTTTTTCTTTCCGTCTAAATGATTTCTCATATAGTTTCTCTATTTTATTTCTTTTGTGTTCTTCAATTTAAAAAGAAATAAAAAAGTGGCTTTATTTTTTCAGTCAAACTTCTTTATTTTTGAACTAAGAAGTTAAACTAATATTATGTAAGTTATCAAAACATGGATATATCAGTTACTTGAATAAAACTTTCTAATCTCCATGTCTCTTTTTAAATCTACTAAGCCGCTTGAGGGGAACTATGGTCCTTGGACTCTTCCCCGACGTAGGAAAAAAAAAGTCTCTTTTTAAAATTATTTTTATTCTTTACAAGAACGATAACATAATCATTTACTTGCATATTGTTTCTTGCAAAGCAAGTCACTTTTACTTCCTCTCAGTATTCTATGTTTACTTATAAAATCAATTACAATTGATGCTCATTATAATGACTCCCTTCATTCCATAGAAAAAAATTGTCATAATGAGAGATTACTACAATAGAAGTTTTAAAAATACTAGATTTGTAATTTCATGAATTACATTTACATTAAAAAATTTAAAAGAATGTAGGTGGTCTTCATATCAAAAGATTGTTCAGTTCATTGTAATTAAAATAATTATTTGTCTGTAACCCCTGCCCCCCCCCCCCAAAAAAAAAAAAAAAAATAAATAAAAAAAAAATGAAGTTGGGAGGTCTATTCTGGTGTGATCGGATCACTGAAACCAGGCTAAAGTAGTACTCACCTTAGCAGTTATTTGCTATTCTGGTGTAGTAGAGTCGAAATTTTGCCAATAAGAATGGATTGCTTCTCACAAAGAATTTTTTTTTTTACTTTGGGGTTCTTGATAACATAAAAAAAAAAGGAAAGATACAAAATGCTATTTTCTTGCATAAGGTTCTTTTACAGATTCTTTGAAAGGTCTTTAACTCAGAAATCTATATGTTCTCTTTTTCTTATTGGTAAAAAATGTGCAAATAATTAAATTTGATTAATATATGTATAATAAGTGAGACCAAAAGAAAAAGATAGTTTCAATTTACATGGAAAGGAACTATAGTTTAAACATGAAAAATTTTTCTGAAAATAAATGCTTGGAACTTGACTTTTAAACAAACCAAAAGTTTTGGCAGAAAAGCAAGACTTTTTTTTTGTGTTTAATATTAAAGCTGTTCTCAAATTCAAACTGTCTATTTTCTGAAACATTCCTGAATTCATTTTTATTGATAAATATAAAACATTGGTAGGTTTTCTTATTCAGAAACTTTTAAATCGTATAGCAATTCTCATTTTTTGATAAAGGCAAAGGATCTTTCAGAAAATGCAGACAAAATAGGCATTTTGAACCAAAATTATTTAAGGTCAAGAACCCACAAAAAGGTCATGAGACAACAATTGCTTATAACTCAAGATCAGGGGTCAGATAAACTACTTTTTTATTGTAGCGAACTACAACTAGTTTGTCGAAAGTGTAGATAACTACAACTACTTGTTTTAAAAAGTAGGGATTACAATCTGCTTTTCAAAAGTAGCCACTACTTCGCTACGTTCAAATTTTGTCAAAGTGTTCAATTTACACTACAAATTGAAGACACAAATTAAATAATGAAGCCCTCGTTATATCGCGTCTGCCGGGATACAATTAAATAAATGCGACATAACTGAGGGCATTAAAAAATTAAGAAAGATACCATACAAGGAAATGTTTTGTGTTCGTCTCAAAAACATTAGTTTATACACACTTAACAAATTTCGTAGCAAAATTAAGAGAGATATTATACTCTAGAGAGTTACAGAAAAACAACCCTAAATGAAAACAATAAATAAATCTGTAAATGGAGCAATTCCGAATAATAAGAAATCCGGCATTAAAACATGAAGACATCTTAACTAACAAGTAAATAGACAAGTGTTACCAACAAGAAAATTAATTCCTTTGGTGGGTTAGTACTTGATTTCAGCAGCAGGTGTCAATGGAAAAAATCTATGACTTCATGCGATATATTGCTATACACTGCAGCTGAGATTTGCCACTGCGATTCGGGAATTTTTGAGCAGAACAAATTCTGCACAAAAGAAGCAAGTTTCGACCACATGATTTGCAGAATGGCCCTTTTTTGTTTCTCTTGAAGTAGTGTTGGTTCTCTCTACAAACTACTGATTTTTTTGTATTGCACTACTCGCTACTCTACATTGTTCAAAATGTAGTGTGCTACGTTACAAACTACTGTAAAAAGTAGCAACTACAGCAGTTTGGCTACTTGTAGCACGCTACTTCTGACCCCTTATCAAGATAATGGGTGCAGCAAAGGTGCTATTTTTTTTATAAGGGGCAAGAAGGGTGCTATTTTGTAAAGCAAAGGGCATTCAGGGTGCAGCACCCTTCTGAAACTGCCTGGGGGAGAACTTTGATCAAAAAACATGCTTTTAGATTACAAATAACTTCAATTGTCATATCTGCCAATTTCAAGCTTTTATGTTTAAAAATGAGTCTTTGAATATGCAGGGCCGATCAAGCAAAAGAGATCATGAAGGCCTGTTAATTCATTCAGTGCTCTCTTCCTATACTGTCAAAAAAAATTAAACGATTTCTATACTTTAGAATACTGATATGAGTATATAAATACATATTTAGATAAATATATAAATCAGTTTTTTCCAGGTTTAAAAAAAAAGGTAGGGTACTGCTGGTGAGAAATAGACACTTTTTGTGTTCTTGAGGACACTTTTCAGTTTCTTAAAGGCATTCTTTTGGTTTTTAAAGCCACTTTTAATATTTAAAAGTCAGGGCAATCTTTTCAAAACAGCACTGAATGAATTTTTACTGTAAAAGCAAATTTTTTTAATGCAAAAAGAAAAGACACTTTTTCACTGAGGTGCAAGAAGGGTGCTATTTTGTAAATCAAAGGGCAGGCAGAGTGCAGGAACTTCTGAAACTGCTTGGAGGAAACTGTATAAATTGTGTTTAATCTTATCCAACTCTAAAAGTACAAAATATGGATTATAATCAGTACAAGGTTGAAATAGATTTAAAATAAAAGCTTTACAAAAATTGCCCACCAAGTTTGAGACAACCTAGAATCAAGGGGCCTCAAGGCTTTGTCCCAGTTGGCCCATTTTTTAAATCGGTCCCTGTGAATGTGTCAGAAAGTATCACATTGTTGAGCAGGGAAAAACATTTTTTATTTAAATCCTCTTTAAAATATTAGTTTTTAACTTTTTAATATTTGTCTTTACATTTAATAATTTAATTGATTAAAATTATCATTTTCACCAAAGACCACAATTTTCACATAATTGATAAAGATGCAATAATTTTTCATTGTTATATTTAGTTATTTTTGAAATAAGTAATAAAATGACTTAATGGACTATTTAAGTATTTAAAATATAAATATATAAAATTAAGGGAAAGTAACTTAAAAGTAGTTTGTTTATTGTGGATTTTAGATTGAGAGCAACTGATTAGCTGAATCCATAAATAAAACTAAATATTATTAATATAATTAATTCTGATTTAAATAGTTAATAAATGATCTAAAGATACAAATAAATAAAACATTATTTTATATTTATTTTTTAAAAATGTGCTTATATTCTTAAGTATCCATGTAGAGCTGTTAGAACCTACAAAAGTCCTTTTCCCCCTTTTTAATATATTTTGCAGTCTTTGAAAAGGTCTATCTATTTTACCGTTCATTTGTAACCTTTTTCTGAGATCAAAATAGAACAAAGTTTTTTTCCAATAATTTGATTTAATAATAATAATAGCAAATAGTATTTAAACACAATTAAAAATGCAAATAGGCTTTTTTACTTAGGCCTGGAAATATTACACAGATTGCAGGCACAGACATGCTAATTTAAAACAATTGTATTCACTCTTTCAACTCTTTTGTAGATAACCCAATCATTCTTTCATGTAAATAACAATGTCTATACCACTGGACAAAACAAAATAGCTGACTTTCCCTGTCCCAAATAAACTAAAACACATAGTATACTTACATCTTATTGGTTACAAATGTGTCAATTTGCACATAGGGGATATTCTGTGTTTCATCTTCCATTTTGGGATAATAAGGGGAGATCAGAATAGCTCTTTATTCTGACTAGCTCTAGTGCTCATTATGAAGCTGAGTTTGATTTCTATTTGTCACTATCGTCCAATCACACCAGAATACACTCCCTAAATTGAAATTTCCGTAATACTTATGATATTTGTTGAATTTTATATATATTTTAGTAATCAGAAATATCTTGAAAATTTAGTATACGTAAACAACATTCAGCCATTTAGTAGTTAACGATAAAGCCTAAAATCTTTGTTTGATTTTTAGGTTACAGTGTTCAGATATCTGAAGAATATAATTTTTAAATGAATAAAGAAAGATTAAAAAAATAGACAAATATGCAGGTTCAGACTGACCTGAGGGTGTGCCCTCATCCAAGGAATGTTTGTGTCCCTAAGTTGATTCAAGACTTTTTCTTGGCAATATACATCAGAGGCGGATTAACCACCTACCGGGGCCCCTAGGGTTAACACATTGGGGGCCCCTCTTGCTCTATATGTATATATATTGATATACAACACATATATATATATACAAACATGCACACATGCAGCGCACACACATATACATATATATACATACATATTTTTTAGGACAAAAAAAAGATTACAAACTTAGCGCCGGGCCTTTAGTTTGTCGGGCTCCTAGGCTTCAGCCTATTTGGTAATCTGCCTCTGATATATATATATATATTTCGATTCACATACTAAATTTGAAGAATTCATTTATGGATTGTCATCTATTAATAGACAGGTAGCAAAAGAGAGAAACTTTTTTTACAAAGTAATTGAAGATACATGGAAGGAATTTGCTAGAAGCAAACCATAGCCTTCTATGTTTTTAAATTATTAAAAGAGAAAGCAGGCACTGTAATTAAAACTATGCTTTTTTGAGAAATTAAAAAATGAAATGACAGAAGGCAAAAAAAAAAAAAATTGCGTGAATTTAATTGTTAACTGGAAAATATGATTTTGCTTTTTGGGGAAAAGATAAAGGTATCTGCAACATTGGTGGCCCTTCTTAATTATGGAAACTTAAATAATTATTTATCTTGCTCTCTAATTATAACAATTTTGAAAAGCATGTGAAGAATGTGACTGAGAAGGATAAATTTAATGTTAATGGTTATTTATGAACCAAATGATATTAATAACTGTCAAACAGACAAAAGTCAATTAGGATTTACAACCTAAAATATAAGCATTAATTTCTTATTTTGACAATTTTGAATTTATATCTTAAACGTAATTATTTACTTTGATTTCTTTATCTGAATGCAATAACTGTCATTTTGGGGAAAAATGTAATTTTGAACTGCAGTAATAATATATTATTTATAATTTGTTTCCTAAATAATCATGCATCACAAGAACAACTCAGTTTGTTTATATTACGATATATTATGATGCAATTCTGATAGGAAATATCTACTTTGATTACATTCTTGGTTCATAATAACTGTCATGTTGATGAAAGCTGATTAAAATTTATGGCTAAAGATGTTTGACTGGAAATTAGTTTTAAGTATTGGTTTTTCGATGTTAGAGAAACTGTTTTAGGGATTTTAACTTTTAAACTTTTACTTTTATTTTTGAATATTACAAAGACTTACTTTTTATCCTTTCATATATATATATATATATATAACATAATACATACTTTATTAAACTGTAAAATGACTCCAAATAGAATATAGTGAACTTCAATGTTTGTGGCCAAATTACTGACAGTGATTTAAAATGAAAATGCCACTGAATTTTATAAAACAATTGCGATTTACTATGCACAACTCATTATTCATTTTATTTATGCCAATTCAGTGTTTTGTTCCCAGTGAAATTAAATTACAATATTTGTTTATACAGATATTAAATTTTTATTATTTCCTGTATCTACTGTGCCTTTCATCCTAGATGAATGACAACAGGCCTTACCATTAATTTGTAATTCTAGCTGTGCTTTGATTGCCTTCAAGCAAATTTTGTATTTTTTTAAATTTCTCTTCTCCTTGAAAAGAAACAGCACTTTTTATACAATGAAGGTGTGCTACGTTAAAAAGAAATAGCAACTTTCTTGGGGTTTTTTACTTCTTTTTTCGCATTTCTTATTCAAACTGTGCCATGATTACCTTGAAGCAATATCCCTGTCATTAAAGAAAAGTATCGTTATTACCTTGAACATGTGTTCTTATTGTTAAAAAGAAATAACTTTCTTAATTGTCCTTATTTTACATTCCTTTATCAACTTCAAATTCCGATGTGGTAAAATAACTTGGAATTAACTTCTCCTTTTATTATAACAATATTAAAGGATTTTTAATTCCTTGTTTGTACTAAGTTTCAAAGAATATATTTTTTTTTAGTGTATTTGGAGTGAAAGAAACTTATAAAATTGAAAGAGGTGGTACTGTTTACAAGTGAAACTCTTCTATTTTATTTGTAATTAATGTAATCATCACCAGTCCAGCCTATTCTAGGATATTCAAAATAGTATCAACAAGAATTCATTTTTATGCATTATATATTCTGTATTAAAAATTATCTTGTCAGCCCAAAATATCCTCACCTCCTCCCCCTCAAAAAAAAAAAAAAAAAAAAAAAAATTATATATATATAGGGTAAAAATTGTAATAGTTCACAGTATATCTCTAGTAATGATATTGAACGGCAATTATCTAATTTGGAATATGAATTCAATAATTCTTACAAATGGCTTGATATTAGGAAAAATATTTTTTCGATCAAAAAGAAAAATCTTAACAAGTATTATAAAGTTTTTTTATCATTAAATCTATCGCCACATTTTAGTGATGTTTATTTTGATCTTTTATTATTTAGAATTAATCAACTTAATGTAAAAATTTCAAAAAACACTTACAAAAAAACTAACAACACTCTACTTATAATTACTTTTTCCAATATTGTACTTAATAAAATAAATATACACAATGTAATTAATAACATTGAGAACAAATTCCCCATAAAAAATTTTACAATACATAAATCATACAAATACAATGTTACATTAGGACGTAGGATTTTCAATTACAATAAATTTGCAAAATTTCTAACATCAAATGATAAACCTCCTTGCTTATGTAATAATCCTAATTATAGCAATTATGTAGATAAGGTACATGGTCACATTATTACAGGGGATATTAATATTGTAGAGAATGATTACTTGCGTAATCTTATGACTAATGGGACTAAATTTCGATTACCTTCATGTTATACAATTTTTTCTATTTTAAAACAATTTAATCTGGATCTTGACCTTTTTATATATAAAATATCAATAGATTATAATAAACCTCTTGAATTTTTTAATGAATGGAAATTAAATGTTTTAAGTAATTTAAATGCTGAACTTCATAGGAATTTGGACATATATAATTTTAATTTTAAACAACTAAATAGTGAAATAACGAATTTACAAAACAAATTTATTATTACATATGTTGATAAATCACCAAACAATTATGCTTTCATCTGCAAATATTATTATTCGCAGTTAATAACTAAAGCTATAAATACAAATTTAAATTTTAAAATAACTAATTTAGATAAAATCATTAATAATCGACATATATTTCAATTTTATAAATTACTAAAAATTAAAAACTATAACTTTAATTATCCATACATTGTTGTTATACCTAAATTCCACAAAACTCCTTTAAAATTTAGAACTGTAACAATCGGTTGTAATACTTATAACAATAATGCAAGCAAATTTTTATTAACTATTCTCACTAAATTGTTTGAACTTACAAAACAAAAAGATAATTTGTATAGCATAAAAAATAGTTTTCAACTTGTCAATAATATTAAAAATTTAAATAACATAAAATACATGAAGACGTTTGATTTTAATGACTTATTTAATAACATTGATATTAACGATATGTTCAAGATAGTAAATTTATTATATAAGGAATACAAGGATTCTATTAAATTAAAAAATAAAATTTCGTTAAATTACTTTAAAACATTAACTAAATTTATTCTTCATTATAATTATATTGTTTTTAATGATACTATATATATACAAAGCTGTGGACTCCCTCAAGGTGGCATTGTTTCTTCAATTCTTGCAGAATTGTATTTATATTATTATGAACGTAACTCTAATATTGCTAATTGTAAAATATACCATTATATAGATGACATTATTGTCTTCTATTTTAATAGTAATTCAAATTATTTATTACCTATAAAATATCATAAAAATTTAACTTATAGTTTCAATGTTATGGCAAATAATGAAATTAATTTTCTTGATCTTAAGATAATTCTTAAAGATGATAAACTTTTGTTTGACATTTATGACAAGCGAAATGATTTTACTTTTAAGTTAACTTATTTACTAACTATTTGTCATGTATACATAAATCAGTATTTGTAAATATTTTACTAAATTTCGCACATAGAATTAATAATCTTTGTTCAAATAACTTTAAAAATCAAAATTTAAAACATATCCTTCAAATTGCACAAGTTTATGGATATCCTTACTATTTAGTTAAATCAATTTTACACATATAAATATAGATTTAATTTGGGTTAAATGTCTGTATTTTTTTTTTTTTTTTTTTTTTTTTTTTTTTGTTAAAATCTCCTTGATAAAAATGATAATCAACTTTTGATTGTTGATATATTTGGCTAAACTATGAATCCTATTGTGTGCGTTGCTGCATAGGATTATCCTAGTTTAATGTCATTCATATTTTAAAAAATATTAACGTTAATTTTCAACTTTTGACTGTTGATATATTTAGCTAAATTATAACTCATATTAAGAGCATGTGCTGCATAGGATCATCTTAGTTAAAAGTCATTCATAAATTAAAATTTACATGTGGGCGAATTCTATAATTGTTGTTATGATTATATGGAGTTAATATTATTGGGGTTTGTAACAAAAGTTAAAATTATCAAGGATGTTACAATGGGTTAATCAATACAATATAATATTAATATGTTAAACATATTTAATTTTAGTAAATATTAAATATTTATTAAATATAGTACACTAATAAACATATCTCTTAGTTTTATATTATTTATTTTATTTTAATATTAGATCATTTAATTTAATTAATATTTATGTTTTTTATATATTTTTTTTCAGGGTAGATATTATTTAAATAGCTGGATTTAAATTATAATAAGTGCATTGCCATATTGAATAATCTATGTTATTTCTAAGTATAATACTAATTTATAAAATGAAAGCATCATATGGATTCTACATTAATGTTTGGGTTAAATTAAGATATATTTTAAATGGGTTAGTTAAAATAGAAATTATATTATACTAGTAACTCTTATTCTCTATATATATCATTAATATTAACTAGTAAAATTAATATATTTACACTACATTACAGCTGCAAATAAGTAATTATACATACAATATTAAAGTTTTAGTAGAATATCTGTACACCAGATGTCAGCAGCAAAAGTAAATTATATAATGTATTTGATAGTATGCTAAAATAGTCTAATATTTTTACAATAGATGGCAGTAGTATAGCTTATTTAAAATATTAAAACTTGGAAATTTAGTATGGAGGTAATAATATCTATGAAATACTTTCAAATTATCAAGTAATATTATATATTTTAATTTATTAAATTAAAATTAAAATAAAATAATTAATGGTTTTTATTTATATGTATATCATAATTTTTTTCTACATTTTTTAAAATGTTGTAATCTATTTAGTTAAATAAAAATAACTGTAACTGTAGGATACAATTTATGATCTGAAGGATTCTCTATTTAACTGTGAATTTAACCTCTTCTTTTGGATACAACTTTGTACATGTGCTCACAATATACTAAATATCTTGGGATATTATTAATATAAGTAATATATATATTTTTTATTTATTTTTTATTCTTTTTCACACTCCTTTACAAATTGTATGTATAATTTATAATATTCCATTGTAAAGGTCTTGTTATTCAATATTGTTTCAGCGATTGTTCGGGCGAGATATGGCACTATATTTAGCAAAAGCTGGTGTCATATACAGAAAACAATCGTTCTTTGCTTATACAGTGTCTCACAAAAGTGATGGGACACTTGTGCTTTATAAAAAGAAACTGCAATAAAATAAATAAACAAACATGTGCAAAAATTTTTTGGGTGTGTTTCATATTTAAAGTTAGTAACAATTATTACATAACATACATTTTGTCAAAATATTAAAATATTAATTTAGTAAAAGTACAATTGTTCAGAACGGAGCAAAAAATGGCTCACATAAGTGATGGGACACTTACTTTTCCATCAAATATTTATCCACAAATTTTACTTTTTAAAAGGTTTTAATATTTTGTTGGATTTCCTTTTACTTTTAAAACATGATTTAATCTTTTTGGGATGGATTCGACTATTTTTTTTGTGATTTCTGGAGTGATTTTACCCCATTCTTCTTGAAGCACCGATTTTAGTTGTTGTTTTGAAGAAATGGTGTGTTTGCGAATTCTTGATTCCAATTCTTGCCAAATATTCTCTATGGGATTTAAGTCTGGAGATTGTGGTGGTGTTTTTATTATTTCAGGACAGTTATATAGCAGCCAGAGTCTAACGTTCAGAGCAGTGTGCTTGGGGTCATTGTCCTGGTAGAATTTAAAATCGTTATGAAGGTTCAATTTTCGTGCTGAAGATTTCAAATTTTGCTTTAAAATATCAATATACTTGTACTGATCCATTATACTGTCAATAAAAACAAAATTACCAACTCCAGCGGACGACATACACCCCCATACCATAACTCCTCCTCCACCATGTTTTACTGTTGGTACCAAGTTCTGTTTGCGAAGTTCTTCCCTGGGTTTTCTCCACACCAAGATTCTACCGTCAGAACCAAATATATTAAATTTACTCTCATCAGCAAATATAACTTTATTCCAGTAATCAGAATTCTTATTTATGTTGGATTTTGCGAAAGCTAGTCTGAGTTTTCTATTCTTTTCACTTACGAAGAATTTTTTCCTGGCTACTCTACCGTGATATCCAGCAGATCGAATTACCCTTCTAATAGTTTCAGGATTAACAATTATTCCATATAATGCTTGTAAATCACCAGCAACTTTTGAAGCACTAATTCTTGGATTTTTTTTAATATTTCGAACGATAATTCGCTTTATTCCATTGGATAGCTTTGATGGTCAGCCAGGTCTTCTTTTATCCTGAATCATATGATTCTTTTTATATCGTTTAATGATATTGAAAACTGTTGAACGACTCAAGTTAACTGTTTCAGCAGTTTTTCTAATAGATTTTCCACGTTCAATATGCAAATTAATAACTAATTTTCGAATTTCAGGCGAAGTTTCTTTTCGTTTAGCATTCATGACTACACAGAGCTAAAAAACACAAAAATTCCAAAACAAACTGGAGAGAAATACTGCAGACGATTTTATAAATTATTGCCAATTGCTTTTAAGTAAAAATAAAACCCCAAAAAATATTTTTATTGCTTATTTCAGGCGATTTTTGTTGCATATATAATGGTGTCCCATCACTTATGTGAGCTATTTTTTGCTCCGTTCTAAACATTTGTATTTTTATTAAATTAATATTTTAATATTTTGACAAAATGTATGTTATGTAATAATCTTTACTAAATTTAAGTATGAAACACACCCACAAAAAAAATGTGTACATGTTTTTTTAATTTATTTGATTAGTTTCCTTTTGTAAAGCACAAGTGTCCCATCACTTATGTGAGACACTGTAAATGTGATTTTCTTGCCCTTGAAAAAGTAAATTACTTTATAAGCTTTTATTTGTGTATATACTCGTGTGGTTTATATTTCATTCCTTATTTTCTATTTATTTAATTTTTTTTTCTTCTTCTTAATTTGAATTAATAATGTTACATTTATTAGGACTACAATTTTAATTTGTAAATTGACAGGGCTCTTTGGTATCGGGATTTCAGTGTATGTGGTCAGTTTCTTATGTTTCAATGGTTAAATTTTACTTAAAGTTTTATATATATATATATATATATATATATATATTAGATGCATTTTCTAAATAAATATTAAGTAATATTTATAGAAAGGATGGCCTTTATTTGTGTGATGTTCCCTTTTAGTTTTCTGAATTTCTTTATTCTTTTATCAAGTACATTACTATTTATTTATGCTGAAATAATCAAAACACAAATTCATTTGTTAGCAAGCCTTCAATCTGTTACAGAATCTGATGTTCTAAGTTAAAATCTTTACAATTCATATCGGTCATGTTTTGTGTGTTTGAAATATTAATAAAATTTAGCAAATGTCATACAGTATAAATGTATTGAAAACTTAGAAGCTCACAATTATAAGTTGGAATTACAGAGGGAGATTGATGTAAATTCAGCTCATAGTGTCTCAAAATTAAAAAAAATATATATACATATGAAAATTTGCAGTAAACATTTTAAATTAAAACATATCTATTTAAATAGACATTATTATATCAGAAGAAAAATTATAAATCATAATAATTTACATTTGATTTTATTAAACTTGATTCAATTATGTGTATAATGATATAAGGTGAATCATGAACATTTTTTAATGTAAAACATTTTGATTTGACAACAAAGGGTCATTAGAACTCCAAAAGATTTCTTACTTATTTCTGAGACAATTTAGAAAAACTACTACTAATCCAAATTACTACAACCCTGTAAAACTTTTTTGAATTCATTTAAGTGTTATTTTACATAATGTTTTGTTTACTAATTAATTTTATATTTGGGTTTTCCCTTAAAAGTTATATATTA
This sequence comes from Maratus michaelseni, assembly GCA_963931845.1. NCBI lineage: Eukaryota > Metazoa > Arthropoda > Arachnida > Araneae > Salticidae > Maratus > Maratus michaelseni. Next base: position 263,070,254 of record OZ007586.1, on the reverse strand, counting down.
CATTTTGTGAAAATTTATAAATTTATATGTGATTTATACTTTTATAAATATTTACAAAACAACTGAATACAAATATCAAATGTTAACAAATTATTGACATTTTCTTATAAGGATTGTAGGATTGTTACTTTTGAATTTGATTCTAAGCTTGTGGTCAAAAACACATGAGTTTTATGCTAAATATTAATGTAATAAATTTTATTATTGATACTTGATTTGTTATTATTATTCAAACTAAATTTTTGTCTTTGAGAAAAATGATTGTACTTCAAATTATTATTTTCTCTTAAAATAAATAATATGCTCACCAGTAAAAGTTTCAATTTTCATTTATAAAATGGTTCTTGTTCAGTTTGTTCTGTTAGAATTGAAGCATAATAATGTCTGCTGATTTCTAGCTGAAATTTTATTAACAGATATATAGTTATACATCTGGTGTCTATATATATATGTATGTGTAACATTTATTTCATGCTTTCTGGTAAACTAAACATTCTTTTTCTTTTTCAGATATTATGGAGGCACAGAAGTAATTGACAAAATTGAACTATTATGTCAAAAACGTGCTCTAGAAGCTTTTAAATTGGATTCAGAAAAGTGGGGGGTAAATGTGCAACCTTATTCTGGATCTCCAGCTAATTTTGCTGCTTATACTGCATTGTTGAATCCTCATGATAGGCTTATGGGTTTAGATTTGCCTGATGGAGGCCAGTAAGTGATTTAGAAATTTCTAAGTTATTTTATGGCATTATATTTTTTGTAATTATTAATATAGTAAATCATGAAAAATATACAGTAGAGGACCATTTATTTATTTCTCATTCATACAACATTTACAGTTATATGCCATTTCACCATGGTTCTGATTCATTCTTGATAATTTTAACAAGAAAGTTTTTCATTTACGCAATGCATAATTTCATTTTCCTTTATATTTAGAATTGAAAAATACATCGTTTTCCTGTTTTTTTCTCCTTTTCAAGTATCAAACAAAAAAATAATGGCAATAATTTAGCTATTATATCCTTAATATAATATATAATAATAATATATAATATAATAATAATATATAATAATTTAAGAGCCTTAATATCTAAAAGCTGTAGAATAAGGGGTGGGGGGGGGGGTTGAGGGGAGATAAATAAGTCATTACAACTGCTCTGTGTCTATTGAATTTATTAGCTCTATTCACCTTATATACCTTTCCTGAAAAAATAGTGTTACAGATTTGTTATAGTTTTAAAACTTTTTTTTTAAAACTGATTTTATTTGACTGACTACATCCAGAAAATGTGGCGTTTGATGAGAGCACCTTGTAAAATTTGTTACATCAAAAAGAATTTTTAGATTTCAGTACTGCTTGATGACTGAATACACATTGTTTTTCATTTGCTTCTATACATTTAGAAAGGTATTATATGGATAATAAACATTGATCTTCCGAGAGTTATTAAAACCTGTTTTTTGTAGTGTTAAATGCACATTCAATGTCTACAATTTATAGTGAAATTCCATTTTAAGAAATAATGATTACAACAACATGGTTTCTTTTAACCAGTCTAACTGCATTTCTCTTTATCTGTGTAAAATTTTTGTTAAAGAAAATTAATGATTTGCAAATTCATCAAAATGTATTTATCTGAATACCTCATGTTATACCAGGTTTGATGGCGTAACAATTCTCCATTTTCAAAGATTTGTCATATAAAATATAGAATCTAAAAATATTTTTTGTTATTGGATGTACTCTATGCTTAGCTGCAGTTTGAGGTCTTCTCTTTTAAAGCTTTGAATTCTAAAATTCACTACATTTTCTGTTCTTAAATTAATCTGTTCCAAATTTTTGGAATAAATGTTTCAAAATTGAGCTTAATTTATATGTTGAGTACAGCCATAGTTTTTTTGTAAATTAATTATTATCCTTTTAGGCTCTGGTGAGTGAATTTTTTCCTGTATAAATGAAACATTTTCATTTACAACCCATTCCCTTTTATATTAAAATAGGTAACACAATTTAAAGGTTTTACTACTTTCTGCTTCTACATGGCAGCCGTACTCTCTGCTAATATATAGTTGCTTTTCCAAGATGAACTTAACACTTTGAATGAATTAAAACTTTCCAATTTTCATGTGCTACAAATTTTGTGTTATTTGAACATTATAAAGAAAGATTGTTTTTTTTATAAGAGAGAACTTATTTTTCTCTTAGACACTTCTAGTACTTAATAATAATTGTTTGTGTATGACTAAACTCAAATTAAAAAAAAATTCAATGCATGAAATTAAGTAGTGGGATGATTTTTACATATTGGAGCTCAATAGCTGAAAAATGTCATTTGTCACTAGATCGCAGCACCACAAACAACCACATTTACTGGACTTTCATAATAAAAAAAATAGGGTGATTCTAATTCAATCCCATGGAATCTGAATTTATTTCCTTGAGGGTCGAGCATCGAGAACAAATGGGATTTGTGGTATTCTGTGTGATTCATAGAAAGGGATTTTGTTCTTCCACATTCCAGCCTGGTATTTTCAAGGGTAGTTTTTCAGATTGTACTGCCCAGGGCATGCAGAACATTTCTAGTATCTATTTCATGTATAAATTTGATATATTTTTTATTAATAATAATTATTTTTATTATTAATGTTATGTTTTCTGTATTTTTTTAAACGTGAATTTTCTAATTTACTACATTTTTTAAATATTTCAATAATCTTAGAATTTGTCTAAAATGTATCTGTTGAAATTTTTACAATTATAGTAATTTAAAAATAAATTTGCAATGTCATTTCTTGTCTTTACATGCAAAAATGATATCCTAGAACTCTTATGAGAAAAAATCTTCCCACCACCCCCAAACTAAAGGGGGAGATTTTAAATATTTTAAAACTATACAGTTCAATTTCAAATTGTCCTTTAATCACACATATATTGGTTTTTTAGCATATTTTCAAATTTTATTCGGCCCAAGCTTAAAGTGTTAAAAGAAAATGGTGTAGAAAGTACTGAATTTTTTTTCTATAAAATTCATTTGAATGGTATGACATGACATTGTGATGCTTAAGGAGTTCCATTGTGGAATGCGACAACTGCTGTGTAAAACTCCCATCAAAAATTAAAAGAGACATAAAAATAAATTGTGAGGCAAATAAACGGTCAAAAAATATAATTTTGAAAACTGGTGTATCCAAAATTTTTGGGTTCAATGTCAGGGCAAGTCTGGATTTCGCAAAGACTGAGAATTAATAGGGAGTAAGGTGCCAAGAGACACAGCAAAACAAATGCACCAGATACAACAGAGGCCCAAAACTAAACTGAATCCTAAGATCTGTAAAACAAAGAGAGAGACATAGCTCACTAAAATAGAAAATAATTTTGACAGCCATTGCCTAGTGCATGTCACCAGTCGAGGTTTTTCAGGGACAGCTTGGATGGTTCAGCCTTAAGGCCTTTACTGCACCACTACTGGTCCACACACGACTGATAAAAAAGCATTTTGGTCCTGACTGGTATTTAAAATAAGGAAATTTTTTAATTTAATAATATTTTTTTGTTTAACTAATGCTAAATCTGTAATCTGCCACCATTGCCAGCAGCACACTGCCAACCTCAGACCCCTGGAACATCTTGGGTGGTCAGCCCTAAAAAGAGCCCTTTTCAGTTCAAATCCACACAACAGATGAGCGTACATGATAACGATACAACAGATGAGCGATGGGATCTATCATTCTATGTACCAGATATTTTAACTTTATTAGGAGCTTTGCAATGAGAATATGCATTACAGAAATATAATGTAACTCTCATTACAAAGCCCCCAATAAAGTTAAAATATCTGGTACATAGAATGATAGATATTATTGAGAACAGAGATAAATCTGGCATTTATGTCATCCCTTTTAAAAGTGGCATTTCTAAAACATATTCATATGTAGCCATGACAACTGGCAAATTAAAGGAAAGGATCAAAGAGCATACAGCTGACATAAAAAAAAGTAAATTATTCGCTGCTCTATCCAGGTTAAATCAAGTTAAGGACATTGATGTATATTTCAACAATGCGAAAATAATTGCACATGGTTCATAGTATAACAATTGCATAATCAGAGAGTCCCTGGAAATTTTGAAAAGAGGCGATAATACATGTAATGATGTATTATCTTATCAGATCCCGCATATTTGGTATAATTTGCTTAGTATCACTGGTGTTTTTGGTTTTGACTAACTCCTTCCCAGCTGTTAATGGTATCGCCTCATATTCCTTCACTCGCCATTTCATAGTTTGTTGGTTTCGCTCGTTTTCCAGCTGTCCAGTGCATTTTTTCAGAAGTGTGATTTTCGACTGGTTTATCCTCTGATGATGGCTCATGTTTAGCTGAAAGCACTTTGGCATCTGATTTTGCATCATAAATAGTTCTAATGTTTTAAAACTGTGTTTTTAGTATTTGCCCTTATTACAGTAACAAATTATATCAATGTATTTATGTTGTGTTATTTCACTTTTTCAAAGAGTTTTTTTTATAGAATACATTTCAAATTTATGCTTATGTAATATTTTCTTTGTCTTTTTTTATATGTATGTTTTTCTTTTCACTTATTGTTAAGTCTGTTACTGGTATTTGATGTCCATTCATTAAAGCATTATTAAATCATGATATATTAAGCAAGTGAAATATTTTTAGCACCATTTTAATTTTATGAACATTAATTTTTACACAAGTATTATAAAAAAAAAATACAGTTTGATATTTATATTGGTCACAAATGACAGTTTTTTTATGATCCTTTAACTTTTTCACATATATTTTTTAATTTGGCCATGAGAGTTTCTTTTTGAAGTTTAATAATCAAATGAATAATAATATTCAAAACTTTTCACCTGAAAATTATTTTCAGTAATTTCAAAATGTCTTTTACATTTTAATGAGTTTTTTTCTTATTCCAATTTTTCTTAAATTGTATTAAAATTATTCAGTTGTTTAATTCTTCTCTAAGAGCAAATTATTTTTTGCACTCGGAGGAAAAGAAAAAAAAAATCTCTCCTTTCAAAGTCACATTTTTAAAATGATTATCAGATTAAAACAATTTATTTTAAATAAACTAGAAGATTAAGAAACTGATATCAACAATTCATAATATTTAAAATCAATTTAATAACTTCTACAATGAGAAAAAAATTTCATAAACCAAAAACCCATCAAATGATACAACTAAATGAAATTTTTCACAATTAAAAAAAAAAAAAAAAAATTAAAAAATTTTTAAAAAAACACAAATTCACAAATTGTGCTTATTAGTTGCTAAAATCAGTGAATCGGTCGAAAATTAAAAGATCAGTAGTCGTTTGTGTTGTTCCTCTTCCCCGATGGTGGCTTTAAGTTTGAAGCCGAAACATGTAGGATTTTAGCTCTTTTATGAGTTTAAAACAATTTTTACACTGATTTTAGCAACTAATAAGCACAATTTGTGCAATTTGTGTTTTTAAAATACTAGTTAACAGTGTAGTGTCCAAATGGATTCAATTGTAAAAAAAAATATATATAAAATAAATATTATCCTACATTTTAAAATGAAAATACATTAAAAAATTCAATGAATTATCGATTGAATTTATGAATTCTCGAGTGAATTCATAAAAATTAACATTTTATATCGTATACGTTCATAAAATAACAACCAATAATGCAAACATTTAACTTTCCATATTTATTCAATATAGTTCTTGTATAAAAATGAGTGCAACAAAATGATGCAGATATATTTCCGAATTAAACTACTTTGATTATTTTGTTGTTTGTCTATTTCGTTAGACTTACAATATTTTAAATATATATTCTGCCTCAGTGGTTCAAAATGTCAACTTTGACAACATTTTCTGAAAGATCTTCTGCCTTTAATGAAAAATGGAAAAACATTTTGATTACATAGCTTTTGCACCTGCTAATTTCATGCACTTGAGGAGAAAAATTAATTTTATAAATGTGACAGAAAGTAGCCAATTTGGATTGGAGTGGATCACATGTTTTCTTCTCACAAAAAAAAACCTCCCATCAAAATTTTTGTTTTCTTAAAAAAATACCAGTTGATTACATTTAAACTGAAAATGAATCAATGCCAATTTTTTAAATGTTAAAAATTTGTTGCACCCCTAACTGTAATAGTGAATTGTATTTTAGTAGTAGTTTGAAATAAATATTATCCTACATTTTTAAATGAAAATACATTAAAAAATTCAATGAATTATCGATTGAATTTATGAATTCTCGAGTGAATTCATAAAAATTAACATTTTATATCGTATACGTTCATAAAATAACAACCAATAATGCAAACATTTAACTTTCCATATTTATTCAATATAGTTCTTGTATAAAAATGAGTGCAACAAAATGATGCAGATATATTTCCGAATTAAACTACTTTGATTATTTTGTTGTTTGTCTATTTCGTTAGACTTACAATATTTTAAATATATATTCTGCCTCAGTGGTTCAAAATGTCAACTTTGACAACATTTTCTGAAAGATCTTCTGCCTTTAATGAAAAATGGAAAAACATTTTGATTACATAGCTTTTGCACCTGCTAATTTCATGCACTTGAGGAGAAAAATTAATTTTATAAATGTGACAGAAAGTAGCCAATTTGGATTGGAGTGGATCACATGTTTTCTTCTCACAAAAAAAACCCTCCCATCAAAATTTTTGTTTTCTTAAATAATACCAGTTGATTACATTTAAACTGAAAATGAATCAATGCCAATTTTTTAAATGTTAAAAATTTGTTGCAGCCCTAACTGTAATAGTGAATTGTATTTTAGTAGTAGTTTGTTCAGTTCTGGGTTTGTTTGAAGTTTAAAGGGTTTTTTTTCTCCTTTTTTAATACAAAGTGACATGTTTTGTTTTTGTTTTTTCTGGCAAATGTTTTTTCCAATGAAACGGAAAAGAAATTCACATTTATGTTTAAAATTATTATTTGATGTTTATATAATAAGTGTGCCTAAACATTACAGGTTGTTGCTATTAATTGTTCGTACCATTCAAATGAGCCTTTTCTGTTATTTTATTATCTGTTTACATTGCTATTAAAAATATTTGAAAGAAAAATAGTGTTTTCAATTTGATTCCAGTGTGTTTATAAAAAAACATCCATGTATACATTTTAAGCTATAATTTAGAAACAAGAAAAAATTATCTAAAATTTTTAAAAATGTGTAAAGGAAAAAATAAAGCAAGTTTTTAATGTGTACTTTAGTTCATAAAATATATAGCTTAATAAAATCTTGCACCTTACTTAATACTTACTTAATACTTTCATACAAAAACAGGTTTTGAATAATGAAAATTATGTTGAAAAAGTAAAGAAAAAATATTTTTCCATCTTTTTATAATCAATAGCATATCAAGTAGACATTGCTAGCCTTCTGTTTTCTAGGTGACGCTAGACTTTTATATACTAGCCGGAGATTTAACTTTAGTGACTACTAAGCATGGAAAATGCAGTAGTTTTCTCCTTGCTTGCCCGTTATCAGTTAGACGATGGCTACCAGATGTAGCGGCGCATCAGTTAATATACAATGGTGGCTAGATACTAACAAAACTGTTTGGCCATAATGTTCACAGCATGCGACCACATATCTCGTGTTTGTTCAGGTGTTATTTGGCTGTTACCACAAATCAAATCTATCATGAATAAATTGATATTATAGCCACTGCAGTGTGGTAGGCTTATAATTTATATGACATCATAAATTCACTTTTTGGAATCAGTATGATGTGCTGCCTCCTCAGAGTACTGTATGGATATTGTTCAAATATTGTTTTTAGGCATGTTATGATCAGTCACAGAATGATTTGGATAATTAAAGCATTATACACGTTAAATTTTTTTTCTCCCAACTGAATGAAAGAATCAAGGCCAGAAAACAAACCCATAATGTTTTGTCTTAAATTGCCAATGCTCTTCCAATCAAGCTACTTGGAATAGTAACAAGCCAACATAATTCACTCAGATAACCTTTTGGCAATAACATTTTGACAGCTGAACATAATAAGCCGCAGGTAAAGTAACTTCCTGAGATGATGGAAATGTGACTAGTAATATACTTTACTATTTTAACACAATCATACTGATTGGTAAAATCATATGAGTTTTCAAAATTCTTCTTTTTTTCCAAACTGAGTGGAAAAGTTTGCAAGTCGGGAATCAGACCCAGAATGTTTTGGCTTAAATTGCCAATGCCTTCTAATTGAGTGACCTGAAATACCAATCGGCTGACACAATTCACTGGGATATCTTTTGGCTATCTGAGCGAATTGTGTTGGCCAGTTGTCATTCCAGGTAGCTCAATTGGAAGAGCAGTGACAATTTAAGCTAAAAAATTCCAGGTTCGATTCCTGGATAGGATACTTTTTCAATCAGTTGGGAAAAAAAATTAACTTATACAATCTTTATAAAAAAATATATTATCTTTACCAATCAGTATGATTGTGCTAAAATAGAATTGCCTACTTCTATGCCATTTTAAATCAAATATTTGTGTTTTGTAACAATAAAGTTATTTAATAAAATGTGTGTTAAATTTATATAATGTTGTGTAGCACTACATACTTTATTTCATTTGTTAAGTAAAATTTCTGGTTCAGATATAATTATTTGACTTAAATTCAGCATAGAATTTGGTAGCCATGCTAAAATAAAGTGTTACATCCTTTAATGGAGTTCCTTTAGCTGTGGCTAATTTTGTTGAGCTGTGTATGACAGACCAGTTGCTAATGCCGAAAGGTTATCTGAGTGAATTATGTTGGCTGGTTGTCATTTGAGGTAGCTCAATTTAAGAGCACTGTCAAAACAAAAGATTTAGTTTTAAAAGGCAGAAAAACAACATTAAAAATGCACAAAAAAAGCAGCAAACAGCTGTTTTGATTCTACAAGCAACATTCTTCTTCAGTGCGACAAAGAGCAAAGCACAGTGTGCTAGAAAAAGCAAGACTAGTCAAAACGACAGAGAAGCGGTGGCTGTGGGTAGAGAAAGCCAAAAAGCAATCAATAAAAAGAAAGCAGCATGAAACTACTAAATGGATAAGTAGAGACATTTACCAGAATCAAAAGAAAACCAAGAAAGGGAAATTAAATTAATGCTTTCCAACTACTTGGAAAATCAGTTCTGATAAGAAGAATACCTGTCAGGTGGAAGACCGACAGCAAAAGGTTTACAAAAGACTGTAGTCTGAAAGCCATCTTCACTACGAATAACAAGGACATCCAGGAAAGAAAAGCAATTCTTAGTCTCTCGAAAAACAAAAGTATTGAAAGCAGAAAATTTCTGGTTAGGAGGATAAGAAGAATATCTGTGAGGTGGAAGACTGTCAGCAAAACGTTTTTGTTTTTCGTGCTTCCAATATTTGTTCCACACCTCAGTTACTTAGTGCTGAACTTAATTATCTCAAAGCTATTGCTGTTTATCATGATTATTCCTCTAATATTATAGATTCTATTTATAAGAAATTTATGAAACATGTCCATTCTGAAAATAATTTTAGTTCTAACTCTAATACTTCAGTTGTTTTGCCATTTTTTCCTAAAATTAGTCAACAAATTGCTAAAATTTTAAGAAGGTTCGAATTCAACGTTATTTTTCTTCCTATTAATAAAATCTCTTTTTCAAATCTCAAACACCCTATTGATCATATAGATAACTGGGGTATTTACCAAATCTCTTCTGGCAGTATGTTCTCTCTTACACTGGTTAGACTAAACATGCTCTTAGATTTTGTTTAAAAGAGCATGAAGTTTGTGTTAAAAGTCAGGAGTTTAAACATTCTCCTATTGCTCAACATTCTTGGTATTTTCAACATAGGTTTAACTTTTCCTCAGCCACCATTATACAAAAATGTTCTTTTAATCTTGATTTTTAGGAAGCTTACCACATCATTGAAAATTCTCACTCCTTAGTCAGTGACTTATCTAGTACGTTGGTTTTCTGCCTTTTTAATATTCTTGCACAAATATTTTATTTGCTAAAAGGTTTAGTGTCTGATGTCTGGCCTGGACACTTTTTCACTCAGTTGAGAAAAAAGAAAGAAATTCCGCATGTATGGTATCTTTACCAACCTGTGTGACTGTGTTAAGATAATAAGGTGTAATTAAAGCATTATTCTATGAATTTAGAAATGTACAAACATAGTAACACGTCATGGCTTGATTATTTTAAAAGTACAGTATTTGATAATTTTATTGAAATGATCAATAAAATGTTATAATTTAATGCTGGAGAAAAAAAATAGTAATCAGTGTAGAAGATATCTAAATATCTAAAAGTTCTTTTTTTATTATTGTCATATTTATTTAGTGCTAACTTCACAATTACTAAATGCTAAAAATAGACACATGATTTTTTATTACTGCAAAGCTTCAAAATTTCAAATTTTTTAAAGTATAACTCTGAGTTTTGGTCATAGAAGATGGAATTTTTACTGTTTTACTTGTCAAAGCATGAAGAAACATTTTCTAAATATAATTTATAGGACACAGGTGCCGCAGAAAAATTAAAGTGAAATTGATCAAAATTAATAGCAGGACTATTTCATCAACATAATCATAATTCTTACTTTATTCAAAATACTTTTGCAATTTATATTGCCTACATATCTCTAACAGATAAAAATATGTAAGCGCATTTCAATCTTTTTTTTGGGACACCCTGTATATGTGTCTCTGTCTTTACAATTATATGTTTATTATTACTTAATATTTTCTAACTAGATCTATATTTTAAAATTTGTTTCTAGCCTTACTCATGGTTTTATGAATGATCAGAAGCGAATTTCTGCTACTTCAATATACTTTGAGTCTATGGGCTATAAACTGAATGTGAGTTTTACTTCTTTATTTTCCTGTATATTTATTAGCCTAGTATAATAATTGCTTTGTAGATCTAAAAAATACTTAAAGTAATATTTTTCTTTAAAAATTGTTAAGTTGTTCAGTTGCCATTCTTGTTATTTTTCTTAAGTTTTTTTTTTTTTTTTTTTTTTTAATATCTCGTATTTACAAATTTCTTGATATACAATAAATCACAATTTATATGCATTGTAATTTTTGTTAAAATATCAAAAAAAAAAAAAAGGTATACGTTAAGAACAAATTTTAATGAAAAAAATTAATTTTGAACTTTCACAAAATTATTTTTTTGCTACAGTGTTTAGAGAAACAATGGATTTTTATCATAAAAATTTTTGATAATGTTCTAAAGTATATTTTGAAAACTTTTTCCAGAAATAAAGTTCATTAATATCAAACCATAATGTATGGAAAACGTTTGAGCAATTGAATTCCTTACCACTAACATTATAACATTAATATTAACATTAAAATTTGCAAGTACAATAATGTACAGTAAGTCAACAAAAAAAAAACTCTTCATACTATTTTATCAGCAAATTAGCGCAGAGGTATGCAAGAGGTACCATTCAAGAGGGAATTGTCTACCTTCTAGATATGAAATGCAATTTTGAAAAAGTAGCTGTCCACATATTAAGAATTGTACCAATATAGATTTTTTTTATTGTAACATCCTTTTTTGACACATTTTTGAGTTTTTTGGATCAAAGCAGCCTGGAATAAGGTTTAATATATATACTTAAATATTCATTGAGTTACAAGATGTCATGTTGAGGAGTAATGTAAAATGCATATGACAAACTTTATATCTACTCAAAAAATTGTCAGATTTTTTTTTTCTTTCTTTCTTTTCTTTTTTTTTTTTTTTTTTTAAATGCTATACAATGAACAAACCCAAACATATTTCAGGCAAGTTTTCAATTCAAAAACATATTTTTAATTTTACAAATTCTTATTTAAAAAAATTAGGAATTATGACCTACATTAATTTTTACATAAAAATAATGAGTGTCATCTGAAACATTTGCTATGTTCTTTTTCCATATGTTTGGTATTGAAAATGAAGTATGTAGCACTGATACTTTGTGTACAGGGACACTCAAAAGAATGGAGTTACATTAAGGTAAGGTCTATGGGGGAAAATCCTTTGCAGTGTATTTAAATGATGTTACACTATTTCAAATATATTGAAATTGATACACATTACACAAGTGCACTACAAGAAGCTTACTATTGAATTAAGCACGTCTAGCAAATATAGTTAGTTTACAGAATAACTCAAAAGAATTCTGTTATATTATGGTTTATGGGGGAAAATCATTTACCCTTAATCCTTAATCATGTTACACTATTACAAACATATTGAAATTGATATCATTTTCTAAGGTGCACTAAAACATGCTTTTATGGAGTGTAAAGCATTTATCATTCATTTACAAGGCCACACAAAAGTATTCACTTACATAATGGTTTACGAGAGAAAAACTGCAGCGTATTTTAATTATGTTTCACTATTTGAAATATAATGAAATTGATATACATTACTGAGGTTTACTACAAGATACCTGTTGTATAATATGATGTGAATAGCATTTATCATTCATTTACAGGGACACACAAAAGATTTTGAATACAGTACGGTATCCGAAGTATTATCCTATAAGCAATAATTGCTGGATGTGCAGTTTGTTAGGTATGCATTTAACTATATTTTTTGCATACTATGTGGTATGTCTAAATGCTATACATCATATACAGGGCTACACAAAAGATTTCGTAAGCATTATTATGTCGGCATAAATTGCTTAAAGGGTTTTTTTAATTGAGTTATTCATGTTGAACGTGAAATATATTTAGTATAGTAAGTGATGTTTGTTGAATATAAATAATCATATATAGGGCCACACAAAGAACTGGATACATGGCCGCAACCATATGATAATTTCTGGTAAGTGTGATTTCAATAATTTTCAGCGTGGTTTTGCCTGAATTAAACTTTAGCTTAATATGTGGCATATATAAAATTCTTGAGGTACAGTCAAACTCACTTATAGCAAGTGTGAAGGGACTGTGATATTTGCTCGTTATAACCGGGTGCTCGTAAAAAACAGGTTCATTAAAAATTCATGTATACTTACTTTATTATACATACTTTATTTATTTTTTATTTCTCTACAGTACAAAAGAAGTTGGTTAATTTGCTTTGAATTGTCCTATTGTCTCTTTCTTATGTTATTGTTCTTCGGAGAAGACTCATGGCCCGAAACGCATTGCCATTTGCACCCCTGGCTTAAAAAAAAGTTAAGTTTTTCTGCACACTCAAAAGCCATTGAGGATGTTGGGGGTGGTTCAGCTTGCAATTCTTCACATTCATCGGTATCATTGTCACTTTCATCCATTTTAAAATCTTCTTTAGCTTGAATTTCAGCTACAATAACCTTGAGAATTGATATCTCAGAAGTGATAACATTGGCGTCAACAGATACATAATTTTCAAATTCTTCTCTACTCATTTCCAAATTTTTCAAGTTGTCTACTTCCTCAGAGATTTGCCCTTTTGAGAAATGTCAAATCCAGCTTTATGGAAGCAATTGGTAATGCATGTTGATGCAACGTTTTCCTATGCATCATTCATTAAATGTATCGCTTCCAGTATGTTTACATTAGCATTTGAGGTTGTTTCTATTTTTTCTCTTCTATCGAGAAGCATCAAAATCAAGTGCTTATGAAAGTTTGATTTAAAACTTCTGTTGACCCTGTTATCCATAGGCTGGATAACACTCGTAGAAGTCAGTGGTAAAAATTCAATCCTGATGTTTGTAAATCCAATGAAACGGAGAATTTTATGCTTTTCTTTCCTTAGTTGGCTCTCCCATTTTGAAATGAATTTTGTGAAAATGTCTGCAGTCATCCAGGCATTCCTGCTGTGGTCATAATCAACAGGAAGCTTTTTTACATGCTGAAAACACCTAGGGTTTTTGGACTTGCCAATAACCAACAGTTTCTTCTTGTCAGTGCCAGACATATTAGAGCACACTAAAGCTGTCAATAAATTTTTGGAGAGCTTGCTTCTGATGCACTTTTCATCCTTGAGCTTAAAAGTCTGCTGTGGGTTTAAATTGTAGAAAATGGCCGTTTCATCGGCATTATAAATGTCATCTTTTGTGTATCCTTCTCTGATGACTGGCCACTTTTCACTCATCCATGTTGTGATATCCGCCATGTTTTTGCAGTCTTTGCTTTACCACAAATTTTTCCAAAGGTTATTCCATGTCTATTCTTGAATCAATCAAGCCATCTATTCAAACATACAAATCCAGGATTGCCAAATTGTTCAGAAAATTTTTCTGCTTGAACTTTTAAAAGTGGACTACTTACAGGTAAATCTGCACTACGTTGTACCTTCATCCACTTCAAAAGAGCTTCGTCTAAATCTCTTTAGCACATTTCTTCAAACGTTTGCAGTCATTCTTATTTTGATCGAACACAGCCATTAATTTTTCTTTGTTCTTTAACAAAGTTTAAACAGTAGAAGAAGATAAATCATACTTTTTACAGATTTCTGAATTTTTTAAGCCATCCTCTAATTCCCATAAAATGCTTACTTTTTCATCAACTGATAAAATTTTATATTTTGACATCACAAGATAAAATTTGACGAGCGTACTCTATGAATGCAGATCAAAGAATGGCTTCCACGCAAGTTCCCTACCCTGCCATTCCTATGCAGAGTAAACTTCCATTCAATTAGCAACCTCTGTCTTTTCTGTACATCTCCTCAAAGTCATTGTGGGAGGTCCTCGCATGTGCACTCCGCACTATGAAAAATGCCACCATCACATGTTCTCAGGATTTATGATTCATCACTAACTTTCGGTTGACTTCGGAATGTTAAAAGAATTTTTCCAAGTAACAATTAGCTGAGCTAGAGAGGTGGAAGTCAATAGAAATTTATGAATTACAAAAATATTGCTCGCTATAACCAGGGTTTGCTTGTTAAAAGCAAGTTATGCTCCCATAGACTTAACATTGTACCTACCAAGTATTTCTGATTTCCTCATTAAATCTGGTTTCTCATTAAATCAGGGCTCTCATTTAATCAGGGCTCATTATAAGTGAGTTTGACTGTAGTATACATTGCTGTACAAAAGAATTCAAATATATTTCCATCTATTAGTAGAAACTGCTGTAGGTGAATTTTCAACTGTGTTATGTGCTTTCTTATACTAAACTAAATTGCAGCATACTATATAGAGTATATGCAAATCTATAGATTATATACAAGGTTGCACAAAAAAATGGAAGTACATTTTGGGCTATGGCCTGTAATTGCTGACATCTGGTTTTCAAATGGGTTTTGCCTTTTCTAAGATGTTTTCTTTGGAATTTTACTTACCTTAGTAAACAGCAAAGGTTTGTTAAAGTATTCTGTTAGTGTTGGAAAGTGTTTCATAATCTATGCTTGATGCATGGATTTTTCTTTCTTGTTTAGATATAGAAAAAATTTACCTTTCAATGATGTAAAAAAACAATCTTGTGATATTTAAGAATCCACAAAAAAATCTTAAAAATTTATCAGAAAATTTTTGTAGCATTTTCTTTCATATAAAATGGGTTCAAAAATAAAACTTTTTATATATTTTTTTCAGTTGAGTGTTTTTGGTACTTCTCCTTGCAAGATATTAATTTTATTTTCCAAAATTTGTGGATAAAGCCATAACATATTTTATGTTATAACTGTATGAATTGCGAAGAAGTATATGATTGAAAAAAGTATGATTGGGTAAGAAATGATTTAAGATAAAGTATATAAACTATGCCTTTTCCGAGGTAATTGACTCTGAGAAACTCAAATATGATGTCAAAAGTGGCTGTTACCATTAAAAGAAAAACAAAGTTGATAAAAGTTTTAATATATAAATTACCCATATTTCAAAATTTGCATTCATATTCAAAAAGGAGACCCAATTCCCAGTGGAATGGTACCTCACATTTCTCTGTGATAATTTGGTGATAAAATAGTATGGGGTTCCCTTTTTTTGACCAACTGTGCATTACCTCCCTTTACAAATCTTCATAGTTTATTTTAAATTATAAGTTTTAGAATTTAAAATAGATTGATTCTGACACAAATTTAAAATTGAATGACTGGACCTGAAATGCTCCATATCGGAGTTTTTCTTATATCTCAGTATTTGGTTTAAATTTTTTCTTATATACTTATTTATGACAAAGAAAAATTGGAAGTCCAAATTTTCTCTTATAAATGATACCTATTTTTCCTGTAATTAAATGAATAAATAAATAATGGTTTTATTATTACTATTATTCGTATTTTATGATGGTATGACAAAAGTAAATGTTTACTTTGATCATCATCACAAGTGAGGTTCTGGAGCTATATTTGACCATAAAAGGCACACATTAACCATAAGAGACACTATATTGCACACAGCATAGAAAATTTGATGGGAATTATCTCATTTGATTATTTTTTTTTAGAACAAACAATGGACTTGGTTTTTACATTTTACCTTCGTCTTTATAAATCTAATTCTACAAGGATATGCAGACATTCCAGAAGCCATGCATTGTTGCAAAATTAAATTAATAATTATCACTTACCAAATTTATTCACCACATATTTTCAAAATGTTACTATGTTAGGATCTGTTTCATCTTATCTGAACTTAGTTATATTTGAAAGTTTCTTTTCACAAGATTAACAAATTCTAGACAGTTAACATTTTAAAAGAAACTTTCTGTTTACAAAGAAGCTCTTTCATACACCTGTTCCACATAAATATTTTAAGATAAAAAAACTACAAAGAACAAAAGTTATGAAAATGCACCATGCTGTTTGTTGTTCCATATACTTCTATTGATTCTTCTATATGCATTTGTAAATTATCTTTGATCCAGATTTAGTAGTTGTACATGTTAACTGACTAGCTTAGAAGAAAAGAAAGTTCCTAAAATTTACCGAAAGCCATTTTGGATCATCTTTTACCTCTTTGTGTGGTCCAAAATTCAAACTCATTGTTTCTCTGAAAATATTTGATTTCAACTTATGTAACAAATGAAGCTTGTACCAATATAGTTTTGCTGTCCAATGAATGACATGTAACATACTTGTTCAAGATATACTGATGTCTGTAGCCACTTTCTTTGTACTGTGTATGTGATTTCAAGATTATATAATTGGATCATTTAATCAGGTGATGTACTCCTTGCTGATCCTCTGTTTCTTATTGTCCCTGCAAGGGTAAACATCCAATCTACCAGTTTCTGCAAAATTTTGAAAGGTTGGTCAGTTTAAACCAAAGAGAAAAAATAGTCATTCAAACAAAAATAATATCTGGTTTAAACAAACACCACTTTATTTGATTCTTATTAAAAACCTTTATTCTCTCAACCTTCAAATTTGTAATTGCTTTCTTAACACACTAAACATTAATGGACTTTGAAAAATCTGGTTTATTTTTGGAGATTCATATTTATAAAGTTGCTGTTTGCTGCATGTTTATATAAAAAAAAAGTCTCACCAGAAGCCAGGGAAGGCTGTTTTTGTTGAGTTGGGTGAACTGAATGGAATCTGGTGAGAAAAGGCTTTGTGATAGTCCCCCCCCCCTCCCTCATCGACAGAGTCAACTTTTCTACAATACTGTCAATTTAAAAAAAATCACAAAGTCCTAAGTGCTCACCTGCATTCTACCTAACCACAGTCTGTTCCCACAGTCAAAATTAAATGCTGTTATTCAGTAACTGTAAAAAAAAAAAAGTTCATTATTTTACTATATAAGTAGAGTTGAGAATCCTATTATTAATTAGGATTCTGCTTACGATTTAAAAGGAAATGTGTACAGATGTACCGTACATTAACCAGTTCTCAAAAGTAACAATTTAAGAACATTTGAAGTACTTCGGAATTTGTTTCTATAAATAAAATCTCATGCTGTTGTGTTATGTAAGTGTATACATTTTAAAATAAATAAAATAGACAAATCTTGCTTGTTAAAAATAAGATATATATTAGTATAAGAGACTAAAAATTATCCTTCTCTACATTTTTAAATTACCACCCGCCTATCCTTCAGAATAGCCCATTTTCCAGCTACACTGTCTAAATCCAACATGTCAGAGGAGAGGGGGGGGGGGGGGCTTTAGGTCATCATCTCTTGAAGTTTTTAATAAAGGAGTACTTTAAGCATGATTACTATACAAGATGTACCTGTCTACAAAATTCATGTGTCTATGACAATTTGGAGAATAAAACTGGCTTTTTTTTTAGGGGGGGGGGGGGTATACAGGAGCCTTTTCAAAAAATAATTTTACATCTGAATGATCTATTTGAATATGACTATGCAGATCTCTAATAGAGATGCAGAAATATCTACATATTGAACATTGAATCCATTTTCCTTTCTGGAAGTCTATGTTTTCATTCGGATGAAATTTACTTACGTGCCGATATAAATTTCTTTTTTTCTGGAAATACGCGATCACAATGTGTGCATAAAATTTTCGCTGAATTATTCGCCATCATGCGACAAAAACAAACTTTTGCAAAGCGCTCTTCTTCTGTGTCCATGGCTTCATCTTTTAATTTTAGCAACCTCAAATAACTAGTGCCAAATCTAGAATTAAGAGGAATAGCGAAAAATCGCCATAGGGAGCAGAGCTATACCAAGACGCTAGTCTATACCATAGATTCTATAGTAAGAAATAGTCTAGCAAATGATTCAGCTGCACTTAAAAATTTACTTACTAGGTCAGGTTACCAAATTCTAAGAATCGGTCCATAGCAGAAGGGGGCAATTAAAGATACTAGATGGGGAAACTCACAATAGAGTTTGCAACCCGCCCGCTTTATTTCACCAAAGTCTCAAATTCTCAGAAAATCGATTCTTTCTCTCTCTATCTTAGCCCTGGACATCATCCCCGCTCTGTGACACCTCCTCCCTACCACACAGAGTCATACACAATCTTCTATTCTGTGTGAGAAGTTCTTTCTTTTCCCTTTTAAAGATAAAAAACAGAGAATTGAAATGAAACTGATGACGGGGGAGGGGACTTTTTTGCAGGGAGTGTTCTTAACTTTCCGACTTACCGACTATTCTAAATTTTACCAACTCTTATAAATAAGTGGGGGGATGTTACCCCCCCCCCCTTGCTAGGCACGTCCCTGCCAGAAGCACTTCTAACAGTAGTCAGTAAATCCTTTTATATAATGAATGAAAGTTTTGTCCCTTTCAGTTTACTATACATATATTATACGTTAGATATAATGAACCCCTGGATATAGTTAACCAAAATATTCAGTCTATTGAAGTTTCATTATTGCGGGGTCTGACTTTATAACACAGTACTTTTAGATAAGACCGAGTTTTAATTCTAGAAAACTGATTATTGCAAGTTGTTTTATTCAGAAAAATAAACATAAATGAAACTACATTGAATTTAATACTGTTACAAGTATTTTAGATAGTTTAGTTTTTGTAACACCTTCTAGTTAAATGATATGGTATTTCACTTTTTTATACCAAAAGCAGCATTTTTCAATTATATGTTCGCAAACCATGGAATACAGAATAACATCGCTGAGTACTTAGAGAGACAAATACATTAAAATAATGACTCACTAGAAAAATTAATGTAACTTAAAACTCTATGAGCTTTTTGTCTGCATAAGATAAATTCCATGAAAACTCTTAAAAGCGAGTGATAGTGAAGCAAGTAAATGACATTCTAATATATATAAATTATAAATCAATATTTTCTTTTAATTATCTTATTAACATATTTTTCATAAATATTTCCTTTGCATTTGAATTTACTCAATAGTGCTGTTATGTATTTATCATTGATAATAATTTTTTGTTGAATTGATGAAGTTTTGAAATTAAATAGATTATGCATTAAGATTATCATATTTAAATTCACAATTATGTTATATATTATTTTCTTTACTTAATAAGCTGATTTGTTAGTTATGCTTTTTCATATAACTTATACAATTTTTAGCCTGACACAGGTTTGATTGATTATGACAAGCTGGCAAGTATGGCAAAATTATTTCGCCCTAAATTAATAATTGCTGGAACTAGTGCGTACTCAAGACTCCTTGATTACAAGCGTTTTAGAGAGGTGAGTGCTTAAATACTTTTCTATGTTACATTAATTATCTGAGTGTGTTTAAGGACTTTCCAGTGTTCTTATAAAAATGTTTATGAGCTCAGGTTAACTAAATTTGTTTTTTACAGTTTTAACCCTCTGACCTCTTATCCCACAATTTCCATAGGCAACACGTTTGTAGAAATATTTATATAATACACAATTTTTGAAGCAATTTTGTTTTAAAAATTGCACAGTCAATGGGTAAAAATGCAAATGATAAATATTCTACATATTTCCAATACATGATGATTTGAAATATGTAATAATAGAGAGAGACCTATTGGTCGAAACAATTTTCAAAAAACAAATTAAGCAGTCAAAAGGTTAATGCTAAAATACCTTTTATATCCCTTCATCTTAGATATTTCTTAAAATATACTTGGATTAAATTTTTTTTTTCTACAACCAATTATGTTGTTTTTAGGAAATGAAAAAATATGGGCAAGCCATTTAGAAGTTAATAAATTTTTAGTAAATTAAAGTTTAATTACTGCTTAAAGTGATAAAAAACAACACAAAACGCTTAAGAATACCTTTTAATATATAGATGACATATGCTTCATGCACTCATGTGAAATATGAATTCAGGTTGTCAGTGTGGTAGTCTGATATCTCGTCCATTCAGGCTTTAACTTTAGTAAATATGCTCCTACTGATATGAGCATTCATCCTTTTGAAAATTCAATAATTAGATGACTGTGGGAGGGACACAAAGTAAAATAATTAAATGAAATTTCATTTCATATGAAAACATAATAACTTTTGGCATACTATGGACAATAATCATTGCTGAATTCCTCACCCGTGTATGAGGGGGAACCTTGACTCTGAAAGACTGTTGGTGGAACTTGATTGTGGAAAGACCATGTAGAAGCCACATAACATGCTCGGTAAGAGAATTCCAGAGCTTTTGCATGCAAACAAATAATTAAACAGGACTTGAAGGTATGTTACTGAAGTTCACCACAGCCATTGAAAATGTTCATTTTACGGTTTGCTGTTTATTTAGAAAATTGCACAAAGGATATCAACTGTATTAATATTGTGAATGGTTATAACTTAGAACATATTTTAATGTTTTCCTTTTACAAACTCTGCAAAATAAATATTTTCAGTGTCTAAAGTGTTGTTTGAAAAATTCAAGTGCTTAAAGAATTATTTTTTAAGTCATAAAATAATATTTAAAAATAATTATTTATACAGTGTTTCATAATTATATATAAAATCCCATGGTTTGATGATTCATACAGCTTTAAAAATATTACTTTATTATTCTCATAACAAGATGTTTTGTGAACCATAAAAAGCCATCCAGAACATATAGAGATTAATAAGAGTAGAGTAACTTCATTTGAATTTGTCTCATCTCTGAAACATATAAGATGATTTATATAATATTCTATCATATCCAGAGAGCTTAACATAAATTGTAACACAGAATTTATTCAAGTGCCTGACCATGCATTTGAAAGATGAGATGAAAACCATCAATAATACACACACACACACATATATATATATATATATATATATATAACAAATCATTCCATCATTTTTTATCTGCTTAGCTTTCTCCTTTAGCTATTTTGCAGCTTAATTGTTTCTCTCATCCGCAAGTAATGTTCTCTTCCTAGCAGGGGCTGAGTCCCCATTAATTATCTATTCTTATCGGGAACCGCAAGTCTGGTCAGCAAGCAACGTATCATCACCTCTAACACAAAGTGCATCCAGCCTCCATCCAGTGTAGGGATTGACCGAATACCGAATAGTCAATTCGGTATTCGGTGATTCGGCACGTAAACCGAATATTCGGTTTCGGCCGAATAGTTTTAAGTATTAGGCCGAATTTTTCAAATTTATGAAAAATAGTAGGTAAAGTATTACTAGTTGTAAAAATACATGATGACCAATGCTCATTTAATGTTATTTTAATATGCTTCAGTTATAAGTGATAATTTATAAAAGTGATACATTATTATTTGTAATCGAAATTTAGTATGGGCAAATTATGTTGTAAAAATAAGAGTTTTTCGGCATTATCTGGTTGTAATCTGTTTATTTTCTCTGTCCAGCTTCAGAAAATAATCGTTCACAGTAAATACTGCTGGCAGGTGCAAATAAGTATTTTCTAACTAACTTTGATAGTGTTGGATACTTATTATGGTTTTTTTCTCACCAAACTAACGGATTGTCTTTTCTTGATATAAGTAGTAATACAACTGAAGCTTTAACATCTGATGTGAGGCTTTCATTTTCAATAGAAGGATTTTCACTTTGTTTTTTCACTTGTAGCAATTTCAACAAAGCACTCCCAAAATGATGAATGCACAGTTTGTTAGAGGGAATCCTTTTTATCGAAAGTTTGTGGTTGATCTGGTTCAATAATTTCAGAGGGTTTATTTATTATTTGTTGCATTTTACTTTTGTAAATGCATTTTGTAATGCTTGTGCTTTTGTAATGGTTTTTTGTAACGGTATTTTGCTTATGCTTTTGTAAATGCAAAGTGTTTGCATTTTACTTTTGCTTCATTTTTAAAAAAGGCTGTTTTGAATCTGGGATCTAAAATAGTGGCTAAAAAATAAAACTCATCATCAAAAATTTCTGAAAAACTTTAAGCGAGTCCTTTTGTTAACGTTTCTTTCATGGTACCCACTCCAAAAAATTCTCCACTATCACTTTTTTCCAAGTAACATTTCAATGTAGAAACAGTAGGTATTACTTCTGAAATTAAAGATTTTTTTGTTACTTATAACTTTTGTTATTTCTTCGAAAGGTCAAAGAAGCATAAGAATGCTTTCTATCATAGACCATTGATCAACTTTTAAATTGATAATCCCACCAAATTCGGTAAAAAACAACGACAGTCATTTTCTGTTCCATTAAGCGCTCAAACATATAATAGGTGCTATTCCATCTAGTCTTAACATCTTGAATGAGTTGTTTAGGTGCTACATTCAGTACAATATGCTTTGTTTTATCAAATAATCCCTATCCTTGTAACAATAGTCTGTAAAATTTAATATTTTCATAATTTATTTTGGGTATTGACAAGTGATAAAATACAAATAAGTGATCAGATAATTGAATTTGTCAGTGGAAAGAAGTTATTAATTTTTTTATGTAAATAGATTTAAGAATAAAAATGTAAATGAATTAAATTAAATTTTATTAAAAAAGGTAATATATGCAAAAATATTTATTAAAAAATTTTAAGTATTCGGTATTCGGCGAAATTCCTGATTCGGTCAATCACTAATCCAGTGTGAGGGTTTCACTCAGGGGCCCGGCAGGACCCGCCATGGCGAAGTCTGTACTGCCACATTTAATCCCTGCGTGCTGGGGAGCTAGCCGGGGAAGACATTAAACGCTCAACGGCTGGGTTCGCCCTCAGCCGAGTGGTCTTCCTCAGGCATTAAAATATTAAAATATATAACAGAAAAATATGTAATAAATATACCTTTACAAAAATATAATAAAATATTTTTATAGCAAAATTCTTTTAATTCTTTTTAATCATTTTAGCTTATATTTTCCATGAAAAGAAACTATTTTCTTATTTCGATTTATTATATTTAATAATGCTACTGTGATTTATTTTTTGAATTCGTATAGCACTGTCCCATTTTAATTTAAGTCCCAGTTTTCTGAACTTTTATTTAATCACTTCGTTATTTATTTCGATCAATTCCCTATATATTTCTATGAAAAATTTGCATCATAGCAATTGATTTGTGTTATTTTACTTCCAACCTATTAATCATTTTGAATATATGAGAGGATTTTTAATATATATGATTATACTGAAATTGTCATTTGTGATTCTTTCTGTGGGGTGTCTTTGCAACGTGGGTTGCTTTTTCATGGTTATTAATTATTTGTCTTTACAAAAAAGTACTTTTATTTATGTTCATTGTACATTTTGTATATACAATTTTCATTTATTTAAATACTTTTTTTCACTTAAAATAATACTTGATTGTTTTATTATATTATTTAAAATACTATTAATTTCTCATTTTTCACCGTTTTAGCTTATTATAGCTTGTGCACTGGTGAAATCGTACAAGTTTTGTGGAATCAATACTAATTTGGGCTTAATAAATCTACATTAGATTACACAATTTCTTTTTTTCAATATTTTCAATTTAGGATAATTTATCATAACAGGTACTAGTTTCATCTTTCAATTTAATTTTGTTTAAAAGTCGAATGCAAGCAATATAATACTTTTTACTGGTCAATCTTGGTGAATTAACTTTCAGACATTCAAAGTACAGCAAATCTATTATTAAATGTAATAAATAATAGGTTATACATTAACATCATTGGGCACCCCACACTTTTATTATTCTTAATTTTATATTCTAGGTATGTTTTCTTTACAGTATTATTTTTTCCTCAATTAAACTAAGTATTTTTCTCTTCCTACCTAATTAATTTTTATACATTTCTAATAAAGTGTAACCTATTTTTAAAAAAAAAATATTTTTATTTTTATTTTCTGAATTACATTGGGGTATAATATAGAAATGGATTATCTTGCAAAAAAGAATGATATCTGATCAAAAAACAACTAACTCATTGTAAATGGTCTTGCCAAGTCATAAACTTTAAAGTTAGTGATAAAAAGAAATGACCTCTCATGTGAGTATTTTATAAAAATCTATCATTATTCATAATTGTTACAAATGCCTCAGAGTGTGGTATAGTATATGAAAACTACTTAGAGACCTGCAAGTGTGTGTAAAGTGTGAAAGTTTTAGATGATGATTTTGAAATATATTGGCATAATCTTTTGTTTTGAGGTACCAGAATTTCTCTTCCCAGAACACAAATGGAAGTAAAATCTTCTTTTTTTCCATAAAGAATATGACTATAGGTTCAAGAGCAATTATCTGCTCTCATCTTCAGATGATAGCAACAGAGAAATCAAACATATTCTGTGAAATATGGTTGAAGAATATGTTTTTATCCTTGCTTGGATAGTTACTTCTAGTTAATTCTTCTTGAAGCTGCAGTCTTGTTCTTTAATCATTATATGAAGAAAAGATTTTGTTTCCATATATTTTGCATCATCTTTTAATATATCATTGCTTGAAGCAGTGGCACAGTCAGGATCCTGATCCGGAAGGAGGTTTGAACCATTGTTACTCATAAAATAAACCATTTTGTTATGGTAGGTGTCCATAAAGTATTGTGTAGTAACTATGTTGCATATAAAAAACATAATAAAAAGCACAAACAACCATAATAAATTTATTATTTATGGTATTAAAGTTTTCAAAAACAAGCATCTACTTCATTCTTCAGAAAAAAAAAAAGGAAAGAGAAAGAGCAACAGACCGAGAGCAGAGAAAGAACTCTGAAAGAGCAGATTAACATATATATACTACTTCACTGCTATTGCTCATAACTTTTTCTTTCATTAATATTGTGTTGAAATAGAGGCTCCTATTATGAAGCCTTGAAATAGTTGAATGGTAAAAAATTTATGCTGTTTGTGTTTTTCTTACTTTAGTTTTTACACATTACAGTTTTATTTTAACACAAGGGGTTTTGTATGCATCTTATGAGTTTTTAAATGTTCTGGGAGGTGTTTTAAGCCCAAAATCCCTCTTTGATGAGCCAGTGGACACACATAGTCTACCATACTACTTCATATATATAGCAGAATTATTCAAGACTTTGCTTTATCATTAATATTAGATTTTATGCTTTTCTCTATCAAGATTATATTCTGTTTTGTAGACTGTATCTTTTCAGCCTTTAAGTTTCTATTTCAAATGGGTACTAACAGTTAGTATCTTTAATTAGCAATTAAATCATTTTCTCAGTTGGATAGAAATCTTTTTCACCGAATGCAGCAAGGACTTAGCTGACTCACAATGTATTTTTTCTTAAGATATTTAAGACACTAAAAATGAATAGAAATCCTCCCAAAATTTTCTATGGCACACCTTGACAGATGAGCAAGGAGAAATTGCCCTTTGAAGGGTAAAATGAACTCCAGATGTTTCATCAGCGCCAAATTAAGCGTGGGAAGAACGATAGAAGCTAATCCAGATATTGCTCATTCCTTGGCTTATTCCAGAGAGCTGTGGGATGAAGAGGATTGGTAATCTCATTTTTTGCTGACACCCACTAGGAGCTGGATACTAGCAAGAGAGAAAGAGGAGACTAAGGAGAGAAGGTAGTTGTTCGAGTCACCTCAGAGCTCCACTGAAGGAGAGATCACATTGATGACATCCCGTTGTTATGCAAAAGAGTTTGTCCCAGACTTGTAAATGTTTTCCAGAGTGCTGCATCTGCACTGAATTAGTTAATGAGGATAATCTCATCCCCAGTGGCAGAAACACGGCGACGTAGTCGTGGACAAAGAAAATCTCTTGCAAAAAAATCTCTCAATTTTTGTCTGCACTAAAGAAATTAATTTTAAGAACTCCGCAACTTGTGAATTCCGGCAAAGGAACACGGTAAAGACACAGAATTTCATCAAAAGATTGCGGTAAAAACGTGCAAATTTCTTCTAACCTGTTTATGATTTTTCATTTTACCTGTTTGTTTTTTCAAGTTTTCTTGCTTTGTAGCTAGATTGTTGACCACTACCACTTACATCTTTAAATTACTCAAACATCTTATAGTACTATAATACTAGTGAGAAAGAAGCTGGACATTACTGGTAAATCATAATAATGCAACAGCACTTTTGTTATTTTGTTTTTATAATCTCATCAAAAAAAATAATCTAATCAAAAGAATAATCTAATTAGAAATAATTATATTTCTAATTTACATTTATTCTAATTTTAGTGAAAAAAAAAAAATCTAAGTGATTTTATTTATTACATTTGTGAAATTTGAGCAAATTTTAAAGATCAATATGTGGCTTGACTTAATCTTTTTTTGCCCTTCAGGCATGCCATATATTATTTTTATAGTGTACAATAAAAATATAGTTATTTGAAAAAACAATTTTATTTTTTTTATAGTAAATTAAATACCTTGAAGTTGTATTTTTAATAATAGAAACACAAACAGTTTTCAGTTAAGACATTTACACCACTTTCATCTAGTGAATTGTTATTAGACTATTCTGTTGCAGTGTTTTCAAGAGCTTCACCTTATTCCATACTCAACTTTTGTACTTTTATTCGAACTATTTCACCAATAACCCAAATACCACAGCTTAGAGATAACATGTATGCAACATCCCACAACTCTTGTACCAACTTTGCACTGACAATATTATTTTCTGTTTGATTGTATTTGAGCTTATTTTTATTTGAATATGATACACTTTTGACCCTGTTTCATGGTCTTATTTGAATTCTTATGTTAGAATCATCTATTATTATCATTTTTGTATATGAATAGAATACATATCCTGCTCATCAAAGTGTTTGTCAAATCCAGACCTTTATTTTTTATTAGCTGCTTTATATCTTGCAAAATGTGTTCAATGTTACTTGCACTTAAAATTGTTTCATTACTGATGACTTGTTAAGAATCCAAAGCATTTTTCATGAATATTTCTCATACAAGATGTATTTTATAGCTTTCCTGACTCCACATAAATAAGTTTCAAGAAAAGCTTGAGCTCTAGTTGTAGGTGGTACAGACATAAGCTGTTTCATGTATTTATATATAATGCAAAATGCATTTATATTGTGATTGTGTAGTTGATAACTGCATTTATTGAATTGATAACTCTATGTTTGAAACATTTAAATGGATTGTACTCAATGAAGAATGATTTTCAGTAACTTCCTAAGAAGATATTTAGGAAATCTCAATTTGTAACATGTAATAGGCATGGGATCTACTGTTACTGGACACTTTTGCACCCATTTGGAAATCTTTGTCTCTTAGTTTTCTTTAATATCATCATATCTCGTATTTTTTGCATTTTCACAAACACAAAAAATACTTTTCAGCCAGCATATACAATAATCATATGCAGCTTCAGGCATTTTGTTTTTGTTAAAAATACTGAAAACAAATTAAAATCGGATTCACAACAATGCAAAATACTTGTTTGCAGCACAATGTACACAACAATACACAGTTTTCATCAGTGACAGATCTGGACCCACACATAGTGTAGGCACCACCGTGACATCCATTGAAAGACTATGAGCCAATACAAATTGACTATTTTTTAAAAGCTTAAACTATTGTCTGTAATATAAGATATAAATTGTTTTGGTTTATACCAGCAAAATATCTTATAATAGTTTGGAAAAAATAAAAGTGCAAAAATAAATTACACCCAATTTGAAAGGCTATTAATATCACTTACTTTTGTGTTTCAGACATAAATTCTATGCAAACTTAAAGATTATATGTCTAACTGTAAAGAAATTAATCTAACATATTTCACTGTGCATATTTTTTTATGGTATAATTCTCCCATCTGTCTACGTTATTTTATTTTGTTTGATATATTTTGTCTTCAGATCTGTGATGAAGTGAAGGCAGTTCTGCTTGCAGATATAGCACATATTAGTGGACTTGTTGCTGCTGGTGTAATACCATCTCCGTTTGATTATGCTGATGTAGTCACTACAACAACTCATAAAACATTAAGAGGTGGAAGGTATGTTTCTTTTATTAAAGATTAGCTGACCTGCCCATGTTGCCAAGGCCCATGATAATAACCTAAAATATACCTAAAATCAGTGTTGAATGAATTTATATATTTAAATAAAAATCTTTCTAAATGGTCATAATGCTGGGAGGGGCCCCACTGCCTTCAGCAGCATACACCAAGACTGCAACACATGCTTTGATCTGTTTTAATTTTATATTTTTAAATGAATTTATATTTATATTTTTAAAGATCAGCATACCCTGGGTCCAAGATAACCTTAAATATACCTAAAAACAGTGTTAAATGATTTTATTTATTTAAACAAAAACCTTTCTAAATGAACCTAATAATGCGGACCCCACTGCCTTTGATAGCAAAAAAGTGGGGGTTTTTTCTAACTTTTTTCTCACATCATGATATTTAATATAAAAAAAATAGTTCTTATTGTCCAAATTCTTTGAACTTTTTATGAGTTATAAATATAATATTTCCAAAGCCTGTATATAATTTTCATGCTAAAATATTGATATTTAGTTGTAAAAAGCAGTTTTCTTCTTCACTTTTTTTTTCAGATCAAAGTTCTATGGATTTTTATTTTTTTTCAAACTGATTATTTTACCCCAATATCTCATTATTTCTAAACCAAAATTTTACTAAAACAACAGCTGTAAGATTAGTTTAAGGTACTACAATCTTAGAGCAGTAGCACAAAAATAAGTTTATGTTATATGTGTAACTAAGAGTGTACAACAATGTTGCACTAACAAAAAGTTTTTTCAAACTTATTATTTCTCCTCTAAATATAATTTCTGAACCAAATTTATACTGGATCGTTAGCTAAAAGGTTTGTATATTGTATTAAAATTTCAGTGTGATTGTATAGAATTAAGTGTATTTTTTCAATCAAAATGTGTGTAACGTTAATCCTATGGACAAATGTGTAGTAAAAACGAAATTTACCTGAACAAAATTTCTTTAAAAATTAGTGACTCTATTTTTTTCAAAATGGTTAACATTTATATTTTATTAAATAGAATGCACTGTTGGAAACAGAAATGAACATACATGTACATGTGGTTTGGTATTTTTCTGTATTGTGACTTCCTAAGCCAATGCATAATTTTGAAGTATGCCGAAAAAGGCAGGCAGGGAGGGGAGAGGTCATGTACATTAGATGTTTAATAAAAAATAGTTGTTGTTCAAACTCTTCAAAATTTTTATGAGTTAAAAATATATTTTCATAACCTGCATAAAAATTTGTGAAACAATATTGATATTTAGTGGTAAAAGCACTTGTATGAAGACTTTTTTTCACTTCGGCTTGTTTAATAGTTAATAAAAAATAGTTCTTATTGTCCAAACTCTGAAATTTTTATTAGTTATAAATATAATGGTTTTGCAGCAGGTGTAAAAATTTTTTGAAAAAATATTGATATCTAGTTGTAAAAGAACTGTGTTTTCTTTTGTTTTTGCATTTAGTCCTTTAACATTAAAAATAAATCTAGCTGGCTTCGCTCGCTAGCAGGCCCCTAATTTACGTCTCGAATCATACTAAATTCAAATTGTATAAAACATCGATCAGAACGAATCTCTGGCTTGGGTCCCCACTGCCTTCAGCACTGTATACTGGGCATGCTGCGCACATACTGGAGAAACCCTTAATCTCCTCCTTGAATAGTATAAACCTCTAACCGAATGAACCTCCTACTCCAGTCCCCACTGCCTGCAGCACCGTATAGCAGGCATGCTGTGCTCGTGCTGCAAAATCTGTTAGTTCTCCCTTCCACTGCCAGAGGTGCAGTTTGTTCTATACGAACATAACTGAAATCTGTAAAGCTATTGAAATCAAGTCGAATGAGCCAAACCCCATCGTAATCTGGTCCATATAAACCAAGATAGGAAAACGTCCCTTGGTGGTGAAAATTAGAACTCAAATCTAAGTTCTATCGATGTACAGTCGAATGAGTCAAAACCATGTTATGATCAGGTCCATAGAACCCGAGATAGCTGCAAAATCCATTAGTTCCACCTTCCATTCCCAGGGTGTGCAATCTGTTCTATACGAACATAACTGAAATGTTTAAGGCTATTGATGTCGAGTCAAATGAGCCATACTCCATCATGATTAGGCCCATAGGACCAGAGATAGGAAAGTGTCTCCTGGTGTTGAAACGCTGAACTAAAATCAGTAAGTTCTATCAATATCAAGTCGAATGAGCCAAACCGGATCGTGATAAGACACCCATACAACCCAGCGATAATTTTGAAATGAAATAGCAAAGTCCTTAATGTTTTATTTCCTTTTATATACAAAAATCTAAATTTTGCTGAAATAAGAAATTATGGGCTGAATTCAAAAATTATTTGAACATCTGAAATCCTAGCCCACTTTATGCAAAGATGCATACTTTCCAAATCCAAAAATCTGATATTTATAATAATTTTATAGTTCTCCAAATTTTGCCACTGTAAAAATTTTCAATCTCTCTGTGAGTAGACTGAATGTCTCGAATGAAAGCCAGGTATTTTGGCTTTGAAAGGATGCGTTAAAAAAGCGAATCAATTAATTAAAAAAATAACTTATATTTTCAGTTCCAATTACCTAATTGTTATGAAATTTGGATTCGTCATTGAAAGATACGCATAGATTCTTAATTTTCAAATCAATAAGTGCGATATTTAAAAAATTTTTAAAGATAACGAAACCGTTCCACTATGAAAATTAGAATGATCTTGATCTAGATGGCTGTCTCTCAAAAGATTCATCGAACATGTGCCAGATAAAATCCCTAGAAAAACTTAAATTTTTAATTATCTTGGGTTCAAATTGATCAAATTTTACTTCTCTGAAATCACTTTACGTTTGCAAATTTTCATGCATATAGAGTGATTATTGCGATTTTTTTCAAAAAAGCTGGAAAATTGCAGTCTGCCATTTTAACCGCAGCAAGAATGAAAATTTCGGTGTCCCAGTCAAAGACAAAAGCTCATTGCTTGATTTCGACCCTCATATCAGGGTACCATTTCATTCAAAACTGAACTTCTTTCTTTGTTTTAGTAAAAATGTTTCTTTTTTGCTAATTTTCAAAATTTTTTTAATTAATATCTATCTTTAATTAAAAGCAGACTTCTTCGATTCGGATTATCAACAATTCCCAGATAGTTTAGGTTTTTTTTTATACCAAGAACGCCTCTCTGTTCAGTCCACAGGCAGAGTTTTTGGCATCATGGATGGCAGACACACAAACACACACAGACGTGTCTGAACATTAATAATAATGATAGTTCTTATTATCATCTGAACTCTTTGAAATTTTTATTGGTTATAGATAGATTGGTTTCAAAGCCTGCATAAAAACTGCATGCAAAAATAATGGATATTTAGTTGTAAAAACAGGATTCAAAGCCCCCCGCATTTTTGCATTCTGAGGAAAAATTTCAGATTTTGTTTTTTTTAATATTTCTAGTTGTCCAAATGTTTCAATATTTTTATAGGTGATGTAAATCCAGTGTGCTTAAAAAGAATAAAAATATTGTGTCATTACCTTTTAGCATTGAAAAAAGTGTCTCCATAAGGCACAAAGTGACCTGCAGTCGTGAATTTTTTCAAAAGAATTAAAATTAGTATTTTTGAAAATAAATTGCACAGTCATAGAGAAGAATTTTTTCACTTTAAGAAGATATTTTTAGTTTTCCCATATCTCTGAAATTGAGCCAAGTTTAAAGATTGGCAAAAGGGGGGAAAAAAGATAATTGCTATATCGAACTTAATTATTTTTTTTTAAAAATCTTAATATAAATATTTCTCAAATGGATTGCAATGTTTTAAACATAAAAGTACAAAATTAAAGAATATCTTTTGTTTTTCCATATTTCAAAAAGTTTTACTGATGCACGCTTCGACAAAATGGCGATGAAAAACAGACTCTAGTTTTTCTCTTTGTCGATGCTTTTATAGGATCAGTCAGGTACATCCTGCTACGCTTTTGTTGGCAATGTGATTTTTAATTGTGATTTTAATTAATATCTCGGTTAATTATCAAAAACTGAAAAATCTGAGCCTTGGATGCATCAGGACCTGCCTTGGACTATCCACACCCAAATTTTCAGACTTTTACGTGTAGCAGATTTTCTTAGCCATTGCAGACAGACAGATAGACAGAGAAAAGTTTCTTTTATTAGTATAGATAATATTCTATGCAGCTATTAATTTTTCTAATTTTATAGTGTGAAGCATACTTATGATTTTGAAAATCCTGTTATGATTTTTTTTGTGAGTTTGTGTAGTGTACTAGTAAATATCCTTCTCAAATAAAATAAAATTTTATCAAAGAGTTGAAAAAAAAATTAATTTTCCAAAACTTCAATACACAAGATTGTCACAGTGATATCCCTGTGTTCATACCATGAGAGTCCATGAAAACGTAATTTCCTTACACACTATTGACACAAAAATCACTACAGAAAATACACAAAAAAATATTGGATTTCTGAGACTACTTATTATATGAACATAAGTTATGTTTTGAACAAGTGTTATTTTGTTTTTATTTGCATTTGTTAAGACATAGTAGCCATTTTTGTTTGATAACACATAAAAATTTTCTGCTAGTTTAGGCTTTAATGGTAATTCCAGTTCCTTAGTTGCTGTAAATCTCTTTGATCTTAGAAAATTACTCTTAGTTATTTTGGCCAGGGATATTTCCTTGCAACAATATTCATATGAAGATTAAAATAAATCATATCACTTTACTAAACAAAGGCAGACTTATTTCAACACACAACATGAAAGCAAGGGTTATGTATAAAAATTAAAATGGGTGGGAACAGCTAATTAATTGAGAATAAAAGTTTGATTATTCACAATTTTTAATTTTTCGGATTGTTAAATAAAATTAAACTAAAGTTGTTTTAGCTATTCCCACAGCTATTTTCTTCCAAATATAAAGGTGCCAAATGATACTTTTTGGTAAAAACAGGTATGTATAAAATCATGGTAGAAAAATTTAGTTACAATCTATCTACCTATATACTTATAAAGGAGTAGCTTGATTTTCTCATAATCAACGCCGAGCCTCAATCGTTTGTCCTAGAAAAATGAAATGTGGAAGACATGTTCTTTACACAATGTAGGCGCATACTAAGAAAGGATTGTTAAACATGTATTTCAGGTGATTTTAGAAATTCAACCACTAAGTGGGTTAAATGGGGAGTTGAAAATTTTGGTGATTTCACATTTTCACCATATCTCATCAGCTGTTTCAGATAAAAGCGTGAGCTTCAAGATAACAAATGTACTAAAAAAATAATTAAACATGTATTTCAGCGATTTTAGAAATTCAACCACTAAGGGGGTTAAATGGAGGGTCTAAACTTTTAGATCATTTTGCCTTTTCACCATATCATCAACAACAGTTTTAGTTGAAAGCACAAAATTCAAGATAACAAATGTACTAAAAATTAGTTAAGCACATATTTCAGCAATTTTAAAAATTCAACCACTAAGGGGGTTAAATGGGGGTCGAAAGTTTTTAGTCATTTCGTGTTTTCACCATATCTCAGCAGCAGTTTTAGATAGGAACATGAAATACAGGATAACAAATCTACTAAAAAAATAATTAAACACATATTTCAGCGATTTTAGAAATTCATCAATTAAGGGGGTTAAATGGGGGATCGAACGTTTTAGGTCATTTTGCCTGTTCGCTATATCTCAGCAGCATTTTTAGTTAGGAGCTCGGAATTTGAGATAAAAAATCTACAAAAAATATAGATAAACATATATTTCAGCAATTTTAGAAATTCAGCAACTAAGGGGGGTTAAATAGGAGGTCAAATATTTTAGGTCATTTTGCCATATCTCAGAAGAAATTATAGGTAGAATCATGAAACTCAGGATAACAAATCTACTGAAAAAATAGTTAAACACGTTTTTAGGCGATTTTAGGCGATTTAGAAATTCAACTACTAAGGGAGTTAAAGGGGGGGGGGGCGATAATTTTCGATGATTTCACCTTTTCACATTATCTCATCAGTAGTTTTGGATAAGAGCGTGAAATTCAGGATAACAAATCTGCTATAAAAATAATTAGACACATATTTCAGTAATTTTAGAAATTCACTCATTAAGGGGGGGGGGCTAAATGGGGGTCGAAAATTTTAGGTCATTTCGAATGTTCGCATCATTTTTAGTTATGAGCTTGAAATCACAGATTCAGGATAACAAATCTACTAAAAAATAGTTAAACATGTATTTCCACGATTTTAGAAATTCAGCCACTAAAGAGGGTTAAATGGGGGTCGGATTTCCTATGTTATTTTGCGATATCTCACCAATAGGTAGATGTGTGAAATTTAGGATAAAAAATGTACTAGAAAATAGGTATCTATGTATTTCAGCAATTTTAGATAATAATCCATCAAGGGGGTCACATTGTGTGTCGAAAATTTTAGGTAATTGTGCCATATCTCAGCAGCAGTTTTAAGTAAGAATGTGAAACTTTGCTTTACAAGTCTATAAAACAAAAGTAGTTAATCATGTATTTCAGCGATTTTAGAGCTAGCGAGTTTGTGGGCAACATCGGCTATGAACCCGATTGTGGAAGATTAGACGAAAAACAGAACTATTGCTGATTTTTTATTATATACTAGCTGGTTGCTTCCGAGTGGGGCCCAGATACAAAGTACTACTTGAGCCCCACCCCTAGATAATCACGGTTAGGGCCCAGTAGTATTTTGTCAGAAGGCTCAAGAAAAAAAAAATTATGTCGCGAAATCTTTATTTAAGTGCTTTTTTATATTCTTATTAGTTATTTTCGTATACATTTAATTTAAAGTATTTTATTTATATTTGCTGGTTGCATATAAAATGCACTTTCTGGGCACCAAGCGAAATCAGGGTGGTACGCTGCACTATGTATCTGGGCCCCACTTGGAAATGACCAGCTAGATGGGCGAAGACCGGCTAGTATTGTATATTAATTAATTCTTTTCCTACTTTTCTACAAGCACAGAAAAAAACATTCTTACTTAGATCAAAGTCTGTTTTATTTATTTATTTATTTTTTAAACTAAGATGCATAAACTCATTAATGCAGATTTACTTATCAAATTTTATTTATGATAGTTCTAAAAATATTTTATATTTAAAGAAATGTACATATTTACATTTTGCTACAAAATAATTAAAGGAACTGAGAATGAACCTGTACTTTTTAGTTTTTCATTTTTGTAATAATATGATAGGAAACTTTTAAAGGATATACTGATAAATAAAATAATTGATATAAAAAGATAATCATTTCTGCTATTTTTTATAAAATGCTCTATGCATTAATAACATTTTTTAATATATAACACAGCAAGTAAATATTTAAGATAGAATTTTAATCAATTCTTCTTGTATCTTTTTATTATAGTCAACATCATATTAAAATTGGTGGTTTGCATAGAAAATTAATTCACATAATTGATAGACTTGACAGATATCATTGAATTCAAAGTTGTGTTAATGTAAAATAATGTTTGTGTTGCAACTTATTACATTAATGTCACATTTATTTATATTTCAATTTGTAGATCAGGAATGATTTTCTTCCGTAAAGGTGTAAAAGAAGTTGATAAAAATGGAAAAGAAATAAAATATGACTTTCAACAAAAAGTAGATTTTGCAGTTTTTCCAAGATTACAGGGAGGACCACATAATCATGCAATTGCTTCAGTTGCAGTTGCTTTAAAGCAGGTATATAACTTTTTTCAGACTAATGTTCATCCACAATAAAGTGTGGTATTAGACACTTTTTAATTAAGAATTATTTTGTGAATTTTCTATTTTAAAATCTCAAGGTTAATTAGCATATTTCTTTACATAACTTTTGCCCCCTCTTATTATCTTTGCCCATATGCTGTAAATGTTAATGTATTGTAGAACATTGTCCAAATATATTTTTCAAGTAAAATTCTATATGAATTTTCCATGTTAGTGGGCTTTTCTTCTTATGTATCTAATATTTCACTATAGAATGATTATATGTCCAATAT
Organism: Maratus michaelseni; assembly: GCA_963931845.1. NCBI lineage: Eukaryota > Metazoa > Arthropoda > Arachnida > Araneae > Salticidae > Maratus > Maratus michaelseni. The sequence continues at coordinate 263,033,542 of OZ007586.1, read as the reverse complement.
CTCATACATTAAGAATTTTGATTGTAATAATATTAAAATAGCAGCTTTCATCCAAAACAGAATTCTTAAAATCTGAATTTTCTTATGAATTTTGGCTGCTACAACTAAGAAATCATTTTCATGGTAAGATAGGGACCAAGATATATAGACATAAGTTAAAGAGAGTTTGTAATGTATAATTTATTCTCGGATATAATTTTTTCATGTCATTTATGATAAAATTGAGGCACTGTGAAATTTTGAAGTATGCAAATGTATAAAATTTTTATTTTTTTTATTTTAAAATAAAAAGAAAGATGTGTGTATGCTGGATTTAATACAATTTAACTGAAATTCAAAATGCTGTTCATACGAAAAAAGCAAAGATAATCTAAAAAGAGAAAAAAATGGTTTTAACTATGTAATAGGTGATATAATTAATATTTATTCCCTTGAACCTAAAACAAAGTAACAATATGCTGTTTAGCTATTTCAATATTAACCAGACTCTAAAAAAAATATTTATTCATGAAATGTTTCAAGCAAAATAATTATATATTGGGATAAATTCAACCATAATGAAACAGTTTGTTTTGAAGGATTGCAGAACAGTAAACTTTCAGTAATATAATCAGTTTTTCAGGAATAGTTATTGAATCCAAAAATAAAATATTAAATGGCTCACCATTTTTAATCTAGACACTGCTAAATCTCATTCTGGATTTCAAACTTTCAGTTATTTAAAGCATGAAAAATTAATTGGCTTGGTGAGTAATTGTCCCAGTTCATCTGATTTAACTTCAGATGATCTCTTTTGGCTTGCAGATATTAAAAATAAAATGTTTAGTCGTCGTTTTTATAGCCAAGGAGCAGAAATTAAAACTGTAAGCTGCATGTATTATAAAATATTTTGAAATTTTTATTCATATGAATAAACCAAATGTTTTTCAGAAGACTAGTAGCTTGAAAAGTATGGAAGGGGTTTTCTTTCATATAAGATTTTGCATATTTTTATAAACTTAAATTATAGAATATGCAATGATAAAAGAGGTGTGTTTTTCATAGAAATCTTTATTCACATCTATTGATAGTTTGTTCATATCAGATAGTAGCATTATTTTCAATAGGTATATATGAAATGTAATGTAGTGGATGGTGTCTTAAAATACTTACAATGCTTCAATCAGCATACTTTTAAAATACTAGGAATAAAACTTTACCCTTTGTGTCAAATGATGGAAATGTTGCATTTTAAATTTATTTCTTTTGAAAAATGTGAAAGTTGTTACTGTTATCTTGTTTTTTTTTTTTTTTTTTTTTTTTTTTTTTTTGGTATAGTTGTTTCCTTTAAAAACTTCAAATACTAATTAGTCAAATTCTGGTCTCAGTTATTAAAAATTAAAAGCAAGGTACATAGTGTTGAATATGTAGAAATGTTGTGTGATTATGTCTATTCAATGTTCCATTAACTGATTATATCATTTAAAGCAATAATATACTTCACAGAAGTTTAAATATTCAGCCTCCTTTCAGATTTAAGTACTATCACTAGCCGTAATCACTGCTTCCAAATACTAATTATGGTATAATAAAGTCCCTCAAGTAATTCAAGCAAAGCATTTTCTTTTCTTTCATAATATATTTTTATAAAATAATACTGTAAAAGTTACTTTTATCTATTTACGATAAGTTGACCAATGAGTAATGCAACATGAATTTAATCATTAATTAAGGTGAAAATCTCTACTAGAAACTTACAGAATCTAGTTTTTCATTAAATATGTATTTTCTGCATCATTTGTATCTGTTAGCTGCTTTCTTTCTAGCATCAATTTCATTGGCCAAATTATTGTGGCCAGAATATATCAGTTTTACTTTCATACTTTTTCAAAATACTTCAACGATATTTTAAAAATACCTAATAATAATTGTACATTTATATTATTAACTAAACTATATTATTAATTTGAAATTTCTATGATTAGTTTAGTTACCATTTTTGTTTTATTTTCTCCCAGGCAACATCACCCGAATTTCGAATTTATCAGGAGCAAGTTTTGAAAAATGCTAAAGCCATGGGAAAAGCTCTTATGGATAGAGGTTATACTCTTGTTTCAGGTTTGTAGAGTGCATCTTTTTGTCTTAAATTTAAAAATAAGCTGGAGTTGTGAATTGTTGCTATTATAAAGTTTTATACTCTCATTTTTCAAAATAGTTGAAATAATGGAAGAACATTAACTATGCACCCTCTTTTCTCCCTCCTCTTATCTGTTTTATATGAAAAATTATTGAGCCAGTGCTCAACAATTTATCATATAAAATTTACGTTGTCTGTTTAAAAAAAAAAAAATCTATATTTTGTACCCTTTTGTTTTATTTTTCAAATGTTTTGAATATTTTCTATGAAATAAAAAGAAAATATTTTTGTACTATTTTAATTTTTAGCTCGATAGTGAAAGCTTTATTTTAATGATTTACATTATTTTAACCTAAAACCATATAACAAATGTATGATCTCAAAGTTTTATGGTTGTCAAGTTCACCTTATAACAGTGTTGTAACAAGATTTTCCCTCTCCCAAGTCTAATAAGAATAACATGAAAACAGTGAATTATATATCAGGGTGAAAATGCTACTTTCTGCTACTATTTTTAATTCCAGGAGACTAAGGCAACTTTTTTAAGTGAAAAGGGGCTCAAAAGCAACTATTTCTGACAAATAGACAACTATTTTATGAGATAGGAGACTTTTTTGAAAATTTTATGCTAGCTTTTTCCAATAAATGTTCCAATATCTGGGGGAAATATGATCCACCAATCATAAACTTTGACCATTCCATTACAATTTGATATAGTCCAGATGTTCAAGACCGGCACCAAACAGCACTTTTCTTCCCTAAATCAGTTGTTTTCATTAATTTATCTCTTAACTTCATCTCTATCTTCTCATTTCTTTCCTGGTGGGAAAGCATGAGAAAAATGAATAGCTTTTGATATTGTGATTGTGCGATACAGCATTCAAGAAATTTAGGAAAAAGCTATATTTTTGTACATCTTTTTTAAAATTTTGAAGGCCAATTTGCTAATTTATTGGATTTTTTGTGTATTTACTTTTTTTATCATATTACTTGATGACCAACTACCAGATCTTGGAATTTATAGAAACCAAAGACCAGAAATTTTATAGAATGTTAGGAGTTGGCTAGAGAGTTATTTAAAGAGGCAATTTTTTAAACATCTACTCCCTTCTCTGGGAAAGTGGTTGATTTCATCTTGAAATCTATGAAAACAATAAATTTTGCATAATGGCTAATATTAGCATATAAATATGAAATACGCTGAAAATTCACATTCTTCCTGTTTCTTCTCCACTCTTCCTCCTTTATTTTCTCCTTACTAGGTAGGTGAAGGGGCCAAACACACCAAAACATTTTGTTGCATTTTTATGGCACCATTTTTTTTTATTTATCTTGGACATGTGACTGAGAAGTAAGTGAATATAACGTTCTTTTTAAAAAAGTCTATTTGAAATCAAAAAGACTGATTTCAAAATTTTACAATAATTTGTCTGTAGCTAGATTGTGGCTATCATTGCCAAAGATAGAAAAAAATGCAATTTTATGGGCCTGAAGGCAAAAGGTAAGTGGCATTTTTACTAATTTTAGCAAACTCCCTATATCTTGCACATTTAACGGGCTGATTGGTGAATTGAGCGTTCTCAAAACAGAAGATGAGGAAAAAGTCAGAAAATTTGTAAAATGGAAAATGCTAGCCACCCTGATCTGAACACAGTAATCATTTTGGATAATATTTTATGTGCAACTATTTTGCTGCTAAATCAGGCATGGTATGCAACTATTTTTGCTTCTATTTTTGGCTTTGAAGGCTACTAAAGCAACTATTTCGAATAATTTTTGGAATGGCAGCCCTGATATATTCAAATGTCTATTTGAATACTAAATGAGCTCAACTGAGCCTTTACATAAAAGAAGCAAATAAGGCACAAATCAAATTACGTTTGAGTAATTGCAAATATTACTTGATTGAGAAACATGCTGTTGCCCGAATTGGGTTCAAATGACACTGGTAAGGAGTTAAGGAGAAAAAAAAAACTGTATTTTGAATTTTCCATCTGTTATGTATTTGGCAACATAACTTTATTAATAGTATTTCTGAATCGAATATGTTACATTGAGTGTGTTTGCACAGCCATGATACCTTAACATTATGATACTGGTTCAGTACTTTATAGATTTTTATCAATATTTAAAGAAAAAATAAAATATTTGCATACAGTTTTGCCATTGGTTATTTCTTAATTTATTGTTGTTAATAATTTTAGGTAGCTTCCAATATAAAAAGTATGAAGCCATCTGGAAGAAAGCAATTCTGGAAAATTTTCTATATTTTCACCAATTATGACTTCCAGACCCTAGAACCACCCTTTGTTGATATATATATATATATATGTGTGTATGTATATATATCATTTTTGTCATAAGAGAGCACTCATATTTATGAACCAAATTGAATGTGACTCAGGGCCAAGGTCTCAACTGAATTCACTGACCAGCTTAATCTACCATCTTGTTTCAAAATGGTAGCCATTTAAAAAATTTCAAACTAAAGACAATATACAAAAAAATTAAAAATCCAAAATCTTCCCCCCTCACCCTCCATTCAAGTGGTACGTTTCGATATATATTCCAGTGTATTTTTGTTTCACAACTATAATTGTGAAAATTGTAAAAAATGGCTGAGATATAGCAGTTTGAAGTTATAGGATGACTGACAATTTGAAACAAGACAGCAGATTAAAAAGAATTTTTCCATAATTGTGTTAACTGATAGTTTGTTTTAATGAATTTGTTTTCTTTCAAATTCAATTTCTTTGTTGTAATTATTGTTGCAACTCTCTTACGCTTAGAACTACATGATCAAATCATAAAATGTCATATATTTGATGATGTAATTAACAAATCATCACATATCATTAATTATTTCTCATTTAAAAGTAAAATTCTCCATTTTAAAATATATATAATTAAAATTTCCTTCCTTTTATAAAATATACACTGATGCCTAAAAATTAAGGGGCAGTGAACAGACACTTTTGATTTCAGATTTCTTGATGAAATGCCCTTGAACTTTGAGGATGTACAGAACATGTTTGACTTCATATTTTTCAGTGAAGATTTAGTTCCAAGGACAATTAGAGAGGTAATAATAAATTTAATAATAAAATAATATTTGCATTCCCCCAAGAAACAGAAAATGCTCAAAATGGTCCGTCATTGTAGCAAATGACTATTTAGGTCCTGTTTAACATTTGTGTGCATTTGTGTAAACATAGCACTCATATTCGTGAAGATGTTAATGTTTCTGTGAAAAATTCAAATGTTTTTTGTTTATAGTATGCAGAGTTTTCAACTGAATTTAACACCAATTTCCAAAAACTTGAGGGAGAACAGTAGAAATAGTATAATGCAATTAAATGATGAATATATTGAATATTTGATGAAATATGGGTATTTGTGTGTAATAAATTTTAACTGCATATGCAAACTACACCAAACTTTTTTTTTTTTTTCATGATTTGGTAGTCAATTGTATAGAGCAACTTATATAAAAAGTTCATTCAAATATCACAAAAATTCAGAAAGATTGAAGCAATATAGTGAGTTGCCGTCTAAAAGTAGCTGGATTATAAGGGATTTTCCCCCAATTTGTCCATTAGCTCACTGTATCGCCAACATTTTTCAGTTTTCATGATATTTGGCTGATCTTTTTATATGAGTTGCTATATAGAATTGATTACCAAATTATGACAAAAAATCTTTGCTGTAGTTAACACATACACAGTTAAAATTTATTTCATACAAATACCCATATATTATCAAATATTCAATGTATTAATCTTTTAAATGTAGTATACTATTTCTACTGTTCTTTGTCAAGTTTTCAGAAAGTGGTGTTAAATTCGATTGAAAACTCTGTATACTATTAACAAAAAACATTAACATCTTCACGAATATACATGCTATGCTTACACAAAAGCACACAAATGTTGAACAGGACCTACATAGTCATTTGCTACAGTGACAGACCATTTTGAGCATTTTCTGTTACTTGGATGATCGCAAATATTATTTTATAATTAAAATTTTTATTGCCCCCCCCCTTCCTTAATTGATTAAATCTTCACTGAAAATTATGAAGTCAAACATGTTCCTTAAATTCTTGAAGTTCAAGAACAATTCTTAAAGAATTTCATTAGATATTCGACAAAGCATCTAAAATTGAAAGCATCCTGTCACTGCCCCTTAAGTTTTGGACATCAGGGTATTATTCTCTTCATCTCTTCTGCAGTTAATAAACATTATTCTTTTAATATACCAGATTTGCTGTCATTAATAAAATAAATCAAAGACATAGAAATAAAGGAAATCAACTTTTCTATCAACAGTTTGCAATTGTGTATATTTATCTGATCAATAATAGTCACAATTAATAGCCTATATAAATAGTTATCCACCTTGCAATTTCACTATAAATGTTCTACTTGTTTATGGTAGCAGGTGTCATACATTCATACTGCTGTCTGTTGTTTGCATTATATGGCACATAACATATATAATAGTATAATTTATGACCCTCATTATGTTCATTATTATGGATTTTTCCAACATTTGCTTGGTATTTAATATGTACATTAAAATTTCAAGTATGCCAATTAATAAATTGCTTGGCTGGGTTGCAATTCAAAATTTGCATTAAATGTTATCTGTTGGAGTTATAATAGATCAGACGGTTTTCCATTTTCAGCTTTGTACATCCTTTTTGAAGTACACATTTGTTCATGTTATTTGGAGAGGATAGTCAGGCATTAATTTTCTGATTCTGGACTAGAGTCCTGCATTGGGTTGGGTTACCCACTTTTACCCACACCCGACCCGCGGTTCAGGTTGGTGCTCTATTTTTTTGCTGTGTGTCAGGTTGGTTTTGGGTTGGTTTTGGATTCGGTTTTTTTAGGTTGGGCAAATTTATTAAATATTTGCAAAAAGATAACATTTGCAGTGAAGCCGCTTCTTTTGAATTACCTAAAATTTGGCAGACGATAATTTACAGAATGAAAAAGCAATAAAAATAAAATAAATAATTTTCACATTTTCCAGTTTGACCAATTTAAGCACCTGCTTGCCTTGGATATGCGATCTCGTGGTTTATGTTTACCATTTTCAAAAAACTATGCGAGAATATTTTATTTATCATTTAGATATGAAAATGTTGCTGTTAGAGCAAATGAAACATATGTAATCTATATTAAAAGGTATTTTTAAACATTTCGTGTTATGTTTTTATTACTTTAACTTTATTAAATAGAAATATTTATTATTGTTTTTTGCAGATTCAGAAGGTATAAATTCATTAATTAAATTTACTGGTGTCAAAACATCGCAAAATTTAGCATTTTCAGACCACGTGCTTGCCCTCCAAGGGGTTAAGCATTAATTAGACTTTAATTTAAAGTTAACAAGGGATTTTATTATATTATTTGGAGAATTACCATTTAAATGCATTAAAGGTGACAAAAGTAGAGTTCGCCATCCATGTAATAAAATTCGTTCGTGTTCTTAAAAGTTCAAACCACAAATTAGCGATCACAAAATTTGAGATCGCAAATCACTCGTAAATGTGTGCACATTCCGGAAATTGTTTTCTTACACATTACTAATTTGTGATTAATGAAACCTGAATTCAACTTTAAGACACGAAGATATCGGTTTAAAATTTTTTAATCGTTTCTTAAACAACTGTTTGTGGGGTTATACAATATCACAATGGCTTGTAATTGGCTTATGGCAGGAAGAAGAAAATTAGATTTATGCAAATGCGCTTTACACGTCATTTGATTTGTCAGATAAAAGTGAGCCTGTTTGTCAGAATTCTCATTGTTACGAATCGACAATGTCTCTAACCTTTCAAGACTGTGCTTTTCTCATTAAATGTTATTATGAATGCGATAGCAATGAACGTCATGCTTTGCAAAGGTATTGTTCAGTAAGAGGAATGCGCCGAGGGCAATGACACTGCAGGGTTTGAGGAAAATGATGGCAAAGTTTGAAGCCACAGGTTTGTTATCTGTTGCACCTGGGAGGGGAAGGAAACCTGCTTCTGTGGAAACCGAGGAGGATGTTGCATTTGCAGTAGAGGAAGCAACAATAGAAAGCACACACAGTACGTGCTGTCACACGTCGAATGGACGTACCAAGGAGTATGGTGTACAAAATTGTCCGTAAAGTGCTGCAGTTCTTCCCATACAAAATCAAACATGTTCAAGAACTTCAATGTAATGATCCTGCTGCAAGAGAATCTTTCGCTTTGGAATTCCAGGCATGGATGGAAGTGGACAAACATTACCCATGGAACATTTTGTGGACAAATGAGGCCCATTTTTACCTAAAGGGCGATGTCAACACCCATAATTGCAAGATTTGGGCCAAACAAATCTCTCATGTTGTGTACCCACCTCCATTGCAATCTCCTAAAGTCATCGTTTGGTGTGGTAAGATAGCAAATTTCATAATTGAACCATTTTTCTTTGAAGAGCAGTTGACAGCTGTACCTGTTACATACACTGTGACTGCAGCTCACTTAGCGTCAATGTTAAGACGTTTTGTCATACCTGAACTCCAGCAATGTGGCATTTTAGACTCCACGACTTTTATGCAGGATGGGGCCCCACTGCACATTGGTAAATGTGTCACACAGTTACTTAACCACTTCAACGGCTGCCCCGAGTTAAGTCGGGGGTAATAACACTGTTTTCCTATCTATGTGGCCGTTGAAGTGGTTAAGCAACATTTCACGAATGAATGGATTATAGACTGAAACTTCTCCACTTCTTGGCTATCCCGGTCACCAGACCTCAACCCTTGTGACTTTTGGTTATGAAGTTATCTTAAAAGCACTGTTTATGGTGATAATCTAAACAATTTGTCAGAATTGAAAGATGCGATATACTGACATATCCATAACATTCCTCCTGATATCCTAAGAGCTACTGTTGAGAATGCAGTAATACGATTTCACTTTCAGAAAATGGTGGACGCCACATTGAACATGCTTTGTGACACGTTTCAGAAACGATTAACCACATTTTAAACCAATGTCTTCATTTCTTATTTCATTTAACGATATTCACACAGTGCCATTTCTCCCCCCCCCCTGGTGATGAGGATTTGAACTTTTTTTTTTGGCAGGAAATAAATTCCCATAACCTCCTTTAAAACTATTACCAAGTTTCATAACATTTGGTCCAGTAGTTTTCCTTTTGTGACCATTTCAAAGTGGAACTTTAATTATAACCACCCTGTATTATTTTTCAAAACTCACCCTGCCAACTTTTGTCTTTTATACATATTTTTAAATTCTGTATCCGGTTTGGGAATCCAAATACAAAAAAAAAAAAAAAAAAAAAAAATCACACACAAAGGTGTATTGAGCTTTAAAAGGACATTTTTGAATATTTTAGCAAGAAAGATTAACAACTGGTTAGTGTCCAAATTAATTTTAATAGAAATATTTTATTGCTTGTATTTTAGTTTATAAATGATCCTGACCAAGTTGAACATGAAATTTAAGAAATTCACCATTTAGTTTTAAAATTACAGGTTGTACCAAAATTCATTCTCAAGGAAAAAAAATTGATGAGAATAGGATATTATAGCTGTCCTCAATTGAGGACGCTGAGCAGCAAACACTTCATATTAACCCTTTCAAAAAAATAATTGACTGGAAATCTTCTCTCAACTCCTCATACACTTTTTTCCCTAAGCAGAAAGGAACTAAATATCAGTATTTTACCAAAAAATTTTTTACAGTCTTTGGACATGTAATTTATATCACACATAAAAATTCTAAAACATTTGGACAATTCTAAGTATTTTAAACTGATTAAAATCTGCCCTGCAGCTTGCTTGCTTTGATCATGAATCTTCTGGTGGCTTTTGCTCTCGATGTGAAATGAAAAAAAATAGAAAAACACTTCTTTTACAACTAAATATTCATATTTGTGTATAGGGAAGATTGGTACACAGTGGACCACTTTTTCAGTTAACATTTTTTTTCTCTTTAACTGACAAACCGATCTGCATGAAAATATTTTTGAATATTCCTTAAACCTGTATACATTCATCATAATTTTCTCAGAACATAGTTTTCAATACATTTAAAAAAAAAAAAAAAATTATATGCACCTGTAAAGTGGACCAGTGTGCCCCAGAAGTGGGGCACAGTGGACCGCTATTAGGTATTAACTGAAATACAATATAAATCTATTTTTCATTAATCTAATTCTTTTAAATTTCCCATTTACCCACAAAATAACATAGTAATATAAATTTACAAGTAACATTTTAAAACAAAAACAAAATTAATTATATTTTGAAAATAATAACAGATGAATACAGGAACAATTGCAATTTAGTTGAAGTTATTACTTAAGTACAAAAAAATCAGCACACATTAAAATTTGCAAATAAAATTCCAAAATACTTATGAGTAAGATTGCGCCTGGAATTTTCCTGAAATACTTTTAGGTCTGGGAGCAACATTATGAAATCATTGACATCAACAACAGATTCATCTACAGTTTCGGGGAAAATAAACTGATTTCCATTCAATTTGTGTCTCATGAATCTTACTTGAATAGAATCATCACCAATTAGACTACAGTTATATTTATCAAAGGCAGTAAATACAAAACAAAATATTTCTTACTATGTGAAATAAATTGTTATTTTTCTTTGTTTACTTTATTTTACAGTTAAATAAATACTTTAAAACAATATTTCTTTATAGAAAATAAGCAATTATTAAATATTTTGAACATTCTGCATTACAGGAGCAGAGTGGATTGTGGACCACTGCGTCCCAGGAGTGGGTGGTCCACTGTGCCCCATGTTGAAGTTCAATAAATAATCATATTAATATTGTTTATAGCTTTCTTTTAAACATATTAACTTTAAAGTAGAATAAAAACAAGTATCTTAGCTTTGCAAAAAAGCTGTTTTATCTTATTTTTCTACAACCTTTAATTACTAAAAAAATTAAAATATGATTATGAAAAATTTTACTTTTAGAAGCTCAAAACAACCAATCAGGATAAAATAGTTCAATCTGAGCTAAACATATTTTCTGAAGGCTATAAATAATCAGTGCAGTGCTGTTGTCTATTAGGATATAAGAGAAGCTTAAAAAAAATTTAAATAAATAAAATATTATGAGGTTGGTCCACTGTGCCCATAGGTTCAGCAGTAAGGGAGTACTCTAGTTTTGTTTGGATAAGTTTTCATTTAAAGATACAAAATTATACAAATTCAAGAGTATTTGCTGCTGAAGGCAGTGGGGCCCCCAGCAATAGGATTGTTTGGAATATTTTTGTTTAAATATTGAGAGTACAAATTAGTTTGGTCTTTTTTTTTCTGTGTATTCAAATATGCATTTGAATGAACAGATTAATCAAAGACCATCCAAGTTAGTCCATCGCTAGCTTCTGCTTTTTGCCAGCAATTATTCTGGCAATTTTCAAATTCCATCTTGAAAAACTAACTAGTCTTTTGAGGCAATCCAAGTTTGGAGCCAATATTTGTTTTCTGCAAAAGAAGTGACCTGGTGACCTGCTAAATTGTGCTGCATCCATCGGAACAACCAGTAATCAGAAGTACCACTGTCCGGAGAATACGGCAGGTGCGGTAAAACATCCCATTTGAGCATTTCCAAATATTCTTCTGCGACATGAGGCCAAGCGTTATCATGCTGAAAAATAACTTTGTCATGTCTTTTTCATATTCTGGCCATTTTTCTCACAATGCACGGCTCAAACACATCATTTATAGCCGATATTGATCGCTGTAATGCAATCGCCAGATTTTAGCAGCTTATAGTACTCAACACCCTTTTGGTCTCACCAGATACGGAGTATAACCTTCGAACCATGTATACTGGGCATAGCATAGTATTTTTTCTTTTGGGGGTTATAGTAGAATATCCACTTCCCATCTCCAGTCACAATCTGATGTAAAAAACCCTTTCTTTGTTGCCTTTGAATCAGTTGCTCACAAGTGAAAAAACGTCCTTCAGCGTCTCTTGGTTTCAGTTCATAAGGCATCCAATTTCCTTGCATTTGAATCATTCCTATGGATTTCAATTGTACGGAAATGGCTTGTTGACTCACTCCCGATGATTCTGCAAGATCTTCTTGTGTTTGACTCAGATCTTCATCCAGTAATACCTATAAATCTTTTTCTTTGAATTTTTTTGGCTGTCCAGAGTGAGACTTGTCTTCACCATTGAAATCACCATTCTTGAAATGTCGAAACCATTCCCTTCATGATTTATCAGTTGGAGCAGCGTCACCATAAACTTCCACAAGCATTCAATGGGCTTCAGCTGCACTTTTCTTCCAATTAAAGCAGAAAACTAAAATCCCCACAAATGCTGCTTAGTTGACACAAAATTTCACATATTCAACACAGTAAATAACAAGGTTTTTGTATGAAACTCAAAGTGATATAAACTGAATATTATTGACAGATGTCTAACCTCTCTAAAACCACCAAAATCAACTGTCTCTATAAAACATTCAGATCACATCTTCCTAAATGTATAAACTAGTGTATCACTAAATTGAAATTTATACTTTCTCTATATCACCTGGTAATGAAGATAATTTGGTCTAATTAATAATTTCCAGTTTCTCAAATTTTATGTTTAACATCATATAGTAGCCCATTCCAGAAATGCCACCAATTACGGATTTTCTGTAATTGTCAATGTTTTTTTATTATAAATCTAGAAACGTTTTCATGTACTTGAAAGATCTTATTACATTACACTGCATTGAAAATCAATTTTTTCAGAGGTTGACTTGTCTGCACTTATGCTTTCACCTGTAGTTTAAAGATAATTTGTGAGTGCTAACACCTTTTTAGATTTTTTATCAGCTTATTCATGTTTTTTACTAGTCAACGTATTCTTCATGTAAAACTGTCATTTTGATATTTTATTTTTAAGTCCAATTTTATATGAGTTGTCCATAATGCATTTCAGCAAAAGCAATCATGGTTCTGCTATATGCATGATTATTTAATGATTCTTTGTATATTTACCAATTTATGTACAAATTCAGTGCTATTTTATATTTTATTCTGTTATCTCTATAGTTGTTATATTATTTTACCTATATGTGTTTATAATTTAATTTTTTCTATTTTAGGTGGTACTGATAATCATTTATTACTTCTTGATCTCAGACCAAAAGGCTTAGATGGTGCTAGGTTAGAATGTGTAATGAATGTGACTAATATCACTGCAAATAAAAATACATGTCCTGGTGACAAGTCAGCTTTAGTTCCTGGTGGTGTTCGCTTAGGTATTTTTAAGTAGTGTTATTGATCTTTGCATATCTTTTGATTTCTGTGTGAAAGTTTTTCAGACAAAGAAGATGGAATTGAGTTAAATTTTATGGTACTGATGTAAAATGTAATACAGTTAAAACAACATTAAATGTTTACACAATTAAAACATTTTGAGTAAGCATCTGCGTGGAAATCCATTGCCCTATGGGTGAGCAAGTATGTCCTTAGACTGATTCTCCAAATTAGCTGGGTCTTGTGTATAAAAAAAAATGCAAGGACATTGTAATGAAGCCTAATAACTGGAGTTATTTTTGTTCTATCATATTTGATATACATTATGTATTTATTGATAATTTTGCTGTATATAGATGGTATGCTGTTGTATGTTTCCATCTGTAGAATATGGATGTCAACAAATTCCATTTTATAATTATAATGCTGACTTATTTAACTTTCTATTGAATTTATTTAGAAAAGTGAATAAATCAACATAAGTTAATGAGTAAGGTGTATCCATATATCAATCAAACCCAAGACTTTTGGAATAGTCATCCTGCTTAAAGTTACTGTTTTTAATCACAAAAACATTTAGCCCTGTGTAAATTATTGTCTTGTCAAAATAAACTGTCTTGTTTAACATAGAGGAAGTTAATATTATCTATTCTGGATTAATATGAACATAGATATAAATAGTTTTAACTCTTAATAATGTATGTATATTAGGAAATAATTTAAAAAAATTGAAATCCATGTAGTTTTCTTGTTAAGCTCTTATCTACTTCAAATGACAGTTAATAGTAATATTTGGAATTGTCATATTGATTAAAGATACTGTTTTTAGTCAGAAAAATAATTTGGAAATAACGGTCAGTATTCTTTTGAAATGGTGAAAAAAATCTTAGTGTGAAGTGCACATTTTTTGTTATTATTCATAGTTATATGGATTCCCAATGAATTCCTTTAAAAGATGCAAAACTTGTTAGAATACAACATTAACAACTCTCCATATTTTTCCAAAATTATATTCTGAAAGAAATCATTAACAAATTACAAAATGATTACTTTTTACAATAACCAGTGAAAAATATATGGGTATTCAAATAAAAAAATACTACCCTGCTTAATTATTATCCTAAACTTTATGTAAAGATATTTAAAAAAAGATAAATTTCTAGAAGCTTCAAATATGTGAATTCAAATTTAACAGTTTATTCTGCCAAGTCGTTTTTTAGTTATGTTTTTAAAAAAATCCACAGTGGAATCTGTTTTGTAATGATTAAAAAGGAATTTAACATTAAGATTTCCAAACTTTAAACGTACATATTTCCTAAGCTACTAAATCAAATTATTTCCTGTTTGGCATCCAAAGGTAAAATTTACTGACGAGTCCAATTATAATGTCAAAATTAGTTCTTAATATCGAAAATTTTAAAATTTTGGTAAAGTTTCTATATGTAGACAACCAACCCCTAAACAAAATTTGAGTACAGCATTAATCAGCAGAAGTTATTACTAATCAATTGGTATGGAATATATGTTGATTTGCAGCTGAGTTAGAACAGGGGTATATTTTTTTCTCTCATGACTGTATCATAATTTATTGATAAATAGATACAAAAAATTTTCATTTTTATCTTTTTTAAAATTTACTTGGGCAAATAAATGATTTTAATCAAATTTGTTTATTTAATATTAGTGTTTATTTCTTCAGTTTGAAACAAGAATTAATTTAAATTTATTATGTTTTTTGAAACTTTTTTCAAATCTGTTTGATATTGCAGGAGCTCCAGCATTAACATCACGTAACTTCAAAGAAAAAGATTTTGAGAAAGTTGTAGAATTTATACATCGAGCTGTTGAAATAGCACTTCAAGCAAAAACAAAAGCAGGTGTGTAAAGACTCTTAATAAATAAATTAATCTATGTATATATCAAGGATGAAAGTTTCCCATGTGCAGGACAGAAGTCCATCTTTTGAAAATGTCCGAGGATAGAAGTGGGATAGTAAAAAAGTCTGCATTTTTAGATTTACTATCAAGATTCATTAACTCCAATAACTCCACTTTTAAAACTAAATTTAAAAATAACTCTACTTTTTGAACATCCTGCTTAAAATTTTGTTTAGAAACTGAAAATACTTTATATGTGTCCCCAGCATGAACCTTGCATGTCAGGATTGATATAGTAAAATTTCCCCTATTTTCTTCATTTCCCTTTTTTGTGTTTAATCTGCAGAAAAGGAATACCAAAATTGTAAAAGTTTTGCCCTTTTGTCCTGGTTCACAAGGTTCGAAAAAATGCAGAAATTATATAATTTTATTTTTTTTTCTTTCTTTGAGCATATGGGAACCAAAAAACAGCTTAAATTGTAAAATGTTTGCCTCTTTGAATTCACAGGACTCAAAATAAAGCCAAAATTGTAAAATTTTTGTCTTATTTTTTTTTTGTTTTACAGTTGAGATCCAAAATAACAGTGAAATAATGAAATTTTCACTTTGTCTTTCTTTCTCAGATTTTTTGGGCCTGCAAGACATGAAGTAACATCGAAATTGTAAAATTTTTGTTTTATTTATTTATTTATTTTTGCTTTCCCACAGACTTTTCGGGTCTGTGGGTCCATAAGTAATCCCAAATTTGTAAATTTCTACCTGTTTCTGTTTTTTTAAATACACAGGACACAAAATAATATGAAAATTGTAAAATTTTGCCCATTTTTATTCTCAAATCTGCAAAAGCCAAAATAGAACTGACATTTTTTAATTTTCACTTCATTTTTTTTTTAGTCTAGGGACCCAAAATTCTAAAATTAATAACGTTTAAATAAAAAACATTTGTCTTTTTCCCAAGTCTACCGGAACAGAAATAACCTCAAATTAGTAACATTTTTGCTTTGATTTATTTTTTCCTCTCTCTCAGAATAGTTGGGTCTATGGAACCTGAAATAACGTTGAAATAAGACTTTTTACATGATTTTCTTGTTTCCCCTCTGACTTTTCGGGTCTGCAGGCCAAAAGTGATGCCAAAATTACACCCCCCGCCCCCCTCCATTTTTTTTAAAGTGCAAGAAAACCAAAACAGTGTAGAAATGTTATTTTTTTACTCCTAAGTCTCCATGGCCAAAAATAACACTTATATAGTCAAATATCCTTTTTTTTTCCTTTCTTTTGTTTTTTCATATTTGGATTTTTTGGGTTAACAGGACTTATATATAAACCCGAAATCGTAATTTTTTTTCCTTCAAAGCCAAAAAATCTGAATTCATGCCAAAATAATAAAATTTTCACCTTTATTTTTCTTTCTTTCTCGTTGAATGTTTATGGTCTTGAAGACCCAAGATAACACTGAAATTGTAAAACTTTCACTTCTTCTTTTCCGAATCCATGAGAGCCAAAATAGCACAATATCTGTGTATTTTTCTCCTCTCAATTTCAATATTTGGATTTTTTGGGTCTGCAGAACCCAAAATTGAAAAATTTATGGAAAAACATATAATTTTTGCCTTTTCTTTCAAAACTGCAGTGAATTAATTAATGGTGAAATATTCACTTTTATTTTTCTTGTATTCCTTTAGAATTTTTCTGGTCTGTGGGACCCAAAGTAACGCTGAAATTGTAAAATTTTTGCTTTTTCATTTTCAAGTCCACTGGATTGAAAATAAAGCAGTAGCTGTAAATATTTCACCTTTTTTACACGTAGTCCTCACTATCTGAAAAAGCACTGAATTAGTCAAATATTTGCTGATTTTTACCTCCTTTTTATATAAAATCAGTGATTTCTGCTTTTTTATATAACAAATCTGTGATTTTTCTCCATCATTCCATGATATTAGCTTTTTTTTCTATTGCCCATAATTAAAAACTATATGTATTAAGCATTATGACTTCCTTGGGTTTCATCTCGCTACCCTGTATGGTTTGCTACACAGCAGCACATTTTCCCAGTGATGTGTGGGAGTCATGAGGGACGAATTTCTACTTTTCATTTTTTTACTTTTTTTAATTGATCAGAGATTTCTGCAAAATTGTAAGAAAAAAGAAAATTGTGTTGATGTTTGCTGGGAAAAAAGCTGAGAATTACGTCAAACAATACATGAATCAAATCGCAAAATTTACACCAATCACTCAAGGAAAAAATCGCGATTCTCATCAATCAGTCACAGAAAAACTGGCAACTTTTGTCAAGAGGTTGCAGAAAAAAATTGCAAATTTCGTCAGTCAATAGCGTGAAAAAATCTTAAATTTCATCAGTCAGTCACAAAAAAGAAATGTCAAACAATTGCAGAAATTAATTGCAAATTTCATCAAACGATTGTCTGATGAAATTTGCGATTTTATTCCACAATCGCAGAATAAAATCATAAATTTCGTAAAGAGGTCTCGTTAAAAAAATCTAAAATTTCATCGTACTATTCCAGAAATTATTCTCAAAGTTCTCAAACGATCACAAAATAAAATCGTGAATTTCATCAATCACTCAAGAAAAAAAAATTGCGAATTTCACCAATCAGTTATGGAAAGAATCAAAAATTTTGTCATCGATCGCAAAAATTTAATTGCAAATTTCGTCAAACAATTACAGAATCTCAAATTTTGTCAAACGATCACAGAATAAAAACACTAATTTCTTCGAACAATCGCAGAAAAAATCACAATTCCGTTAAAAAATTGCAGAAATTAATGATAGTTAACTATTTAATGTTTGTGTTCTTTGCTCCGGATTAGAATATGTGAAACCAAAGTCTACGTTTGGATGAAAGAATGTTAATTATAGTGTAAAACTGTACATGTTGACAGGTCATCATTTTCGTTAACTCAACTATGAAAATGCAATATATTTATTACAGAAAATACTATAAAGTATTTTAACATGAGAAATTCATTAATGTATTTATTTTATATTCAATACAATATAGTTCACAAAATTCATGCATAAATGTTGTGAAAAATGTCGTAATTTTACTTTTACATGTAAATTCCTCATTTTTGTTATTTTCTGAGTGACATCCATGAATTGTGCCCACGAACATTTGCATAAAAATTAGAAGTTTAACTTTTCTACAGTTTTTTTCGTTATTCTCTTTGTAGTGAAAATCTTACTGACATATTTTCACAAAATGAAAAAAAAATGCAATGCCATTTAAGCCTTGATATATATATATATTTTTTTTTTTGTATATATTTAATATAATTTGCATATTACGGATGTTATAAGTTAAGTAATTCTATGCAATATAAATTTCCTTTCTTATTATAGGTAAAACAGTTAAAGAATTTAAGGCATTTATAGAAACTGATGAAGATACCCAAGCCAAAATTAAATCTCTGCATACTGATGTTGAAAATTTTGCTTCTACTTTCCCAATGCCTGGATTTAGTGAACATTGAATGAGAAAAAAATTATATAGATTTATTTTTTAATGTATAAAATAAATATTTTTGGTAAAAATTTCTGCCTCCATTTTAGTGGTACATGATCACACAGAAAGTTTTATTTAATTAACCCTGACAGTAACGCCTTTTTTTCCATCAATCAGGTCCCACTCTAGGCCTCTGAAATGAGATTCATCAAAATCTCCATAATTTCCATTCCATAATAGGAAGTATTATGGAAGTCACAGTCCTAATATCATTAAACATAATTTGACTGTGAAGGCCTATAAGTTGTTTTATCAACTTCAAAAGCCTGTGGTATTACTGTCAGGGTTAAAATGAACCTGTTACAATAAATGTCAATTGAATAAAACATCTAAAAAAATTTCTTTGTTCAAGTAATTTGTTTTGATAATATTATGTTGGAGGTATTGCATTTACTTTTTTTTTTCTTTCTCATTATAGGTAATTCAAAAGATAGGCATACAAATATAAAGCTTGTCAGTGATTAGATATGTTTTAGATGTTGGTTTAGATACAGTTTCAATTATTTTATGCTTAAGCATTTTCTCATTAGCAAAATATTATCTTAGAATTTCTTTGTATTTTGAAAATGGGTAATCATCTTTTCTGCTTTTAGCTCTGAGGAAAATAAAAGGAAAATAAGAAATTTTTTTTAAAGCATTAAATTTCTGAATGTTTTAAATCCCATATATTAAATATGTTTTTTGTATTGGCCTAATTAATTCATTATGCTGACCTAAACACGTGACACCTCACAACAGGAGAATTATGAAATCCTGTAAGGGAATACTGAGTAAAAAATAACATGTCAGTGGATGCTCAATCAGCTGTATAAGTGCTAACAAATTCTCATTTTCTGAACATGTAGACATATGTCCATGGTATACTTTTTTTTTTCTTACCAAACATTTAATTTTACAGATGATATTATTTACTGATGAAAAAACATCTGTAGAATAATTTTTTCTCTACATAATGAATAAAAAGCACAACTTTGTGTACAGTTTCAAGAGCTATTAATTATCATTTATGTTAAAATCATGTTATTATGTTATATTAAATAATAAAATAACATAAAAATTATGTTATATTAAATATCTATTATGATTGGGAATGAAAATTACAAAAGAAATAAAGTTCAAATAGTAATAAGAGTTCAGAGACTGTCAATGGTTGTGTCATGCTGAAAGTACTCGTTCTTCGTCCGATCATTGAAAGTCAAGCAGCATTGAGAGTGGTTAATACTTGGGAGGTTGACCACCTGGATTCTATATAAAATTCTATACATATTTTTATAGAAGCTGTATATTTTTTCTATAGATATTTTTATAGAAACTCTACATACATTTCTATTGAACTTCTACAGATATTTCTATAGCTTTCAGTTAAACAAGCTTATAGAAAAATGGGTCATAATTCTATAGGATTCTATAATGTGTTTTCTGTAAATATTTTTTATAGAATTCTATAAGAAATTTTTGTAAGGGTGTTCTCTACTCCTATAGAGAAAATAGAAGATCCTGTTCTATAGATATATTTAGTTTTATTCTCAAAGCTAGATTATTTCATTTAGATGTATAAGAGCCAAAGAATGTACCAAGAATTTTTTTAACAAAGCTAAACAATATTCTTATTCCTTTATAAAAACCAAACTTTAATATATATCTTTTGAGTTTTTATTTCAATGGACTGTATGCACATGATGTCACAGCCCAAAGTTGGCAGTATTTTGATCCACAAGAATGCCACTATGCACAGCCACAAATACCGCCAGCAGACTCATTTTAGCCTCAACCCAGATTGCATGCATAAAGTTAAACTGAAATTTTGAAAATTCAGTGAATGTTTTCAGATACAAAATGACATATTAAATTTATATTAGAATATATTAAGTATTTATTGTTACAATAATGAATGTTCACAATATTTTTAACCAATAAACATTAATAACAACACTACTACTCCTCGAGTGATATGCTAATTTTCATATGTAAATACCACCAGCAGAGGAATTTTAACCTCAATTCCAGGTTGCATGCATAAAGTCCATTGTATCATTATCTGTCTGTTTTTTGTTTGTGAACCTGCATACTGACTTAAAAACAATGCCCAATTTCCTTAAAGTTTTAATGTTTCTAAAGTGGAATACATTATTCTTCTTTTCAAAAAGTGTAAAATCAAAAATTTAATAATGCCTTTTGTCAACTGTTACTTAAAAAAAGTGCATAGTAGTTCTTTTGCTGAATAATTATTGTAAGGTGACTACTACCACTAAGGTCTGTGTTTGAGTTCAAGATAAAGTATGGATTAACACTATTTCTACTGGTGTCAAATGACACCTTTTTAAAATATTTTGATTCATTGTTATTTTACTGGTAATTTTTAGATTAAAACAATCAGATAGTTTTTAATACATTGGAGACTTATTTTTATGCTCATTAGCTTTAAAAGCTACAAGTAAAATAAACATTAATTCAAGCTTTAAAAGGTGTCATTTGATACTTGTAGAAATAGTGTTAAAGAATGTGAAAAGAAAAAGTATTCTAAGTTATTTTTGTTGTTTTCTGAAACAAAAATCTGTTTTTTCAAGCACATAACTATTAAAAATTCATATTCTCACAGGCATTATTTTTTATTTCAATATTTTTAGCCTCATTTTGTAGAGATATGTTATGAACATTATAGATCATATGACAATTTCTTTTTTTATTATTTAGTTGTCAAATGCACATAAAGATGACTCTAGGTAAGGATTCTTAATCTGTGCTGCTTGTGTCTTTTCTTTTGTATGCTAAGCAGCAGATTAGACTACAAGCAAACAGATATATTTAGTTGTTGCTTAGCATTGTAACTCAGGTTCACATAGCATGAGAAGTATTAAAAAAAACCCAGTGAATTGTTGAATATTAATTTATTTGAAGATGAACATATTCGTTCAGTCAATAAGTGTACAGAAGAGAGGCCCTTAACATGAAAGGGAGACCTGGTTTTACAGTCTCGACAGATGTGGAAAGAAGTGAGTTTTTTCACTTACTCTGATAAGATGACTGACTGGAGAAATGACTAAAGGGGTTGCCATATTTGGCAAGTTCTTTTGAAAAGAGCACACAATCCTTCAGAAGTACATTGTCTGAATGCCATTTTTGGCATATGCGTTGCAAAAGTATTCAATTAGAAGGGGTGAATGAAAGGAATTTAAGTGCCATAGATTCAAGCCAAAATAATGGGGCTCGTGAAGTTTTATTTTCAATATTGAACCTATTAATCATGTAAAGAATGTTAAAATTAATGATGAACATGACCTAAAGCTGGGAATGGATTGTATGGGCAAAGATATCTATTATTAACACATATGTCCAAATAAGGAGATGATGGTTGATTTTTTGTATGTTGTAAGATGAATTTAGCTGAAGTTTAATTTTTCTTTCTTAAGAGGAAAAGGGGGCATTTATAAATTAAAATGCATTAAAGAGGGAACATATATGAAACAAAATTAGTTATATTAGATGTACTTTATAATAAAATTGTCCATGTTTTTGAATAAAAGAAGTGGTTAAAATAAATGGAAAGGGAAAATTTTGAGATGTTAAATAAAAGGAAAGGAGCTGTAATAATATGATTCTCATATCATATGTTCCATATTTTGAGTTATAATAGCAGCATAGTCAGAATTTTATGTAAAGTGAGGAAAAAAATAAACTAAGTTTTCCAAACATTGTTCAAGGCTGAATGTAAGTAATTGATTGTTGATTGTTTCATAAAACAATCCAAACTAATATATTCTCATTACATGTGTGTTTTTAAATTTTTTGCAAATTACAGGAGAAAAGATTTCTTCTAGGAAAAGTTTTCTTTTTGTCAAACTCAAGTTATGCCTTTTAGATTAATAAAGTATGACTGTGTGCATGGTTGCAGTATTGCGAAAAGAATTGCCAATAAAATTCTTTGTCATTGTCAAAACTTGCAGTAAAGTATTGCAAACCTGTAATTTGCAAATACCTGTAATCCACACTGTATATATGAACGTAAACAAAGAAATTTAATTTATAAAATATGATTTACCAATGACAATTTTTGTCATTTTCCCTCCAATTTTATATTTATTTCTGATATATATCCTATATCATTTAATACTCTTATATATATATACATAGTTTAAAATGATAATACATATAAAAATATTTTATTTATTTAATTTTGCATTTGGTAAATTAAAATTATTTCTCTTTAAAAAAGTATTTGTCTTAAAGAAAGATGATCATTTAGATGATATATTGAATCTCTTTTGTATTTCTACATTTTGTAAAATTGATTATAAAACTATTTCCAAACCAAAGAATTAATCCTATAAATGAATGTTAATAAATATTATAATCAATAAATTCTTATTTGACCCATACAGATGTATTCTTATAATATTTGAACAAGGATATTGAAATTTTCAAAAACAAAATTTTGTGGTTCAGCTGACAATTATGGTTTTTTATAGAGTGCAAAATTCAATACAAAAACATGAAACAAATGTTTTAATATAAACAACTATTGATAATCAATTAAAAATATATCTATCATTACATTATATTTTAAATAATTCTTACTTTATTTATGTTTAAGTTTGTTAATGATTTAACAATCTAAATTTGTCCAATGTATGAATAAAAAAAAATGACCTGTAATCTGCAAAATGCTTGCAACCAAGCTGTGCGGATTAGTGGTCTACTTCTGTATAACACTAACAGGGAAATGTTGAAGAACTTTGATATAAAATATTTCTAATCACTTTCCAAAAGTCAGTCTTTATTTTTATGAATTTAAGTTTTTAAAAAAAAAATGTATTAAAGCATGCATTCTTTATTTATCTCAGAGTTTTTTGTTTTCCTTTAAAGTGAAAAGCTGTTCTCTTATAATTTAAAATGCATAGGCAAAAAAGAAAATCGATGATTGATGTAATTTAAAAGTTTTAGGTTTTCTGCTGATTTTGTTCTGCAGATTTTGTTTTTGCTCTTTCCAACCGAAGTTCATAAACCATTATGATGAAATATTTTTTTTTTTTTTTTCACTGTTTCAGATATTTAGTTCCTCAATAATTAAATTATCATTTTTATCTGCATATAAAAGTAATATATCTTTTATATAACATTGACAGAATTGAAGCTGTAAGCAAAATTTGATGGCCCTAAATTAATATTTAACTGCAGTATGGAACCATTTTTCCAGAATATTTCCAATAGGCTGATTTCAAAATCTTTCCAGTAAAAAGTGCCATACAGTGTCAGTTTGACATGTGCATTGTTTGATTCATTACCACATGCATTATAACTTGATGCCAACATCTAGGATTTGAAATGGAAGTATATTTGGTTAGATATTGGGCATTTTGATTTTTATACAGAATTGTTTACAAGGGATTCCCATAAATTGCCTTCTTTCAAACTCTGATTAATCTTTGATCTTGATTGATTCTGATTCTTAATCTCAGTAATCTAATAATTAATTTGAAATTGGAAGCAATGCCACAGCGATATATATTGTACAAATCTAATCAAATCGATGTTGCTTTGCCTAACCCATTATCTGGAATACACCTGTCTTGGACCATTCTGAATAAATGGTTCTATATTGTATAATGAAACTTTCTTATATGTAAACACACTTAAGTTATTTTGGACACAGTTATTTTGATTTTAATTAAAATATCTGAATTTTCTTTTATCTTTTTGTGAATGGATAAATAGAAAATGTTTTGTGCTTGTGGCGTTAACCGGTTCAGGAGCAGCACATCACATATACACTCCAAAAAGTTCGTCCTCATGCCCCGCAGATTCATATGTGATACATATTGAAACCTTCCATTAGGACTGTAAGTTCAAATATGAACTCTGGAATTGGAATATTTTATTAGTAATTTTAAATAATACTAGATGTCATTGGATGATTAAGATTTTCAAGTTCAGTAATTACCAAACATTGAGCTTCATATCCTACAACATTTTTTCAGTTCTGATAGGTATAGCTTGACAGTGTGTCAATCTTCAGTTTATGTAAGCAAAAGCATACAGTAGGCTTTGAAGAGATGCAAGTGATTTAAATGAGGTAATGTTTTATTGTTTTCTGCTTTGCATATTTATTTATGAGGAATACTTTACATAGAATGCAATTTACAGGAACGGGGATGAAACTTGTTATTGGGTATGTTTTAACTTGTAGAATTTTTACCAGAAGCAAATAATCATGTTGATATGCCAGATATCTTACTGAAAGTGAAATTTCAGAAATTCTGATTAAACTTAATAGTGATACAGTTTTGGATAAATGTATAAATAGTTTGCTTAGATTCCAGTGATGCAGACTTGACCGAACTATATAATATAGCCACTTTATCTAAAAGTTCTTTTACATTTTATAATTTTACCTTTAAATTTAATGAAAATACTTGTTAATATCTACACATGTGCATATATATTCTTTTCTTTAAATTAGTTTAATGTGGTTATTTTGACACATTTCTAAATAACTCTTAATTTATTTTTTTAAATATAAGAATTATATATCCAGGACATCTCTAAAATGTGTATAAATATAATGATATCTTTAAGTATAACTCTGTCAGTTTTATATTAGTATACAGTATGTGCAGTAATATTTCAATCATTGTGTATTCTTATAAGTGAAATACAAATAATGATTTTTTTAATGTGTTGGGTTCAATGTGGAAAATTTACTGTGCCAATGTAGGAAAGCTTTTGCCACAACACACGGGCCCAAGAATGTTCTTTTACTCCCGCATGGTGCAGTCTCAAACGTGTTAAGTTAACTTAGTCATATGGGTTTGAATTTTAAAAATCTGATTTTAATCATTATTAAATACATAAATACAAAGATACTAAATGTAATATAGTAAAACTATTTTTATACAGTTTCTCTGGGACCTAGTATCAAAGGTTTGAAGAATTCTGGAGAGTTTTATTACTATAATTTTTTTTAAATGAAAGCATCCCATTTATTGAATCTTATCTAATATTACAGTGAAACCTTTATAAATAATAGTTGTGGATTCTGCTTACATACTTTATTTTATGGACTAAAACAGCCTTATATATGCATAAGCACTCTGAACGTGGGGGGGGGGGGGATCATAGAAAGAATAAAGTTACATAAAACTGAATTTACCTACTTATTATTCATAGTTTTTACTATAAAAATTTTTTTATTATACAGTAATTATTAAAATTCATGAAGATATTTTCAGTTGCATATGCTGTCTGTGCATCACCCTGCACCGTGTAGTGCACAGTTCTTCAAACTCATCTGAAACAAAGAAAATCAAATTTTTCAAAAAACATTGAATTTGGGGACGCGAGGGGGGGGGGGTGAGTTATGAACCTATTTTTAGTGAAATTTAACAAAATTTGGTAAAATGGTAGTCATTTGAAAAAGTGCAATTCTTTTCGCCCTTTTTTCCTCCAATTTCAACTAGCTTAAACAAAAAATTATATATTTATATTTGAAAAGTTCTTGGCCCCACAAAATAATCTTTAATCTCCAGAAAGAAAAGAGTTGATTGGTTGATCCAAGTAGGGTATAAATGGGACTAGTAGGACACGTCAATGGTGGATTACGGTGGTAGATAAGATAAAGGGCATGCGTCACTTTGGAGGATAGATTTTGAGGGATCTTGGCAGCGTGCGGTGGTAGATAAGAGGCATGCAACACTTAGGAGGGTGGGTTGGGATGACTCATGGCAGGTTGATTTAGATGGATTTGTGAATAAGAAGAGTCTTATAGCACGATAAGGGGTATTTTTAGAGGATATGATTTTAGGAATTAAGAATTTAAACGAAAATAAGAATGCAGACCTAAGAAATTGCATGCTATTCATATCTTGAAGTCATTTGCATGAGGTCCATGAAAAAATACATAGCTCATATGAATTGCTCACAAAGAATTCTCAAATGGATTGAAATATAAAAATAGGTTTTACCAGAATACATTTTTTTAGGTTAGCGTTCAATAATAGTTAAAAGTTACAGGGAAGCCTTCGAATGGAATGATTATATCGTTTGGAGACCCTTCGAAAGAAATTGGAACATGGGGTGTACTACAAGAAGTTACACTACAAGAGGTAACACTACATGAAGTTATAGATATTGGCCCCTTCACAAAAATTGGACAGATCCCCTTTTTAATAAAAAGGCGAATCCCTTCACAAAAAATCCAATGGATTCAAGAAAAAGCTTTGCCCTACTGATAGCCAAAACATATAAGATTTTCAAATGAATTGAAATATAAAAATAGGTTTTAACGGAATATATTTTTTTAGTATAACGTGCAAAAATAAAAATAGTTGAAAGTGACCGGGACTCTTTGAAAGAAAGTGGAAAAAGTTATAGATATTAAACCCTTTCACAAAAATCAAACAAATTCAAATTATGCATAAATACCAGAACCCTTCATAAAAATCAGTTCATTTACACCTCCCCCCATTTTTTTAATTCAGGTGAAGCTAAACATACTGCATGAGAATCGATATGTGTTATGTTCAAAATACCGGGACTCTTCGAAAGAAACTGGAAAAGGTTATAGATATTAAACCCCTTCACAAAATTCCAATGAATTCAAACTATGCATAAATACCAGAACCCTTCATAAAAATCTGTTAATTTACGCCTCCCCCCTTTTTTAAAATTCAAGTGAGGTTAAAGATACAGCATGCACATCGATATGTGTTATGTTCAAAATACAAGGGACCCTTCGAAAGAAACTGGAAAAAGTTATAGATATTAAGCCCCTTCACAAAAATTGGACAGATTCCCCTTTTTGAAAAAAATGGCCTATGTCCCTTCACAAAAATCCAATAGATTCAAGAAAAAGCTTTGCCCTACTGATAGCTAAAACACATAGGATTCTCAAAGGGATTGATATATATATAAATATGTTTTACAGGAATACATTTTTTTTTTTTTTTTAGTTTAGCGTGCAAAAATTAAAATTTAAATAGTTAAAAGTTAGTGTCTCTTCGAAAGAAAGTTGAAAAAGTTATAGATATTGAACCTCTTCACAAAAATTGGACAGCTACCCTTTTTGAATAAAATCATCCTACACAAGCCCAGGCAGACTTTCTTATCGCTATAGTCATCGGAGGTAATCCCCAATACTGAGTCACTGATAACATATTCTATAAAACCCGGTTTAATGGCTGCTCTCAGATCCAAAATAGACTACTTTCTGAGACATTTTTTAAATTTCATTTATGTTCACAAATGCATGATATTGACAGATTTCCTTTTTCAGAAACTATGTAATTGAAACATGTTTTTCATTTTTTTTAGTAAAGTCAAAAGATTTTTCAAAAAATACTATCAAAGTCAGCGTTTTGAACCAAATTCTCGAAGCGTAAAAACAGAAAAGTGCAAAAAACATCTCATCACGGAACACGAATCGCTTATAACTTGATAAATAATTTACTTTTGCACTATAATATTGTTACCATTATTAAAGTTTCTATATATATTTTACTGATAGCATTTATTTTACTCACACAAACCTATGCATATTTTTTATACTTTTAGTTATTTTTATATGCACACTTTGAGATATATATACTTTTTCTCTTAATAGAGAACATAGGGATTTTTTAAATATGTCACATGGCTCGATCTTTGTGAGACTCAAAATGATATATTGAGTATTGAATGGACACGTTAAGGTAAAAAATACAGGGACCCTTCTTAGATTATATAGTGTACCTAAAAAAATACAGTATTACAATGTTATATACAAGTTAAAAATGAATATAAGTTCTATTTATGAGTTAAATTATGTGCACTGCAAAAATAATGAGCTTCCGTTTTTTTATAATTCTGCAAAAGATATGAATAAAGCACATATGTTTTACACTGAATACATTTTTTAGCATAGCATGCAAATAAAATCTAGGAACTTTTCGAATAAACGTTACTAACATATTCTAACATATAAGAAATAATCGCATGACTCAGATTTTTTTTTTTTTTTTTTTTTAATTACTAGTGAATCACTAAAACTTTTAAAAATTAGAATTCAAAATAATATGATAGGAATGAAATATATGTTTAAAATTTTGTGTGAAATCTATACGGTTTTAATTTTAGATCGACACTACAGGGATCTGTTTAGGAAAAAATTGGGTCCTTTAAAATACCCTTCACAAAATTTCTCATTTCAAAACAGAACCCTTCACAAAATTATTTTCCCTAAAATAGGACCCCTCACAAAATTATTTTCCCTAAAACAGGACCCTTCACAAAATTCTTTATCTTAAAAATAGGTTTTTCACAAAATTTTTCCATCTTTAAACCGAACATTTCACAAATTAATCATTTAAAAGTAAAATCTGACCTGTCGCTTTTACATATATAAAGAAAATATATGTATTTTACATCCATATATCATCTTAAAAATGTATAAATAAGAACCTGAATATAACGATCATTTCAAATTCACATAATTATGTCTAGATTTTCCACAAATATAAAAAGCTGTTCACAATTTCACAAAAACAGGACCCTGGGAAAAAAGTCTGGACAGACCCCTGCACTACCTTACATATTAATTAGTAAAACAAATTCAATTTTATGCTTAGGGATACAGAAATTTTAATAATACTGCTTGAAAAACATTAAGTAAACTATATTTCTGTTTATTGAAACTTTACACTAATATTTTCTCAAGAATTTATACTAACTGAAACAGTGACAATTAAAAAATAATAATTACTTATGCAAGAAATTATTTATTTGGAGGTTTGTCTTTTTCATTCTATAAGTAAACTTGTAGCATTGATTGCATATGTTATGAAAAGAAAACCTGTGAATAATTTTACTTAACATAAATAGTTTAAGATTAGACTTTGTATTTAACTTACCCTGTAATATATATGCGAAAATTTTAATTAACATAAATAGTTTACACCAATGTGATTATAACAGCATGAAAATAAATTAATGAATAATAATAAGTACAAACTATGTGACTATAATGTGGGCATATTTTAAACAGTAATAGGTTAGCAGATATAGTATATGGCATTAATATTTACATATGAATGTTTTTTACTAGGATATCATTTTACTCGGATATAAAATAAGCAATTTTAATATAAAACATATATTATTAAAAACACATAACACATTTTAAAATAAAACATAATTATTAATAAAACATATTATTAGGCTACAGCGTGACCATAAATTAAAAGAGGTCCCATTTTTTCTAAAGGCCCCTTTGAGCGTAGTGAGAGTAGTTCTATACGAACATATTTTAATATATATATACAGAATATAAAAAATTAATTAAAATGCACAAATATTTGCAGAATTATAAAAAAATTAAATCACATTACCTCTTATTTTAAATTCAGCAAATGGTAGATGATTCATTCCCCACCGAACTAACTTGGTAAATGCCTTAGAGAGATAACACATACTTATGCTTTTCACATGACTAATAAGTGAATCACCCCCTATTCACAAGTAGAATTTCATGTAAGGTTCTTCTCAAATACATACAGATCACCTTCTGACACATTTTTAAAATTATTTTTGTTCGCAAATGCATGAAATTAGCAGATTTTATTTTTCACAAACTAATTATTCGATACAAGTTTTTCCTTTTTTAGTAAAAACAAAAGATTTTTCCAAAAATATTATCAAAGTCGATGTTTTGAATCAAAATTCCCGAAGTGGAAAACTTAATGCAAACTGCTTTTAACTCAAATAACTTATTTATAAAAAAAAATAGAAAACTCATTTCGATACCAAATCTGCTTTCATAATTGTTTTTAATGATAAATATATAATTGTTTATATAAAGTATACCTCAAGCATATTATTTTCTATATAAAATATACCTCATGCATATTATTTTCTATATAAAATATACCTCACGCATGTTATTTTCTATATAAAATATACCTCTTGCATATTATTTTCTACAGAAAATATACCTCATGCATATTATTTGCACTATAATAGCGATAACATTATTATAGTTTATATAGATTTTAATAATATCATAGCATTATTTTATTATGATCACACAAACCTATGCATATTTTTTATACTTTTAGTTAGTTAGTTTTATATGTAGACGTTGAGATAAATGTACTTTCTTTTAAAATAGCACATATGTATTTTTTTTATTTTAATGAATGTCTGTAATCCAAAATTAATTCACTAATCACAAATGTATATTTTTAACTAATCACCTATGATAACTTGTAAACCATGCTCACCACCTATAATTATATAAATTTCAAAAAGTTAGATACATTGTAAAATTATCTTTTATTCTTCTTTCACTAATTAGATTCACTTGTAAATTTATTAATTAGGAAAAAACTAGTTCTATACGAAAAAAGAATGTGTTTTGAATAGAAATTCCTCTAGTTCACTATGCACTTAACACATGTAACGAAATTTGTAGAATTTTTCAATGTTTGACATCTGTGGGTTGTAGTTTGAGTTTTTCAGTTTTAAATGGTAGTGAGAATGTAATTTGCAAGTGATGGCGGGATTCGAACCCTAGCAAAATGTAATCATGGTTCAGTGATTTTCCAGTCTCTTAATCACAGAACCATGATTGCATACCTTCGAAAGAGTATTTAAAGGAAAGCTTAGGTTAACTTCATTAAATCCACTCTGCTTCGGGCTTTGCATCGATCTTATTTATCTCGCTCTATATATATACACATATGTGTATGTCTGGTATTATAGGACAAAGCGATTTTAATTATCTCTATATGTATTGTACATGTATGTCATATTATAGGGCAAAGCGATTTTGTATATATATATATCCATATGTATGGGTCTGTGAGAATATAACCACAAATGTACACCTATGATAACTTATAAACACGCACATGTGTATGTACATAGGTCTGATATTAAAGTGCAAAGTGATTTTCTTTCTTTCTATATATACGTGTATGTCTGATATTATAAGGCAAATCGATTTTATTTATCTCTCTCCATATAGGTATATCTATGTACACGTATATATGTCTGATATTATAGGGCTCTGTATGTGTATATACCATTGTGCAATAGGTGTGTAATATTTATACGTTTAAAATAGTTTTTTTTTCTTTTAAAGTTTCGAAAAAATATTTAAATTAATAAAAATTACAAAATGTTTTTAAAAAATTTAAAAAAAAAAAAAAAAAAGTCTTAAAAAAATAATAATTTCTGCTGCCATAGTTAACAAGGATTCCACAGGTGTAGAACCACGAACCACATTAGGGTTATTGTTAATGAACTGGAACCCACCTTCTTCAGGTTCTGGCATGTCGACATTAACCAGCTGAACTTCCGAAATATGGTCAGAGACGACATTAATTACAGTGCTCACTATACCGACAGAGCAGGCCAACAACTCTACACTTTACTACCAAAACAGTAAATAAACTAACAGCTAATAAACAGAGATTTCTTCACCAGTAAAAGAAAAATAAATTAGTTTACTTCAGCTGAAGACCCACTAATTGTCCACTGAAAAAAAAAACAATTCCAAAATGAACGACAAACCAAAAG
Source organism: Maratus michaelseni (assembly GCA_963931845.1). NCBI lineage: Eukaryota > Metazoa > Arthropoda > Arachnida > Araneae > Salticidae > Maratus > Maratus michaelseni. Next base: position 263,001,179 of record OZ007586.1, on the reverse strand, counting down.
CACTTCAAAGACAACAAGCCAGCCGCTAATTCGGTTTACGCCCCCCTCCCCACCCACATGTAACGCGAAGAGCTCACCACCAAACCGCCACGCGACCTAGGCTTTGCCTGTTGATGAAAATAATCGAGACAAGAAATATTTTGATTGTTTATGAAAAATGATAAATACCATACAGTAGGTTTTTGCTTGAAAAAAGCAAATCTTTATTTCATATTTGGAACCTCAACCACTGGATCTCAGTACAATATAAATATTTGAAGTTCAACATCAATTTTTAGTTTTAAAATATGCAAAAGAAAGGTACACACCAAGAAATTGTATAAGTAAATCAGCATTTTGAATCCAGTTAATTAGATAAAGCAGGAATGCGACTGTGGAAAATATGCAGCAATTACTAAATGTTTTTCCAGTGAAAGAAAAGAAGAGTGTTATTAGGCAACAGCCAGTTTCAGCTATACTACTGTGGAATAAATCCCTTTGGTTTTCTAAAGGAAAGAGAATGAATTCTCATTGCATGCAAATAAAACTTAGATGGTTACTTACCTCAGATTATGCAAATTTTAGCTTGAGAGAAAGTAAAACACCTGAAATTTGTTTCAACGAAAACGAGAAACTCAACATTCTACAAATTTTTCAGGTAAATTTATACCAATGAAAATTATTCTCGTGAATGTGTTGACAAACGATCAAATTATAAGAATAGCTGAAATATCTAAGAAAGCAATTGATAAGAAGAAATATCTAATATTACACTAAATTTTATTAATTAGCAATCATACTAAATTCTTTTTCTCGTAAGGATAGTGAAGAAAAAACATTTGATTTAATTTTATAGTTAAAAGTACTTTTGCAATAAGGGAAACTGCTCAACAAGTCTCACTAATCTGTTGACAATGTTTTTAGAATATAAATAATACTACCAACAACATAATTGTCCAAACTTAAAATTTTACTTTCATGTTTGTACAATTATGTATTTACATAAGCACTTATGGAGCTGGCACATGTAATTTATATTATTATAGTTAAGTTTATTTCAAAGAACAGACATTCTAACTAAGTATATAACATATTATAACACCCTGTAATAATATTCTTCTTTTAAATGTTAAAAGGTGTAAAATAAAAGTTTTATTAACAATAAAAAAAAGTTTTATTAGACTGTTTACATGTTTCGGCTCCATCGAAGCCAGTTTTTTATTTTGAGGAAGATATTTTATTTTATACATTTTAGCAATTAAAAGGAGACATTCTGACTATATTATATTTATTGTTTCAGCAGAAATAATTTCTTTGTCATCTCTCTTTTGTAACAAATTCTTATATCGTACAAGGTCTCTCTAATGTGGGCTTTCTTCTATATGTTTTAGTTACTTTAAAATATTTTAATGTAAAAGGGTTCTATTTATGACTACATGATAATTCTATACTTTCATACTTTAAGCGTACTTCACTTAAAAACAGATACAAATATTGTTTAAATATTTGAACACAATGAATAGGGTAAGTCTGGGATTATTGCCCTCCTTAAGACCCCTTAATTTTTCTTTTTTATAGTAATGATTTTTGTAGTGCACATGTAACTTATCTACTCCAATTTTTATGTAGAATGGCATAAAAAATATTACTGTAATATGAATACCATATAAAATAGTGTTTTTATGAAAAAACATGATTTTGGCCATCTATCCCGGACCTCAGCGTTAGACGCCCCACTTGAACAGGATATATGCCCCATTCGTAAAAGAATAGGAAGCATGGGTGATTAACATTTATAATTCAAAAGCTGGATTTGTATTTGACTTAATATCCTATTTACATAAAATGTATGATTTTTTAAAAATTGTATTACAAAATCTTCAACAGAATATTTTAATTTTTTACTTACACTTTTCTATTTTTTCTTTTTTCCCGCAATTATTGCAACAGATATTATACATTGTGCACGTCTCATGTAGACATCCCAAACAATCAATACACTGTATCCACTCCACGCGAAGTTTATTTTCGGAATAATTTTCATAGCATTCTAAACAGATGTCTTCCATTTTATGGTAATTAATCCCTCCGCTTGATCACTATTTTCTTCGCACTTTCTCTTCACTTGTCGCTTTTTGGAAGGCCGTGTTCTCTTTTCTTTGTCTAGTTTTCTGGAGGGCTTATCTTTAGAGTTGAGCTGTTTTCTTTTTTTTCTGTGATGTACTCTTGGTCAAGCACTCGTGTTAGCTTTTTCTTGCTTCTATTTTTTCGAATTGCAAAAGCAGGAACAGAGCTGATTTTGTGTAAAAATTTAGAAGGAGACTGACTTGTAGAAGGACGAGGTTCGTTTTAATCGTTTTCAAGCAATACAGGTGAGTTTTGACTTCGAGAAATGTCGATGTCCATCAAATCTGTATTCTTTTGGCAGTCATCTAGTAGGCTGTAATGAAATGGTTATTTGCAGGTTTTAAAATATGAGGACTCAGGTTCAATAATGCAAAAAACCCTCCAGTTTTTGATGGACGTTAAAAACGTTTATTTAATGAAGACAGCTGTCGGCCGTGCGCAGAAGAGAGGGCCGTAGAGAATGGACAGACCTTTGACGGTCTTTACTGGATGCAGAACAGGAGTCCTACCTCCAGCGAAGCAGAAATCAACTGAATACAGATATCGCCAATAGGGGTGCTAGTTTGGCGCGATTCTTTCGAACGAATCATCACTTGACTGGGAATTTGAATACAGAGTACGATTTTTGGCTTAAATCATACCTCTGGCATAAAATCTTATTAATATTTTTAAAGGGGGCGCCAATATGAGTAGGAGTGTCTTACCGCAAATATTTGGGGCTCTTGAAGTTCTTGCATATTTGAATCTCCGACTCAACGATTTTCAGTTGCTTGCAGATTATTTTTAGAACAGATTTAGCATAGATATATATTGGAAAACCTTTGTGAAAGAATTTATCGGACCAAATAACGGGATGAGAAGTATCTATTCAATTGTGGTTTTTTGCTTCTTTCATTGGGAGGATGCAACGGAAATATTTTAATGTGGACGATTCTAAAAAAATTACCTGGATAACTACAATGAAATGCGTTATAATTGGAATTTAAGAAAGCAGGAGGAGCAGGGGATAATGAATAAATTTATATTTTTTTTTATAAAAGGTGAATTATAAAATACGGAAGAGAGAAACAAAGCAATCCGTTGCAATCTCGGTTTAAAAAAAAGAGAGTTTATGAATATTGTATTTTGAAAAGGAGGGTCCGCTCGAGAAAAAAATGCATTAGTGACTTAACAAAATTTAAATAAGAGGGAATACGATTTCTGAGTTAAATATTAAGTGACCTGACATAATGAAAAGGGAAAATTTTGGTTTATTACGTAAAAGGGAAGGGGCAGAAGTAACATATGATTCTCACATCATATATTTCTTCTCTACAAGAATCCGAAATAGAGAAAGGCTAGACGCTTGTGCTTCTTTCATCATTCTGAGATTGACGTCTGTTAAAAATGGTAAAAAAATGTTCCGGAACAGCTTCACGATTGAGTGGGAAAATTGCAGTACGCATGAACCCATTAATGCAGTACTCAGCACACGCTGTCATTTTCCATGCACTTCCCATGACAATGCCAGCGTGAATTCTTTTAAGTTGTTGGGGATTATGCTTCAACCCACTGATTCACTGCTTTCTTGAAGTTAACTTTGAACAGTTTAAAAAATGCCCTATCAAGCGGTTGCAGAGCTTGTATGGCATGACTTGGCAGACACAGTAGAATTATGCCATTCTTATCTGCATAGTCCAGCATTTCCGGAGAACTCACATGCGCTGAGTGACCGTCAAGGATGAGCAGCACTTTGCCTGGTGGCTTTCTTGGAATGAAGTGTTCCTTCAGCCACTTACTGAAAATCTCGGAAGAAATGAAAGAAGATTTTGGGTTCATATAAATTTTGATCCCGGAGGAATGCGTTAATATATGCATTAACTGACACATTCACTCCTCTTTCAGATGAAGTCAAAGATTGGACATCTTTGGCTCCTTTCGTAGCTATTATTTTCCCTACTTAATTATTTATTATTTTATATAATTTTTATAAAAAAAAATATTCTCACGCACCAAAGTTATTTGATAATTATAAATGGGCATCTTATCCGAATCACAAGTGAGGCATATATCAACGATGCAGGTGGGACATGTATACTTTTAATCCGTCGATGCAGGTGGGACATGTATACTTTTAATCCGTCGATGCAGGTGGGACATGTATACTCCTAATCCGTCGATGCAGGTGGGACATGTATACTTTTAATCCGGGATAGATGCCCCAGCCAGTAGCTCTAGAAGTAGGAACAAATATGGCTTCAATCTATAACTAACACATTACTCGACATCTGTTTCAACAACATTCACTAAATATTTCATGTAAAATGTTTAGTATGTACATTATATTTCATCTTCTACTTGTCTCTATCTTACAAGAACATACAATAAATGCCAAACTTACCTTTCTGTGATAGATATAACATTTATTTGATGAAATAAATCGCTGCAACTTCGTCTACTACGTCTTTTTTATAACGAATGATCGTAGAAGAACGTCACTAGCACCGCCACACGTCCAATAGCATACAGTGACTACGGCAACTAACCCGATGGGGCATCTATCCCAGGTTTACCCTATTGCAACATTTTTGGAATATTATTCTAAATTTTAATATCGATTAAAATTTTCACTATAACGATTGTATTTTAATGCAACAGCAATGAAGAATAACATGCTTTATAAGTACTTTTTAAATTCCCACTATTAGCTCACACTCTCTCTATATATATCTTGTTCAAATTTTCAATCGTTAATAAAATATTTTCTATTCATCCACTCAAGTTCAAATAATTTTTTTAAAACTTGTAGTGGATGACACTTTATGTTAATACAGTTTTTTCAAATATTAATTCATTAATTAAATTTAATTAATTTATTTTAGTTTGAAATGGGAGAAAAATATTCCCCCATTGTTTTCATAAATGAAATGAAAGATTTATCTGAAATTAGTGATGCCACAGAAATAAAATACCGCAACGATGATTATAAAATAATGTTCAATAAAGATAACGTGGGACATTAATGCATCACGGGTTTATTTTATATATTTATGATTAAAAAGTAGGAATTGACTTTTAAAATTTTTTATATTACTTGTTATCTGTTTTAATTGAATACTTGCAGAAGCCAATTTATTGTCCAAACAAATTGATTTTCTTTTTTCATTTTATTAATTATATATTTAAATCCTTCGCAACGAGCGACACGTATGCGTGCTTTATAAATTGTGCAAAATCCTTGAATTTGGATATCAGTATTTGTGCACAGAAAACTTTGCCTTGTCTATAAGGCATATTATTTAATTTCGGAAATTAAATAATATAAAAAAATTCTTTTTAGAAAAAGTAGTGCCAAGAAAATAAAAGAAGTGTAATTAATGATCATTGCGAAGAGTTTAACAATGGATCGCATACTATGATGTGCCAAATATATTTGCCTTGAGTTTTGTTCTTTGCCTGTGAAATTTTTAATATGTAAATAAGTATAATATTAAAAAAATAAATTTGTTCGCTTTTATAGATACTAGCTGACCCCCGCCCGGCGTTGCCCGGGCACGTGATAGTAAATTTTAAAAAAATCAAGTTTTTGTTATTTTATATTTTAACCCGATTTTGTATGAAATTATATTTTAATATGAAAAAGTCGTGGGAAAATATTGATATTTAGTGATAAAAAAAACTCATTTTCTTATGTTTTTACGTAGGGTCGTTTCATAGTTTTTAAAATAAAAAGTTCTTTTTGTCCGAACTCTTTAAAATCTTTATTGGTGATAAATAAAACGGTTTTAGAGGCCGTGTAAAAATTTCGCAAAAAAATATTGTTATCCAGTTGTAAAAGAAATGTTTTCGTCTCGTTTGTTTGTTTGTTTTCGGGTTGGCTCCTTTAACATGGCAATAAAAAAAATAGTTCTCATCTTCTGAACTCTCTGACATTTCAATCGGTTATAAATATAATTGTATTCAAGCTCTCTTTAAAATTTTGTATGAAATTATATTTTAAAATGAAAAATTCACGAAAAAATATTGATATTACAGTGGTGGACATAATTATAAGACACCTACCTAATTTGACGTACAGTGAAAGAAAAGATTCAGAGCTTAAAAATGCTTTATCAAATACGACAAAAATATAAATTTATTCTGGTATCACACGTAATTGTTTTACAAAAAATATATTTTTATAGAGTTTAATAAAAAAAAAAATTAAAAATACCATGGACAAAATTATAAGACACCCTAACTTTTAATTAAAACACCTGCTTTTTTTCGAAATATGCAAATTTGCTGCACACTGTTATGACGTTAAATAAAGCAGACGATAACCGACTTCACGGATTTACAAACATGCCACGAGGTACAGAATGCCGCAGCACATTTTATAGCATTCTTTAGGTCTTCGACACATGTAAACTGCCTCCCATTTAGGTAAACCTTACGAGCTAAGATCCCCCACAAGTTTTCGATGGGATTTAAGTTTGTGGAGCGAGAAGGCCACGGAAGAACATTGGTACTTTGCTCTGAAAGCCACTTTTTTGTTACGTGTGATGTATGAATCGACGCGTTATTGTGCTGGAAAGTGTAGTTTTCGCCACAAAGAAGTTCCCCGTATATGGCTAATTGATCTTTAAGAAGATTCTTATACTTTTCGGAATTCATTCTTGAATGCACAAAAACGATATCGGTTTTCCCTTTGAGCCGAAAAACAAGCCCAAACCATTACTCAGCCTCCACCCGTTTGGCGGCTCATTTGTACATCTGGAGACTTCCGTAAATCATGCCAATAATAGTGAATCCCATCAGAACCATCCAGATAAAACTTTTTTTCATCAAAAAATAACACAGAGTATACCATTTGGAGGTCTAGGCCATGTTTGTTTAGCGAAGTTTAAACGGTGCATTTTGTGCCACCTTAGAAGTGGTGGTTTTTTCTTCTTTTTTTTAAATTTCACATAGGAAGCATTATGCAACACCTTGCGAATGGTTCTCCTTGAACAATTCAGTTTCAAAGCATTTTTAATGCCTGTAGGGGTCATCTAATTCCGTGTAGCGAGCGAAAGCACATGGCGTCTGTCTCTCGAGGACAAGCAAGGAGTACGTCCAGATCTTTTAATCACCGATCCATTACTTCCTCTTTTCAAAAACGTTTGAAATTGCACATATAGAGCATTTAATAACTTTTCAAAAAATGTATTTACTGAAGCACCAGTTCCATTTAATCTCCAACTTTCGCGAATTTCACTTTCTTTTAATTCTGTACCGCGGGGCATGTTTGTAAATGCGTGAAGTCGGTTATCGTCTGCTTTAGTTAACTGCTGACGTCATAACAGCGTGCAGCAAATTTGCATATTTCGAAAAAAAGCAGGTGTTTTAATTAAAATGTTAGGGTGTGTTATAATTTTGTTCATGGTATTTCTAATTTTTTTTATTAAACTCTATAAAAATATCATTTCTGTAAAACAATTACGTGTGATAACAGAATAAATTTATGTTTTTGTCGTATTTGATAAAGCATTTTTAAGCTCTGAATCTTTTCTTTCACTGTATGTCAAATTAGGTAGGTGTCTTATAACTATGCCCACCACTGTAAGTGATAAAAGCGCTCATTTTCTTGTTGTTGTTTTTTTTTTACGTAGGGTCTTTCATAGTTTAAAAATAAAAGTTATTTTTGTCCGAACTCTTTGAAATCTTTATTGGTGATAAATAAAATGGTTTTACAGCCCGTGTATCCAAGCTCTCTTTAAAATTTTGCGAAAAAATATGCATATTTAGTAGTGAAAACATGAGTTCTTTAAAAAAAAAGTTTTAGCTTTCAACCTCCGAGCAAAAATATATTAGAAGTTCTATGCTTTCAATGCAATGGTACACATCCCTCCGTTTTCAATCAACTCTTTTCAAACCCCCTTGGCTAAACAGGCTAATCAATCAGGTTTCCCGTTTCTGATGGGAGAAGCCTTAAAAAAAACGTTGACGCATGCGCAAAGAAATGATATTCGTGTGGAAATTTGACAGAATGCGCTTTTCGTTTTAAATATATAGATTATACATAAAATTAGTTTTGAAATATTAAAAAGAAAAAGTTATTTCGATGTAGTTTTACTGAAATAATGAGCAAAAAGATATGCAAAACAAGAAAATTTTATTTACAGTTTTTTTTCGCTTACTTCTGCAAACGGTCACTTTATGTGTAACTTTCTATAATTGTTGGTATACAGAAGGTCGTTCGTACTTTATGGAGACAATTTTTGTGCATAAATTCTGCAGTTCTTGCGGGATTTTGACTATTAAATATCCTTTAATATTGGCTATAGCCCTGACTTGAACTTTCCATAGTAGTCAGATTTGTCTTACAAGGGGTGGCTCCAAGATCGGAAACAAAGAATGCGGCAACCCTTTGTATAGATTATAGTGAATATATAAACGTATGAAAGCCATAAAGTGCAATGGCTAGGGTTTCTTGGAAAAAAAAGTTTAAAGTTTGCAAACATCGAGGCTAACGAAAAAGACAGGGTGCCGCACATTTCGCGTTCGTCTTCTTTCTGGCCGCCAGAGTCACGTGATGCTCTTTTCGTGCACCTGCAGGGTCGGACTGGGCCAGGGGAAAGCACGCAGACCTTGGATTTTCAGAGGGCGCAAAAATTTTAACGAACTTAAATCAATTTTACTTACTTGTGTTGTGCCTGACTTGACAAAGTTTAACACATTCGCATAGCACCAAGTAAGAAAAGGGCTTAATATTATATCCCTGAGTTTAGATAGGCGACTTCGCTATATTCCCCGTGCATGTTTGAAGTTCCATTAAATCTACACAAAGCTACACAGTTTTTCAAACTATGTCATGTAATATTCAAAAACTCTAGAAAGTTGAATACAGATTACTTTGTATCCTACTTTATTCTTTTGTCAACCTTAGAACAGTCATGGTATAAAAGTTAGTCCTTACTAATTATCCTGCAAATAAGGTATAAAAAGATACATAAGTACCAATTTATTGGGAATAATTTTTACTATTAAATTCTATTCAAAAATTTTGTTTCGGGGATTGTCTACATATTAAAAAATGCACGATCGTTGATTTTTCAATTGTAACACCTATGTTTGAGTTCCCTGGATCAAGACAGCTTGGGAATATACTTATCTTAATTCTTCATAGAGTTATAAAAGAAAATGTGTTAGGGATTTATCTAAAAATTTCGGAAAATAAAATTTAAATCTTAAAAGAAAAAGTACTGAACACTCATTTAGTTAACAGTAAAATTATACAGGAACCTTAAATTTATAGCAAACTTTCTTTATATAAAAGTAAATACTACAAAATGTTTCTGGTAAGTGTCTACGTGTTATTTTCTGTGGATTCTTTGAAAACAGAAGGAGATCCCCTTAGACTGTAGGAAGGTTCTCTGCATCTCAAAAACCAATTCTTCAAATGAGCTGTACACTTACACACAGTTTTCTTATACAAAAATTAATGTACGTGATAATTCATAATTTTTAATATGAATTTATTAATAATTTTCATAATTAAAAATATGTACTTGGACACACACAAAAAAAAAAAAAAAAAAAAAAAAAAAAAAAAAAAAAAAAAACTGATTATGTTTGGGTCTAATAAGTGTATTTCATTAAAAAAAATTAATAAAAATTCAATCGGATTATAGGGTCTCAAAAATAGGTGTTATTATTTGAAAATTCAAAGTTGGTATAATTTTTAATATGTGGACGACTCTTCCTGTAACATATTTAATACATAGCTTTAATTAGTAGACAATATCTCCAATCGATTAGTACCTATAGATTTTTTACAATTAGTTTTAGAAGAATTGGTAGGGGGTGATCACATTTTCTTTTTCCAGGTCTGTAAATTAACCCACTTGATATATCCATAGTTGTGTCCATTAACGCCAAAAAATATATATTGTTTTACTTTTTTAGCAATTTGAGACATTATTACAAGTTCGACGATATTTATGATTTTTTTAAACAGTCATCGTGCTGTGAGATATGACTTGATTAACTCTTCCCTTTTATACAATTATAAAAATTTCTTAGTGTCGAATTAAAAGATACGTCAAAAATTCAAAAATCGCTGTACGAATTTCGCATAAACTTTATTGAAAAGAGGACAAAATTTACTATATTGGGATAAAAGATTGAAACCGGATTCCTGTTACTAATGTGAAAAAATTGCAGCAAAACATGAAAATACAGTAAAAATCGCATAAAAAATTCAATTAAAAAATCTATTCAAAAATTCCAAAATCGGGTTTCAAGGTGCAAAACTACATACATAGAGGTACCTTCCCACCAAATTTTGTAGCTCTGCGTGCAGCGGTCTCTTCAGAACATAACCGAGAATCACACACACAAACTTCCTTCTTTATGGCGATCTATGCTTATTCCTTCTTTATATAGTTAGAGATTTAAGTGAAATGAGAAAATATTATAATTTAAAAATTTTTTTAAATGCTCTTGAGATCTGGTTTTCGTACGGATTATAGAATTACTTCATTTATTCTAATGGATATGAATACCCAAACTATGGCTGCACCTAAGATAGTACACTAGTGTGCAAAACTTAAGCAACAAACACAAAATGCTAATTTCTGAACACGTGAGTACTCAAAAGGAAATTCTATAAACAGCAAGTGTAGAAAATAGGTACTACCCTAACAGCACAGACAGTCGATGTGAAGTCTTCTTGACATCACAAAAGGTCACAATTGTCACAGTCACTACAATGAACAGAAATGTGACATCTTTTATTCGTCTCATTTTTACTCTCATTTGGTCACTTCACTGAACAGTCACCATGACTGCTGCTTTTTGACGAGCTTTTTGACTTTACAATGAAGTCATCTTGTGACTCTCATGTGACTGTCATTTTGACACTCTATTGTAAAGTCATCATGATAGCTGTTCTGTGTCGAGTTCCCAAGTGACAGAAAATTAAATCATCTGGTGACTTTTCACAAAGAGTTCTTCACAATAGAGTGTCGATCACCGGAAAGTTACCATGCGACTTCATTGTGACATTATTTGGCGACTCATCACAATGCAATACTCACAATGACTTCGAAGTTCAGTCTTCAACTGACAGTGACTTGAGAATCACAAGGTGACTTCATTGTAATGTCACCTGGTGACCCATCACAAAGCGACAGTCACAGTGACTTTTCAGTGTTAACAATCATTTGAGAGTAATAATAAGACGGTGAAATATCCCATATTTCGATTCACCGTAGCGATTGTGACACTTCTAACCATGTGTGACGTCAAAGGGACTTCACTTCGACTGGCCGTGCTGTTTGGGTAGTACCTCTTTTCTACACTTGCTCTTTATAGAATTTCCTTTTGAGTACTCACGTGTTCAGAAATTAACATTTTGTGTTTGTTGCTTAAGTATTGCTCACCAGTGTAGCTTTTGACCTCAGCTCCAGAATGGGAATTCAATCTTAGTTAAATTATTTTGATCATATGTGTGAAAAAGAAAACAATGATCTAGAATGGAAGTTTACTTCAATTTCACAACATTTAAAGGGTGAAGCTCTAAAGATTTATATTAATGAATGCTTAAATTGTACTAATTATGAGCAAATAGCAAAAATCTTGACTGAGAAATTTATTGACTTAGATATTCCAAAATTTTCCGATTTCTCAGCACTGAAATTAGATGATTTAAGTAAATTAGAGAACTATTTCTATAAAAAAAAAGTTGAGTTTGGGAGAAAGATATACTTCTGTGAGATAATTTTACTACAGGATTTGCTAGATTGATTAAAGCCTGAATACCAAAACTATCTTATTGTAAATCCTCTACAGAGCACCACTGAATGATACAGGCTTGTGAAATAGTTTGTGGAAGTTTCCACGCCTCAGGTTCCAAGCCCAACAGTAAATCAACCGCCTAGACAACCCAATTTTACTTCTCCTAGATTTCAAATGCAACCAATTAGGCAAAATTTGCGACCATTTCAGGCACCTAGGCATTGGACTCAGCCAATTAGGCCAAATAATCCAACCAATGCTCCTAGGAATTGGATTCCACAACGACAATATCAGGGTCAGAGGCCTAATAGGCATTTTCAAAATCAAATGCAAACTAACTATTTTTCAGAACCCATACCTTTCTAGACCCTGTATGTTATGTACTAGTAGAGGTGTAAATAATGCATATCATTGGGAAAAAGAATGTATTTTTAATAACAACTCAATGTAATCTGATACTCTTCCAGTTAATCCCCAATCTGGTACTCATAATGCTTGACAGTTAATAGTGTATGGATATACCAATAATTATAATTTGCCATGTGTGGTCGATACCGGATCAACTATTACCATTTTACCCCTCAAATTTGTTAACAAATTAAATGCTAAAATAGAAAAAAAATACCTCCCAATTACTATTGGCCAGGCAAAGGGGTTTTTACAATTAAATCAAATGTGTAGTATTTTTCTTAAAGTGGGTAAAATTAAATAATATGTTAACTTTTTAGTATGTAAGACAAATTTAGATTATGCTATTTTGGGGTAAAAAGAATGTTCAACATTTAATTTAACTGTAAATTGCAGAAATTGTACTGTTAGACAGGGAAGGAAAATTATAAATAGGAGTATATCTATACACAATGAGAGATTTCTCCATTTTAACATTATGGATGTAAATAAAGAGCAACAAAACAATGGTAAGTTAGTAACATCTGATGATAATAATGAGAATATGAATTTATGTAATGAGGATATAGTGTTACCATCCAATTTTGAAAGTCATACTCAGGGCTACTCAGGACTTTTCAGAAAAAAATAATTATGACTATGGTGTGCAGCCCGATTATAGAAGCTTCATGGTTCCTCCACATTTTCACGAGGTTGATAATTATGATTCAAATTTAATTGGGGGAAATAAATTCAATTAAAAATGGGAATTTAAGGGAAATAGTACAAAATTATAGTGGTATTTTTGCAAAACATAAATATGATGTTGGTAAGATTAATATTGAACCACAACGCGTTTTTCTAAAATCTGTCCTACCTATATCTGAGGCCCTACAGAATTTCCCCTTCAGAAGAAAAGGAAATAAATAATCAAATTCAATCATTATTAGCGGTTGGACTCGCAAAAGAAAGTAATAGCCCTTATTCTGCCCCTGTAACTTTAGTTATTAAAAAAGAGGAAGGCAAAGAAACGCGATTATGTGTAGATTATCGAAAATTAAATGCAATAATAAAAAATGATGCTGAACCCTTGCCCCGTATCGATGGAATGTTAGATGTTGTGTAGTACTCGGTACTTTTCAACTTTAGACTTAGCCTCTGGCTACTGGCACATACCAATACACCTATCTGATACTGAAAAATTAGCATTTGTTACAAATTCTGGCCTCTTCGAGTGGACACCCCCCCCCCCCCAATATTTAATAGAACACTTGAAAGGATACTCAATAAATATAAAATAGATTTTTCTTGTCATTATTTCGACGATATAATAATTTTCTTCTCCTCTCTCGAAGAACATCTTAATCACTTAACTCAAATCTTTGGTTAAAATTCATAAAGATACAACTAAATGTAAATATATTGCTTGAAGGTGCGTAAAAACTTACATAAAACATTTAAAAGCACATTAAAGTCCTTTTAAAAAATCAAAACGTTTTCAACCGAACTTACTCGGTTATCATCAGTGAAAAATTAATAGTTAAGTTGAGTTGTTGTCTCTTCGCGTTTTCTAGTTTGCCCGGAACAAACCATTTTACTTCAAGGGTGTGAAATATAAGGTGGGATGGGATAACAGGAAGAGACAACAACTCAACTTAACTATTAGTTACTGATGATGACCGAGGAAGTTCGGTTAAAAAGGTTTTGATTTTTTAAAAGGACTTTAATGTGCTTTTAAATGTTTTTATGTATGTTTTTACGCACCTTCAAGCAATATATTTACATTTAGTTGTATCTTTATGAATTTTAATTATTAAACAAGGTGAATTTGCACTGAAATTTTAACATTTTATCAAATATTTGAAATTTGTAGATTAGAAAACATCAAACTTAAACTGTCTAAATGTAAATTGAACCAAAATAAAATTAATTTTTTAGGTTATGAAAACACCAATGGAACTTTAACTCCAGCCAATGTTAATATTGGACCATAAAAAAATAAAAACCTCCCTCTTAACGTAATCCTCCTAACATAAAAGAACTTCCAACGATTTTTAGGATCCATTAACGTTTACCAAAAATTCATAGATAAATATGCTGAAATTAGACATTCCCTCAATAGACTACTTAAGAAAAACACATTATGGGAATGGAATTCAGAATGACAAAATTCTTTTGAAAAATTAAATTCTAATTGCAAAACCAAGCCTCAAAATTTATGACCCCAAATTACCTCTCCATATGTTTGTAGATGCCTCTCAGGTGGCAGTAGGTGCAGTTCTAAAACAACCTGATAAAAATAATTTCTTGCATCCTATTGCTTATCATTCAAGGAGTTTGAGGAATTATGAGCAAAACTATTTTATCTTTGCTCTAAAATGTCTAGCCATTGTAGATACTCTTGGCAAATTTTACCACTACTTTTATGGTGTCAAATTTACAATCCATACTGATCATGCATCTCTGGTATGGTTGAAAAATGTTAAAAATTTAAGAGGTAGACTTTTTAGATGGTCACTCAAACGCAGTATGTTTGATTATGAGATTAAATATGAAAAGGGGTCTACAAATTTCGAAGCCGACATGTTGTCAAGAAACCTTATTGCTCACTATAATCAACAAACAACTTTATTGCTAGACAAACAAGAGATCATAGAGCTGCAAAATAAAGATAATGTTTGTGACAAAAAATATAGGAAAGAAAATGGAATTATATTATAACTCAAAGAAAGGGATTCAAAAAAATATTTGTTCTAATGTCATTAAGGAAAAAAATACTTCATATTGCTCATGATAACTTTGGATATCTAGGGATTCAAAACAATGCTCAACTTAATTTCTCCAAACTATTACTGATCTGATATGACTATAGATATTACACAATTTGTTAAACATTGTAACATATGCCAAAAAATAAAAAACCTAAACAAAAAAGATTTGGCTTATTACAAGCTATGCCAGCCACAGATCAACCTTTTGAATGTCTTTCTATTGATACTGTGGGTGGATTTAATTTCTATAATTCAACTAAAAAATTCTTACACATAATAATAGATCATGCAACTAGATTTGTCCGGGCGTTCCCATCCAAAAGTGTTACTACAGAAACATATACAAACTGTTTAAAACAAATTTTCAATATCCAAACTCCTCAAACAATACTTACAAGGAAACCGCCAAACATGATGTGCACAGATTTTGATGATTTTAAAGTATGTTGTAGGGATCATACCCCTAACTATTCAGGTCAAAGGTTTCCTTCAAATGGGCTTTAGTTTTCGAGAAATTTCGTTTTAAAGTTAAGCATGCATTTCAAATGCCATTACTTCGCAATCCTGGACAAGGTCTCAGTGGTTCCGTGGTAGCGTTCGCAATTTCAGAGCCGCAGATGGGTGTTCTGTCCTCTCATGTGACGTTTACCTTTTTTAACAAATTTTATATATTTGTCGCGTTATAAGTTGTATGCAGAATTATGAATTCTGCATCTTTGAACTTTTTGATATTTTCCTAATAAATTCCATTTACATTTTCGAATATTTCGTAAAAATTTACGGTTTTTTTTTTGTGCAGTTTTGAAATTAATATTTCTATTGACGAAATTCCAAACTAACTAATTCCAAAAACATATCTTGAAAGGAGTAATAAAATATTAAAGCAATAACGATTATATCCAAGTTTTAGCCAGTTATATATATATATATATTTATGTTATTTAAATACATTTAACTGTAAAGTTCAAACTCACCGTCATTTTTGATTTGCACAAATAAAAAATAATGTATTACAATTAATTTTATAATTAAAGTCTAACAAGTCGATGCCATACAGAAAAATTCAACTAGAAATGAAAAATCGTTTGTAAATTACAATACATATAAAAAATATCTGAAAATAAAAATCGTCTGCAACGACTTTTACGGTATTATCAGAATAAATAAAATTTTTCTTTTTTATCAATTTCGTTTCGCTTCCTTTGCAGGCAAGCCCCACCAGTGGCTGAGAGGTTCTGCTCTCGAAGCTGGTAGACGGGAGGTGCTGGGTTCGATTCCAATCGCGCTCGTCGGCCTAATCGTTCGGAGTTTTCGTGGTTTTCTTCGAGCTGTGGATTTATCCATGCGTAAATACGGGTTAGGTTCCCTTAGAAAGACCCCCACGAAGGACACTCCCCCCGGGCCTATATCCCAAGTGTAGATAATTGGCCGTCAATAATCAACCCAACCCAACCTTTGCAGACAAATACCACGTTTGAAATAATTTTTTTTTTCAAATTTAATGCATTTTTAAATATATTTATCACAATTTAAGTATTTAAAGAATATATAATATGCTAATTTATACATTCTTCCAATATTGTTAAAACAATTATTTAAAGGCGATTTTTAATGCGAAATTTGTTTAGAATATTTTTGCGATAGGTATAACACAATTAGTTCCATATTTAATAAACTAAAAATGTCGATGTCGGTGATGATAAATATGTTAGTATTTCAGCAGTTAACATATTTCAATATATTTAGAACAAATCAAATATTAAAAGGATATATTATTTTGTTGATTTTTTCTTAATCATTTAAATTTTTTTTAAATAGAAAATGTAAATTTAAAAAAATGTATTATTTCATAAATACAATAAATAAATAAGTAAATATACATAAATGTAAACAATAATCATTTTAAAAAGACGAGATATCAAGACATAAATTAGTTTGGACTTTCGTCAGCAGAAATATTTGAATAAAAATTGCGCAAAAACTATAAATTTTCACGCAATATTCGAAAATGTAAATGGAATTTATTAGGAAAATATCAAAAAGTTCAAAGATGCAGAATTCATAATTCTGCATACAACTTATAACGCGACAAATATATAAAATTTGTTAAAAAAAAGGTAAAAGTCACAGGAGAGGACAGAACACCCAACTGCTGCTCTCAAATCGCGAACGCTACCACGGCACCACGGAGACCATGTCCAGGTTCTCGAAGTAATGGCATTTGAAATGCATGCTGAACTTTAACCCGAAATTTCTCGAAAACTAAAGCCCATTTGAAGGAAACCTTTGACCTGAATAGTTAGGGGTATGATCCCTACAACATACTTTAAAATCATCAAAATCTCTGCGCATCATGTTTGGCGGTCTCCTTGTTAGTGATAGACATAAGTCCTTTAGGTCCTCAAGATTAAAAAGATTTCTTTAAAAACATCATGTTAAACAACGTTTACATCATCACATCACCCTCAGAGCAATGGGAAGGTCGAACGAATCAGACTATAGTTACTTGGCTAAAATGTAAAGTTAATTCCACCTCCTCTAAAATTCCTTGGACTATATTACTAGACCAGGTCATCGAAGAATACAATAATACCCCCCCATTCAATAACCAAAATTTCTCCTGCCTATTTATTTTATGGTCAATTACCCTATGAATACCCTTTAAAATAAAATTATTACCCCCCCTCCCCCCTGTTGATAAATCCTTCAAAATTGCAAAAGCGCGAACTAGTGAATTCCATCATAAAAGTAAAATACTCTGTGACAGAAATTGTGTTGAACCTGCATTAAATATACAAGATCTTGTAATTTATGAAGAATTTAAGTATCCTAATACTAGAAAATTAGAATTTATATTCTCAGGACCCTATAAAATAATAAATCAACTTTCTGATGTAACTTATGTGATTGATAAATTTAACTAAGATACGAGACTAAATTCAGTTATTGTTCATGTTTCAAAATTACGTCCCTATTTTCCACCTGAGAATTTCAAAATGTTTCATGAGCAACTCAACGCACAGTCAAATCCACAATCACCACCACAACAATCACAAGATCAAACCAAGGTAAAAACAATAGATTAATTTTAATTTCTTTCTTTTCGACATTACAAGTATGTCCTTGGATGCATACATGGATATTTACTTGTTTTGGGAGTTTTTGGGTTTAAATTAGCCAGGCATAAGCTGGATATTTTGAATTTGAGAGCTTTCAATTAATGTTGAAACACAAAATAAATGTTTTAATTCTACACCAAAATATTAAAGTAAACAATATTCACTTAATAAATTTAATATTATATTATATTGTATTTAATCTATACTTCCAATAAATTTACTCAAATAAATAATCAAATAATAAATTTTTCATAAATAAAATGGAACTGATGACAGAGTAAGAGATGAAAATTTTGAATGATTATGTAACAATATGAATGCTTTAATGATGATGATGATGATGATGATGATTTGAGGTAACAATAGAAATGAACTGTTTAAACAAAATTCCATCTTAATTTCATTTTTCTGTTATGAATGACATCTTTTATTCCTATTTATTTCTTTTATTTTCATTTTTACTATACAAAGTTACCAAAACATATGTAGAAAGAGTGATTTATTCTACGTCTGAATATTGGCAACTTGTAAACTTATTATGAATATAGTATTAGATTTTGTATCAAGCGTATTAGAAAAAATATTGTTAGAGTGCTATTGGTTGAAAGTCCATTTCTAAATGTTTAGATATAAATTTATTTTGATATTGGGATTATTTTAAATTTTATATATATTTTTTCGACTTAGCAAAATTCTTTCTTATTATAAATAATAAAATAAGAAATTTATTTTTATGCTATGTAAACTATTTTCCTCAACCAATACCATTAAATAACAATAAACAAACTATTACAAAGTATTAACTGTGATATTTTCTGAATGTATACTCTTGTTATTATTGTTATTATTATTACTATTGAATTCTATTATTATTTATTATAAATTATATTATTTACTACGTGTTATGATTTAGATTATAATAATTATTATTATTGCTAAAGAATACTATTATAACTATGAATTGAATACCCTCGTATTAGGGAGATAGAAATGAATGTTACAGTTTTATCCTTGTTGAAGATAAAACTTATAAATACATGAAAACTAATGAGACAAACCAGTACATTATAAACTACTAGTAAAATCACTAATTTAGAGTAAGGATTTTTAGCTAGCATACAATTGTGAATTAGATAAACAAACATTTGTGTAGTAGGTAATAACTACCAAACTTGTTTATTGAAATTACTATTCTTATTGATATGATGATGATAAAGATACCTCTAGAGATGACTAATGTGATTAGTGAGTTGTGAGATGATTATAAAAGTGCACAAGAATTTATACTAAGGTCAAAACATTTGACAAATAATGACTATTGTATTTTTTACTTATTTATGATAAGACTCTATGAGCAATTAAAATAGAAATATCATGATAAGAATTTCCAAAAAGACTGAATGAAATTTTTAGAACTTCACTAAAATTTCAAAATGGACTGAAAATAAAATTTTCAGTGGAATGTCCATAAACTTTATTAGATTTTCCAAAAAAATTTAAAGTATTTTATTAATTTAAAATATTATTTCTTCTATTTATTTCTTGTTACATTTCTTACTTATTATTTATTGACATTATTGTATTCTCTTGTACACTTACAAATTGTAAGTGATAATGTAGTTTATATTTTGTATTTATTTTTCAGGGGAATGCTCTCTCTATCGCCCTCTAAATTCTAAATTTACTCTAAAGCTTCTAAACTTTTAATAATGATAATTATTTATCATTACTTTTATTTTCTCTTTATTCCTCACTCTATGGCAATTAAAAAAAATTATTATTTAGATTTCTAAATTCTTATTGTCTGAACTTGTAGTTTTAATGAACCACCAATTTCATCCAAACTTTGGGAGGGGGGATAATATTACAAAATTTAAATTTTTCCACAATCTGCTAAATTATTCTCTAAAATTTTTCCATTGAGTAATGTTCCGTATATAACCCCGGCTTATTAAAATAATTCTTATTCTTAAAATAGTCCTTCACTATCCATATGTAAAGCTATTTTATCCTAATCCGCTTAATAGTATTTATTCTATTTTACTCTATTCTGAAAATGGCGCTTCCCGCTTATATTTCTTATTTTAAAACCCCTTTTCATTAAAATCTTTATTAAATAATCCCTATCATTTCCCGTATCTAAAATCACTCTAAATTCTTTAAATAAAATCTAAAATCTCATGTTTCCTAAATTATTTCATTTTAAAAACCCTATTTCCGTAATTTTTTTCTTATATTAAAATATTAAATGCCTCCTATTATGTTTCAATATTTAAATATTTCTCACTTTTAATCTGTGTCAATTATTAAATTGTTTCCCTCGTATTCTAAAAATTCGTCTGCAGTCAAAGAATATATTTTATACCTATTCTCGAAGCTAAAATATTACTTCATTTTACCGCGTTTTTAAAACATCTCGAAAATTCCAGTTCTAACCAGAAAAATCATTTGGCACGAATAATATCCGGAAGTCTAATCCCTACGATATCTCTACGCCGGAAATCGGATTCATTCCTTCAAATTCAGACTACGATTGGCTAAAACAGATCACATGTCGTGTTTGTATTCTAGCGCCTAGCTTCCCTTAAAATCGCTTGCACTGCTCGGAGACACAGAATTTTTGACGTATTTTCTTGCCTTCGAAGTTGTTGACAAATAATTCTGGAGTCGTAGTGAGAAGAATGGAAGTCCCTGTAGTATTGTCATAACCTTTAATATCATGGAAATTCAATACTTCTAATTTTAAAGAGCATTTCCCTTATGTGCTTGATGTGTTGGACTGAATAAAATAACTGAAGCGAAACCACTGTGTGCTTGTTTCCTCTGTTTTACATTTCACGTCTACGAATATGTTTTCCTAGTGTGAACGACTGCAATTGCCTGTGCTATTAATCGGGAACACTGCCTAGATCACTCCAAAACCTTCCAAAAGTTACACACACACACACATACACACACAAACACACACACACACACATATATATATATATACGCAGTTTTTATTTGTTCAGTCGACAAAATTTTCCTTTTATTTACAGTTTCTTTTTTTTACATAAACTCCTATTTATCAACTAAATGGATTTTTAAAATATTGTACACTAAATAAAAGTTTGCAATTTATTTTTTTTTCACATTACTTTAATATTATTAAAATTTTATGATTTTTAAAATTTCAACGTATGACATTTTTCGTTCTTGGAATCTTACGTTTTCAATCACAATAACTCATTTAAATATTTAAATTATTGCGGTAATGGGAAAATTAATTTAAAATTGCAAACTTTAATTTTATGTACCGTGTTTTAATCAATTTTGCTGAAAAAAGCAGACTTTAATCGTGTAAAAAACTGTAGACAACTGTAAATGAAAGGAAAATTCTTTCGACTGAATAAATACAAACTGCGGACTTTTTTTTTTTTTTCATTAAATCCATAATTATGTAAAATTTCCTAATTAAAACTATCTCTCTGTAAATAAATATGCATACGCAAAAATATCTTTATTTATATTTGTCTCGTATACTATAATTTTAATTGTTGTTCAAAAATAATTTTTCATTAATTTGTCTGGAAACAATCATAGACCTGAAATATGATAGACCGAACATCGCTATACTCTGAAAGTGAAGCAGACGTGTCACGTGTGTTAGGTGATCCTTGGAGGAGGGGTTCCAAAACTGGCAATATTTCGCTGTTTGGCGTAGTAAGAATAATTCATGAAAAACATATTTTTTTTTAGATTTTGCAATCTCAATTTTCGTTTGAATATATATATATATTTCTTCTCAAGTTAACTAGGAATACAGTTTTATTAATTAGTGTTTTAAGATATTTAGATTTTTAAAAGTCCAGTTTGCTGTGCGACAAACAAATATTTCATGTTCAAATTAAGAATGGCATTTCTATTAAGTGCAAAAATGAAACAAAAAACATAGAAAAACAACTTCCGGAAAAATAATAACAGAAGACAAAATCAGGTATTTTTGAAAATATATAAATAAAATGAAAAGTGAATTATTATAATTTACGAGATTAAGTATAATATTTTCAAGCTATTCGAAACAAAAACCAGAGAAAAGAATAAAGAGAAAAAAAACCGTCTTAATGACACATTCACTGACTAAATTTTACACATAAATGCATTAAATTTGAAAAGTCAAGTGCTTTGGAATCGAATAGCATATAGTATATATGCTACATCTGTAAATATATTATATCTCGAGTTATAATACATTGTATCCCGATGAAGATATATCTTTGACTGTTGTGTCCCTACAACTGCCTACTTTGACAGCATTTTCTGAAAATCCGTTATTTTTATTTATTTATTTTTTTTTTTAAATGAAAAACGCTATTTGAATTCTTGATATTTAAGCAAAAATACCTACAAACTTCAAGCACTTAAGAAAAGAAAAAAATCGTGAATATGTCAAAAAATTGCGAGTTTGGATTTGCGAAAAGCTTTAATGTAAGTAAAAGGTCGATATTATGCTCAATGTTTAAGTACACACACATATACAGCGAGGTTATAATATAAGTATCTCTATTCGGAGCTGTCTGTACCTTGAAGGTATAACCCGAATGAAACCAAAATCTTTACACTTACTATTCAAGAAGGGGGAAGAAAATGGAACCATAAAAAAATGAATGGTAATAATCACCGACAGATGGCGCTACTGAAGTGAAATGTAATGTGTAATATACGAACAAAGAATTAAGACGTCAAACCAGATGTCACAACTAATTTATTGGAAAATGTCACAGTGAATGTGGTTACGCTTTCGCAAAGCGGTGCCAATCAAGTTCAGGTACAGCATGACCATTACTCTGGAGGACACAATCCAGGCAATGCACGACGTGCTCAACTGCAGAATGTTATGCATCAGGAGTGGTGTTTCACACATATTGTGATATGCGGTAAAGTCATTGAAGTTTGCAACACCTCCACGGTACACAATATTACACATTACATTTCACACTCAAAAGCGCCATCTGTCGGTGATTATTGCAATTATTTTTTATTGTTCCATTCTTCTTCCCCCTTCTCGAATAGTAAGTGTACCGATTTTGGTCTCATTCCGGTTATTCCTTCAAGCTACAGACAGTTCCAAATAGAGATACTTATATTATAACCACCCGGTATATATGTGCAAATTATATGATACAAAGATAATACAGTCTACTTCATCTTATTTTTAAATAAATATCCGTAAAATAAAGAAAAACAGCATTTTGCATATTTATTATTGAATATTTTCTGGCTTTATTTATATGATGTAATATCGGATGTGAATATATGAAAATCTATAAATATAAAATTTAATTAGGGAAAATGTTTGGAAAGGGAGAAGGGTCTTATGATTTTCATACAATCAGGATCTTCACCTGAAAAGAATTTTGATTTATTATTTCTCATAAAATGAATAATTTCGTTGTTTCACACGTTTGTAAAGTCATAGGCGTAGGCAGGATTTTCATTAGAGGGGGAAGGGTGCACCTAGTTGGAACATTTTCTTTGTATTTCAAATTATATCTTGCTATTTTCAAAGATTTCGGGGAAGCGGCACTCAGGGCCATCGCTAAGACTTTTTATTGAGGGGGGAGACGACCTTAAATTCCCAAGTAAAATTTCAGTATTTGCCAACTCATTGAGAAGCAAAAATAAATAGTTTTCGCCAATTCAACAAGTTTGCCAACTAGTTTTATAATTTTGCCAAGTTACCACAGTTAGAAAATGTAATATAGTTCTTATTTGTAAAAAGTTTAATAATATTCCCAATTAGATTTATAACTTTTGCCAAGCCTATCAGAAATAGAAAGTATATTGTAGTTTTTATTAAAGTTTTAAACCAACTTGCCAACTAAAAGTTTTTAAATTTGCCAAGTGTAACAGCATTCGGGAACGTTTGGTGGGGGAGGCTCCCCCCCCCATTAGCGAGGGCCCTGGGGCACTGCCTTACGTAATATACACGCATAAAGTATTTTTTAGTAAGTGTATGATGTATAATAACCGATATAATGGAAAATGCAAGCAGCCAACAATTTCAAGTCTTCATAAAAGGAGACCGTTCTTGAATCTTCAGAGCAAAATAAAAGAGTGAGAAATAGCAGTATAAGTAACACACATACTATTCTGCTATTGTTCTTCAGTCTCGCTGCCATTTCTTTCAACACCGAAGAAGAGACTCAATTATGAAACCATGAAATAGTTTCATGCTAAAATTATTTTGGGTGTTTATGCTTTTCTACGTTGGTTTTTACATATGATGTAGTCTTCTTAACACCAGTGATTTTGTATTCATCTTATCGGTTTTAATTGTTCTGGAAACGCTTTAATCTGTAATCCCGTCCCCCCCCCCCCACCTTCGCTGCACTAGTGATAATGTCATTTACAAAAAAATTTATTTTAAAATTATTTATTCCTGAACCTTACAAATTTTTGAATTTCAGAAACATTTACAGTAAGCAGAAACCTGAACGCAATACAAGAGGAGGAAAATTACAAATTGGTGCAAAAAATATCGCCAAGATTGAAGATTATATCTTCTCATTTGTTTAAAGTCATATAATTCTTATTTTTAACTTTTTTAAAAACTATAATCCAATAAAAATACACCTATTAGTATCAAATATTTTGCTTGCAAAATTTATATGCTTAAATTATGAGACATAAAGTCCATTTATGACACTGACTCATGTATCAATTATTATTTTTTTTTAAAGAAAGTAAGTTTTTAAAATAAATTTAAGACTCATCTATAGAAGATTGTGCTTCCCGCTGTGATAAATCTTGAATTGCGTCCATGTGCACTGAAATACATCACCATTATCAGTTTAAAAATAAAACAATTTTTTTATGTTCTTGTATGGGAGAACGCCCCGTATAAATCCAACGGACAAAAGACGTTTAGAAAAACTGAAGGGAGAAAGGAAGTTCATATGTCACGTGAATTTATCTTTGCTTCATGAAAAAATTACCATTACTCTTTTCATTTTATTTCACTCCGATGGAAGCCACCGTTTGGTAGGGAATCGAACAAACATAGAAAAGACAATATCAAGTTCTAAACTCGCTACCAACCAAGCCATAGAGCCAGTCAGAAAACAGAGGAATTTATCCGATTACATACGTAAGCATAAATGATGCTCAGACTTTGGGACTTGTTTATCCAAGATATCCTGATCATTGCAATTTATGGCTTTCATATGTTTATCTATTGACTATACTCTATCGATACACAAAGGGTCATCGCATTTCTGCTTCCGACCCCGAAGCTTCCTCTTATTAGTACAGTCATGTAAATTGTCTTCCACACTTCTTGGGGTGGCCTTCCAAAGTCTTTTGAATGTTCTTGGATGACATCTTCCTAACGCTTGCTTTAACAAGACAAAGCACATAAGTCCATGGGGGAAGCATGAACGATTTTACAGGTATTTCTTTAAATGGAACACAATTTATTACTATTTGTGATTCTTTCCGTTGATATTTTTTCATTAAATTTGCGGTAATTGTTTTAAAAGTCTGACTAGAGACTTTGTTCATATGAAGCTCGACTTCATCGATGTCTTTTCTATATAAAACTAAAAAATGTGTTTAAAAACATTTGGTTGATAATGGAGTGAATTTACTTTAGCTTCACTTGAAACTTTTTTGAGCTTTAATCTACTTTCACAATAAAATCCACCAGCAATCATGAATCATTTTGGAAATTTTTTTTCTTTCGCAAACACATTTCAATGGGTTTTTTTCTTCTATTGGTTGATAAAATATTTTCTTTTAGGTTGATTTATTGCAATCACTTTATTCATTATACAGTGTCCCAAAACGATTCAAACGCACTTTAATTATTTAACTGTTGGAGATAATTAGGTAATGTAAATTACAAAAGTGATCAAAATAATGTAGGAAATAAGATCATGTTAATGAAATTATTTTGTCACTAATTTTCAAAAACTTACACTTTTTAATTTTTTATACACACATAGACAAAATTGGTCAAACAGAAAAAATTCCCCTTTTTCTACAACAAGATCATTACAAAATAGTGCATACCTGTTTCTTTAAAATTAACTGAATTATGACGAAGGAAAAAAGCTGACATATTACTTTTCCGTACCACTGTAATTACTATTTCATCTGTGAAAGTAGGGATAGTATACTAATTGGCGATGGCGTTCTTTAGATAAAAAATAAGTTAACAAGTGGGATAATATTGCATCACAAATGACGCATTACATAGGCACAGATCATGTAAAGAGATATATGTAGTTTTAAATCCTAGAAATATAATTTAAAAAATGCAATCCCAAAGGTGTCTCAAAAGGATTTTTTTCAAATGCAATACATAACTGAGTTCTTTGAATAATGATTCTATTAAGTTAGCGTTCTTTGCCAATAATATAGTTACAAACAAACGATTACATTTTGCTTCACTGCGTACAGAATTATCGTCCGTATTTCCTCTTTCTTGCAACATCACATATTTGGATTTCTAATTTGATATATTGTTCCCATTTACAGTGTTCAATTTTTAATTAAGCATAACTTTCTTTTTTAAAGATACACATATGCAGTTTTTTGTAACATTCTTGTTGCAGCAAAACGAAAATTTTTCTAATTGATCAATTTTTTGTAAGGGAACTGCATAAATTTTTTTTAAATGTAACTTTTTAAATTTTAATGAAAGGACTATTTCATTAATATAATCTTACTAGTTGCTTCGTCCGGTGTTGCCTGGAAATCAGTAACTTTCTTTTGCGGTTTCGATAAAAATAGTCATTTTCGGCGCGCATTCTGTTCTAAACAAACCTCTTTCCGAACGAAACTCCGGCACTCGTTCCCTCTGCTTACGGCATTCTATAGTAGGCGTGCAACGCACACGCTGCAATATCGTTTAGTTTCAATATCCACCGCTAGGGGGCGCGAAATCATCTTAGTTAGTTATCTATATCTTAATTAGTCCATGTTAAGTTGAATGAACCAATTCCTGTTGAAGAAGATTCCAAACATTTTTTAGAACACTGTGGTCGAAATATGAAAATGCCCTAGGTCAACCACTTTTAACAACCATATCTCCCATACCCCCACAGCTACCGACCACCATAGTGCACGATGAAAGACTCGAGGCTACTAGCACACACAGACACCAGTGGTCTGCGCTGGGTAATTGTGGCTGCAAATTGAAATATAGGGACACACACGTCAATTTATATATAATAGATTTTCTACCTTCTTTAGAACACTTTTACGATTTACAATCTCATTTTACAATCATTTTACAATCTACGATTTACCTCATGTATGTAGCTCTTATAGCTAGTTTACAGGGGCACACAAAATCAAAATATGCAAAACTTGTCATTACTATAACGTCCGAATAACTTAAAAAATCGAACCTAATTTGAACAGTGTATTGATCTTCCAAGTATCTTGGATGAGTTTGCTAATCAAGTATATAGCTCAAACAGTTTGTTTACATGGACACACAAAAATTTTCAAAGACATTCATTGAATGGTTTTTTTTCGAAACTTGTTTGAAATGTGGAAATATATTATAGCTTGTGGGTGATTTATAAACTATCATTTCAACAGTTTTAACATTTTTGATGCAATTGCCCATATCCATTCAATTACATTTGGTAAGCCAAATTTAAAATTACCCTGGAAATTAACTTTTCTCTCCAAAATAACGAATTTAGTAAGAGTGAGATCACTTTATATTAAATATGATGTATGTTCCTTAAAATAAAACACAAATAAATCAATCTACTCTTCCGGCTGAGCCAGTGGGACTTGTTTTTGTTATAGCCATTTACTAAAAATAAAGGCATGCTTCATGAAGTGGTACCACATAACAGCTAAGTGTTTGTTAAAGTGGACGTTAGGAAGACGACATCCCCGAACCTTGGAAAGACTTTGGAAAGCCACGCAAGAGGTGTGACAGAAAATTAACATGACTGTACTAGCACAAATTCTGAATCATAAAAATTCGAGCCAGAGCTAAAGTGTTAAGAATATTCAAAGGAGTCAAATTTTCGCAAAGAATATGGCATTTATAGAAATTAACTGTGAAAATAGTTTCCATAAAGTACAAATGACCTTTCTGTATGTGTAGCCAACAATATAATGAAAAAACAATGGAAATCGTGAGTATCATAATTTATTATTCCCAATATACAATATATATATATATATATATACAAGGGGCACGGGCAGTCGGAAAATAAGTTTCCCCTGGCGACTGTGGACAGAGGTGTGTATGAAACACAAAACATGTAATGAGACATTAAAGATAAAACATAACTTTATTTTTCCACATAAGTACCAAGTACATTTAGACATTTGTCATACCGCTTTATAAACTTCAAAAAGCCCTCCATGAAAAATTCAGGGCTTTGCATACGGACGAAGCGTTGAACGGCTATGGGCAAAAGACGACACAGCAGGTGAACGCGAACGTGCAAGACACAGATACCATTGGGTAGAGGTCGACCGCGATCAAGCAGATGGCGCTGTTGACTGCAATTGCGCTGTCACTGCAACAGCGCCATCTGCTTGATCGCGGTCGACCTCTACCCAATGGTATCTGTGTCTTGCACGTTCGCGTTCACCTGCTGTGTCGTCTTTTGCCCATAGCCGTTCAACGCTTCGTCCGTATGCAAAGCCCTGAATTTTTCATGGAGGGCTTTTTGAAGTTTATAAAGCGGTATGACAAATGTCTAAATGTACTTGGTACTTATGTGGAAAAATAAAGTTATGTTTTATCTTTAATGTCTCATTACATGTTTTGTGTTTCATACACACCTCTGTCCACAGTCGCCAGGGGAAACTTATTTTCCGACTGCCCCTCGTATATATTAGGTGCGGGAAGTTAGAGGTGTACTGATTCTGGGAAGCATTCTGGTAAACAAAAATGCATATTTGGTGTTTTTAGCATTTGTTTTGGTTATTTTGAGAGAATATTACTTGAAAA
Organism: Maratus michaelseni; assembly: GCA_963931845.1. NCBI lineage: Eukaryota > Metazoa > Arthropoda > Arachnida > Araneae > Salticidae > Maratus > Maratus michaelseni. The sequence goes on along the minus strand of OZ007586.1, from coordinate 262,972,083 downwards.
AAAATAGTTTGCAGCATAATTTCTTATTCATATATTTTATACAAATTGCAAAAACACATTAATAAGATAGTATGTTAAAAACGTAAATAAAGTTATGCTAAATTAATATGTAAGCATTCATAAATAAAGTGGGTCAAGACCATTTTTTATCGTTCAATAGAATTTGAGATGCATTTCTTGTTTCGTAGACAATAACAGGTTTGATGTTTGAACAAAGCCAATCCGCCATTAAAAATGAAAGCAGTAGATAATGCTAGTCTCGTATTGTTCGGAACGAAACACAATGAAGCTTATTAACTGTATCCCCAAATATCTCTGGGTAATGTTTTATGGACCTGACACCTGATTCCCTTTAATTCGTAACGCATCATATATGTATACATACTGTTTGGCAAAAGTCACTGGACACTTTCGATTTTCGACGAAATGTTTGTAGAATAATAAAGAAATATTGGACAAATTCTTCTGGAACTTCAGGCAATTAAAGAACATGTGTGACCTCAAAATTTTCAGCGAAGATTTGATCATGAGGGCTATTGGGTAACCAACAACAAATGGAATAAAAAAAATAATGTTTGCGATCACGCTATAAAATAAAGTGCTCGAAATGATATGTAGCTGTTGTACATCAACCATATAGATTTTGTACAACATTTGTGTAAAATTAACACGTATGATCATGACGCTATAAAGGTTTCTTTTAAAAATTCAAGAAATTTTGTCATGTTTTTTGCTTATAGCAAGCAATGTTTTCAACCAAATTCCACGCCACTTTCTGCAAACTTGACTAAGTACAGTAGAAACGATGTACTGTAATTACACGTTTTATTATGTTGGAAAGCATTCCGATAACTGTGAAAATAGTTTTATTGAATCTGTGAAATTTTCCAATATTAAATATTTGATGAAATATCAGCATTTGTATGAATTTTTTTTAAACTGCGCATGCGCGAACGATAACAATATTTTTTTGCATAGTTTAGTAGTCAACTATATAGGACAGCTCATAAAAATCGAATATCGTGAAAATCTAGAAAGATGTCGGCGATATAGTGAGCTCAATTTCAGTTGCTTTCAAAAAGTAGCTGGATGTTAAGGTATTTTAAACAAATTGTCATTTTTATTTTATTTTTTCATTTTTAACACTTTCCAACAAATCATAAACACTTCCGAAATCATAAACACTTTCCAACGTAGTTCAAAAGTGTTTATGATTTCGGTTTGTCTGACCGTCTGTATGGCCGTGCTCTACCTTGCATAAACATACTCGGATTGCCATGCAATTGATTAAATGTTATTGATGTTTCTATGGCATGTTAGGTATTGTAAATGAAATGTGTAGAATTTGTAGTTCGTTTATAGAAATACTAAAAAAAAAATTCGTTGCATTCCATACTGCACCAAGGCTTCTTAACCTGCTCAGGAGCTCCAAGTCATCTTAAATTCCTCCTGATACTAAATTGACACGATCGGGAGTTCCTGAGGAAGATACTTTAAGGATTTCCTCAGGATAGAACTCCTGGGTACTACCAATGGAACAACCTCTTAGGTTGGTTTGTAGATTTATGACGGCCAATTATTACACGAGGGATATAAACCCTAGGGGGGGGGAGTGCCCTCCGTGGGGGGTCTTTCTAAGGGATCCTAATCCGTATTTATGGCAAGGTTCGAAGAAAATAATGGAAAACTCCGAACGGTTAGGTCGACAAGCACGACAGAAGTTTGAACCTAGCACCTCCCGTCTACCAGCTTTGAGAGCAGAACCTCTCAGCCACTGGTGGGGCTTTGAACAACCTCTTAGGATGACATTCCCGAGGACGTATCTAGGAAGTCAAGGTGCTGGCACCACCTAATGGGTGATTTTGTCTCTATAATAATTTGATAGGTTTTTATCAAAAAAAGATAATTCAATTTAATCGGATTCGATTCTTTAATTTAGTTAAGATTAATTTACTAATTATTCGATTTAGTTTATTTTTAAAGTACACCAAGCTATTGTTGTTAATTATTAATTATTTAGATATATTTTAAATTTATAAAATATAATTAAATAATTTTATTTGATTATTTTAACACAATCATGCTGATTAGTACAGAAATTGTACGAGTTGTAACTGTCACAACCGAGTAAAAAAGTGTCCACGCCGGGATCCGAACTTAGGATTTTGATTTAAGCTGCCAAGACTGATCTAACTAAGCTATCGTGCAATAGCTTAGTTGGAAGAACGTTGGCAGCTTAATCCCAGGTCCTGGGTACGAATTCCGGTCTGGACACTTTTTCACTCGGTTGTAAAAATTACAATTCGTACACATAATTTTAATTTAAAAATTGAATTTAATATTTTATATATTTTTTAATGTGTTTATTATTTATTTGTACAAAGAAATAAAAGTATTTTTAAAAGATAATACAGTCGAACATCGTTAACGCGAACATTCAAGGGGAAACTTATTTTTGCTCATGTTAAAAGTAGTTCGTGTTATCCGAACGTTAATAATACTTTCTGCTCTTTAGAGTACATTAAATAGTCATAAATACCAAAAGATTTTTAAGTTCATTATGTAGCATTGAAGCTTCTCAAATTCCACCGAAATCACTTCATATAATCTTCCTGAGAACTTCCTTAGGAGGAACCTGAAGGAAGTCCCGGGCGGACTCACCAGGATGCTAAAAAGCGGACATTTTCGATTCCTAAGGACCACCTGATTACATTTCTTTTGTATAGTTCAGGATTCCCGGGGATAATGGTGTTTGACTCAAAATCTTTCTGAGGATGTCCTGCGAAGGAAAGTGTGCTATGTGGGATTATGCTGATCTATGGGGAAAAATAGCTTGCAGTGTAATTTAATGATGTTACACTATTTCAATCATGTTGAAATGATATGCATTATTGAGGTGCACTACAAGATGTTTATTCGAAAATATGGTGGGCATAGCATTTATCGTTCATTTTCAGAGACACACAAAAAAACCCGGTTGTAGTACTGTCGATGAGCGATAATGTCTGGAAATGCGTTTTCAGTTGTTGTATGCATTTTTAATTTAACTAATTTTTTGCATATTTCTTGGTGGGTATAAATTTTATGGATCGTATACAGGGCTTCACAAAAGAATTCGAGTACATTTCCATTTATTTACGGAAATTGCTGACGGGGAATTTTCAACTGTGTTATACATTTCAGAACTGAATTAAATGTTAACATACTATCTAGTATATATACAAATCTATAGATCATATACGCGGATTCACAAAAAAATTCGAATACTTTTCCGACTAGAGATAGTAAATGCTGAAATTGAATTAAATGTGTTGTCGTTTTCCGAATTGTTTACTTAGATTTCATCTTTCACCTTATTAAATGTTGAAGTTTTGTTGCAGTATTCTGAATGTGTTGGGAAGTGTTTCATAATCTATGCTTGACGCATGATTTTTCTTTCTTGTTTATTGATGCTTTAGTTCGATATCTTTTAAAGAATAACCAGAACCAACCAAATCCAACGAAAAAAGAATTATGAAATTTGAAGCATCTATTCCAAAACTACGCATTAACGGACATAACGTGTAATACTAACTTCTTTGTTGGAAATCAATTAATACAAAATGACAATTTGTAGAAAGTCCCTTATCATCCAGCTATGTTTAGAAAGCAACTGTAATTCAGCTCACGTTATCTCCGACACCTTTCGGGATTTTCACGATACTCGACTGACATTTTTATATGTGTTTCCCTAAATAGTTGACTACTAAATTATGCAAAAAGAAAAAAAAATTATCATTCGCGCATGCGCTGTTAAAAATTATTTCATACTACTGCTCATATTTCATTAAATATTTAATATATTTATATTTTAACTGTAGCATATTGTTTCTACTGTACTTTGTCAAGTTTCCTGAAAGTGGCGTTAAATTTGTTTGCAGACCATACATGCTATAAAGAAAAAACATGTACAAATTTCTTGAATATTTTAAAGACATTTTTATATCTCCTTGAATATACGTGCTACTCTTACACAAATGGACATAAATGTTGTACAAAATCCACATAGTCATTTTCTACATCTTCAAGCTATTTTGAGTATTTTATTTTACAAGTTGTTTACAAATATTACTTTTTTATTTAATTTGTAGTTGGTCCCCTAATTGTCCTCGTGATCAAACTTTCTCTGATAAATATCAGGTGAAACATATTCTATGTATCTCTGAAGACCCTGAAATATTTATCTAGATATTCGACAAAACGTCTAAATTCGAAAGAGTCCGGTGACTTTTGGCCATATATTTTATTTACAGCATGTTCTATTAATGTGACAGTGAATGGCAATACAGACAAATTTTACCATGAATTCCGGAGTTGCAGTCTACTTATTAAGTCAAAAATACAGAGTTTCACTTCAAATTTAGCTATGCTTTTTTTTTTTTATTACTTTAACATTATCAAGATATTGTAATGAACTTTTCAACAGACTTACCTTGTTTTGTCCAAAATGTTGTAACATCATAAGAAGCACTGCAAATGACCTCCATTCATGCACAAAATGCATTGAACTGAACGCCCCATATTTTGGAATGTGAGTGACACTACATACGGTGACACTGACCAAATTACTGTATATATCCATTACTTTATGCAATGTCATCATATTACACAGAAACAAGATTAAATCCATTGAGAATTTTATTACGTTATTTTCATTATTCTTAAATATGTGAATGAAAATACTGATTTACCTTGAAATTAGACTACCTGTATGTTAGACTTAAGTAAAATACAATCTCAGGCTCTATAGTAAAATTTGTCTTTCCATCTATTATCACCTTTCTCAGCGTGTCTGCACATTAATAGAACATCCTATGTGTGTGTCTTTATTTATATGTTGTAAAAAAATGCGCTTAAAACTCATTTATAATATTTTTAAGACTTCATAAGGTAACTTGATAGAACACATAACTATATTACCGGATGTTTCAAAGGTTTAGACCAAAAGAAAACTGCGATAAAATATATCTATAGTTTGGAGAGACATGCAGCATACAGGTTAATATGCACCATTAAATGTAATTTCGAAGGACATAAAAAGATATTTGTTTAAAATTTTGATAATGGAGGGCGTTACTGCAGGCAATGCTATGGAGGTTTAGTATGCATATCGCTTACATAATACAAAATTAGAATCGCACAAAAACATTCCTTTGATTTCTGCTTATCGTGTTATTTAAGACCACGCTTCTATTAAAGGAAATCCCGAATCCTTACCAGCACTAAATTATGCCATACGACAGGATATAGCAGCCATTAAAGTTGGTATGCTGTTTCATGCTATTGCATATATAATACTGCTATTGCACTTAGTACTGGAATGTGGTGATGGACATGTTGCGAACTTGCAGTAATAAGTATGCGGAAATAAAATATATTATTTTACTACAAATACATCTTATTGCTTTCTTTGTAGCAACGCCCTCTATTGTTAAAATTCTGTAAAAAATTTTTCCATGCAATGCAAAATCTCGTACCACTGTGATTATTAATCTGCAAACAAGCATGTCTCTCCGACCCATAGATCTTTATCTTTTTAACAGCACTTTACTTTTGCTTCAAATTTTTGTAATCAACCGTTACTTACAATCACTATACAACTACATGAGGTTTTGTTTTGTTTTGAAATGTTTAATAGGATTTTTAAAAGGTTCATTATCGAACTCTAAAAGTATTTTATCCAAATTAACAATCAGTTTAAAATTCTAGTATAAATTTCTTTCATGAATGGTGATATTTTTTCTTGTATTTACCTGATTCAATTTGACTTTTGAGTATCACATACCAGAAATTCTTACGTAGAGATTGTTGTATTCCCAAATACTGAAATAATTTAATTTAGCATTTTTTTCTGCGAATTGTACATCATTTATGAAAAATGAAATTATGGGTAAAATATACTCTGGAGGATTATGTTCTGGAACAGGATCATCGAGACAATGTTTTTCATACTGCAATAGTGTTTCATTTGAAATTTTGAAATTTAATATATATATATATTCTAGAGGGCTCTGCGCCCTTCGTGCGCCAACGCCAGGAATTTTTTGTCTATTTGACTGTATCTCCATGTCTGTCTCTCTTTCTAACTGTCTCTCTCTCCATCTATATCCGTATCTCTCTTTACTTAACTCTCTATTTCCCCTTATCTCTCTATCTTCCCCTATCTCTCTATTTCTGTATCGCTCTAACACCCTTTATCTCTCTATCTTCTTTTATATATATCTATCTATCTCTTTCTATCTCCCTATCTCCGTCTATCTCCCTCTATCTCCATATCTATTTCTATCTCCATATCTCCGTCTGTCTCTATATATCTTTTTATCTCTCTACATTCCTGTATCTCTATATCTCTATCTCCCCTGATTCTCTTTCGATCTCCTTATCTTTATATCCCTCTCTCTCAGCACTTCCCTTTAGCTCTCTGTCTGCCTCTATCTCTTTATTTCTCTTTATTTCTCTATCTTTTTCTATTTCTCTATCTCTCTATCTTGTTCTATTTCTCTATCTCTCTATCTTGTTCTATTTATCTGTCTCCTTCTATTTATCTGTCCCCTTCTATATCCCAATTCCTTCTATATCTCTATTTCCCTCTATTGCCATATCTCTCTATCTCACTACATCTCTATATGTCTGCATCTCTATATGTCTACATCTCTATCGCCCTAAATTCGTCTATCTCTATCTCTCTCTATTTCTATCTCCTCCATTTCTCTATCTTCCTATCTCCTTCTATCTCTATTTATCTCCCCCTGTCTCTATTTCCCTTTATCTGTCTATATCCACCTATCTCTTTATCTCCTTCTATCTCTGTATCTGATTGTATTTCTCTACATCTCAATCTGCCCTATCTCTCTATATCGCTATCTCCCTCTGGCTCTCTCTCTATATCTAGCTTTCTATCTATATCCCTCTCTATTTCTTTCTACCTCTATATGCATATATCGGTGTCTATCTCTCTGTCTCCCTCTACATCTCTACATCTCTACCTCTCTCTATTTCTCTATCTCCCTATCTCCTATTCTCTAATTTCCTTCTATTTCTCTCCCTCTAACTCCCTATCTCCTTCTACCTCTCTTCCTTCTATCTCTTTATCTCTCTATCTACCCCTATCTCTCTATCTCTTTCCATCGCTATATATATCTCTCTATCTCTCTAAATCCATCTATCTCTCTATCTCCCTCTATTTCTATATCTCTCTACATTTCTCTATGTCCCTATATCCCTATCTCTCTCACTCTTTATATATATATCCCTTCTATTTCTCTATCTCTCTATCTCAGTCTATCTTTGTATCTCGCACTTCCAATCTATATATCTATCTCCTTCTATCTCCCTGTGTCTCTCTCTCTATATATCTAGCTCTCTATCTCGAATATAGAGATTAGAGATCGATGATTTCTCCATCTCCCTATTTCTTTATCTCTTTATATCTCTCTATATCTATATCCCTCTGTCTTTCTATATCTATATTTCTCTATCTACCTCTGGATCTCTCTCTATATCTAGCTCTCTATCTCGAATATAGAGATTAGAGATCGATGATCTCTCTATCTCCCTATTTCTCTACCTCTATATATCACCCTATCTATGTAGCCCTCTATCTTTCTATATCTACATTTCTCTATTTCCCACTATTTCTCTATCTCCCTCTATCTCTCTATCCCCTTTATTTCTCTATCTCCCTGTATCTACCTCCTTCTACCTATATTTCTCTATCTCCCTCCTATCTATTTTTCACCCTATCCTCATCTATCTCTCTATCTCCATCCCTCTCTATCTCCCTCCATATCGCTATCTTCCTCTATCTCTCTATCTGTGTATATCTATCTCCCTCTATCTTACTATGTCTCTCTGGTTCTCTCTCTATATCTAGCTCACTATCTCTATCTCTCTGTTTTCCTCTATCTGTCTATCTCCCTCTATCTCTTTATCTTCTTATATCTATCTATCCCCTATCTTCCTTTATCTCTCTATGTCGCTGTATCTATCTCCTTCCCTCCTTCTATCTCTTTATCTCTCTCTCTCTCTCTCTCTCTCTCTATCTCCTTCTATTTCGTTATCTCCCTCTATCTCCTCTCCCTCTATCTCCTTCTATTTCGTTATCTCCCTCTATCTCCTCTCTCTCTATCTACCTCTCTCTATTTCCTTATATCCAGGCCTCGCAGCGTATAGGGCAAATTTTAATGTTTCTACCACTATTTTAGAAGAAATTATGTTCGTGATATATTTCTATTGCATACTGTAAAGATGTTTTGTTTATCCTCAAGATTATTGATTAGGGATACTGGTATGAACAATATAATGTGTCCTATATGCTGCGACCCTTGTTATATCTCTCTATCCTTCTCTCTGTCTCTCTCTCTAATGCTCTATCTCCTTATCTATCAAAATTATCTTAGAAATTTCGAATTTCAGAGTATCATATATTCGAATTCCCATATTAGTCATTTCATAAAATTGTTTCACAAATTCGTTTTATTAAGATTATATATAGGGTAGATATATATAGATATACAGGGTGTTTAAAAAATGACCGGTATATTTGAAAAATCAATAAAAACTAAACGGGCAGCGATAGAAATACACCGTTTGTTGCAATATGCTTGGGACAACAGTAAATTTTCAGGCAGACAAACTTTTGAAATTAGTTACAATTTTCAACAACAGATGGCGCTGCAGTTTGGAAAAATCTAAACCACGATATTTTCCACATATCCACCATGCGCAGCAATAATATGGCGTAGTCTCTGAACGAAATTACCAGAAACCTTTGTAAACCTGTGACTAATTTCTGTGGGGACACTTGAAAGACCAGGTGTACCACCACAATCCAGAAACAATTGAACAACTGGAGCAGTACATCTCTTCTGCATGTGAAGCCATTCCGCCTGACACGTTTACAAAGGTTTCTGGTAATTTCGTTCAGAGACTACGCCATATTATTGCTGCGCATGGTGGATATGTGGAAAATATCGTGGTTTAGATTTTTTCAGACTGCAGCGCCATCTGTTGTTGAAAGTTATAACTAATTTCGAAAGTTTGTCTGCCTGAAAATTTACTGTTGTCCCAAGCATATTGCAACAAACAGAGTATTTCTATCGCTGCCCGTTTAGTTTTTATTAATTTTTCAAATATACCGGTCATTTTTGAAACACCCTGTATATATACAGTAGTGGCCAAAATTGTGGAAACCTTTTGGGAAAAATGCTCTTTTGAAGTTTGATGGCTCATAACACCAAATATATTTCTAATTAATACCATAAAAGCTATATACTACTGGAAAGATAATTTAATCGAAAATATCATGCAATACAGTTTGTTCAGTTATAATTATTTTATCAAACGTTATAGCCAAATATTCAGAAAAAGGCAGTAAAACCTGGTTAGTCTTATGATATTTCTTTTTCTTTTTCTTGAATGTAGCCAATTAATATGAAAGTGTGGAGTGACAGACCGATTCCATTTTATTTGGTAATGTGTCAGTCAAAGCTAGGGTAGCATTAAAAAATATATATGCTATATTTTGGTACTTATAAGAGGACTTTTATCACTATTTTTTATGATTGCTATCATGTTGCTAGTTCTTTGCCACCTTTCAATTTTTGAACTTGTAAAGCATAATAAAATTAAGAAAACATCATAAAGAGTTAATTAGTTATCCAGAAATTAATGTATAACAATATTTTTTCTAGAAAGCTATGGTTATGAAGAATTTGGAAGTAAATTAACAAAGGGTAATATAATTAACAAATTCTTAATTAACATAATTCTATATTTAACAAATAACTAAGTCACGCAAAACAAGCCTGGTAAAGGCAGGAAAATGTGCAGGAGAGCAATTGGCGGTAGAAGAGTGAGATCCCTTTGTATAGGTCACAGAAAACAAACATCTAGGTGTATGCAACATTAAATGGTGCACTCCTATGGGGAGTTGAATCAAAATATAGTTTTGTAGTGAGTGCAGTATTTTGGTCTAAATGCTATAATTTCGTGAAAAAAAAATTATATATCAAATAAAGGTTGAAAATATTAAACTGAGCTTAAAAGCATGTTTACTAGACAAACTAACAGTATGGTCATGTTATTTGGAGTGTCAAAATGTCTTTTTTTTATGGAGTTCTAGCATTTAGACCAAAATACTGCACTCTGCAAAGAACTGTACTTTGATCCAGCTCCCCATAGCAGTGCACCATTTAATGTTGCATACACCTAGATGATTGTTTTCTGTGACCTATGCAGAGGGACCTTGCTCTTCTACCTCCAATTGATCTCCGGCACCTTTTCCTGCATTCACCAGTCTTGTTTTGCGTGACTTAGACATCCCTTTGTTAATTTACTTCCAAGTTCAAATTTCTTCATAACCATAGCTTTCAACACTTAAAATATTGTTATACATTGATTCCTGGGTAACTAATCAATTCTTTATGATGTTTCATTAATTTTATTATGCTTTACTAACTCAAAAAATTAAAAGGGGGCAAAGAACTTTAGCAACTTGATACCAATCATAAAAAATAGTGATAAAAGTCCTCTATGTCGTCACCACCTGGGTAATAAGATTCGGGGGGTCCGCAGGTGGCTGTCCTTCGACCGACCGAAGCGCATACGAAGAGACAAATCCGGTCGTGCGCGTTATAAGTCCCTCAGGACTTGGGTTCGGTGGTCATAGACGCACCGGACGCCACTCAGGCTCCTGGCGGCGTAGCCTAGTTTTAACCAGGTTTTACTGCCTTTTTCTTAATATTTGGTTATAACATTTGATAAAATAATTAAGATTAAACAAACTGTATTGCATGATATTCTTGATTAAATTATCATTCCCGTGGTATATAGCTTTTATGGTATTACTAAGAAATATATTTGGTGTTAAATAAGCCATAAACCATCAAAAAAGCATTTTTTCTCAAAAGGTTCCACAATTTTGGCCACCACTGTATATAAAAGTCCGGCTGCAGTATTAATTCGATAATTACATTTTACTTTTGATGTAGAAAATGAAATGTTCAAACCGTGATTAAAACATTCAAGTTTGTAAAATTTAATGTAAAATAAGTTACAAATATGAATTCAACTATTTCACCATAGCCTTCCCCACCTCACCCCTGAATATTTGGACTACGCGCTGATTCATAAAATAGCGGCTGTCGAAGACGGTCTTTTTTACAGCGTTTGTACAATCCGTTTAATCTGAGTACCACTATTTTGGAATATTAATCTTTATCTTATTTTTTCGTCGTTAAATAATTCCCTTATTGTCGTTAAATAATTCACCTTATTTTTTTGGCGTTAAGATTGCTAATCGGAAATATTGCTACTTAAATTCAAGGGACAGTATAAACGATGAGAAAAATCAGCCTTCGACAGCCGCCAGTTGCGCGTAGTATTCGGGATGCTGTTCTTTGGCTAATAATGACGTATATTTTCGTCACTAGTGACGTATATTACGAAGACACTCAATTGTCAAATAGTCCATGGCAAAATACAATTTGAAATGTACTGTCGGCCCAAAAAATGGAAAGGAACATTCCATGCTATTTTATCACCAAATTATCGAAGAAAAATGTAAAAAATACCATTCTACTAGGAGTTTTCTCTAAATTTGTGTAAATAAAATTAAGTGTAGGGGTCATCTCCATATTGAAACAAGATAAAGCATTACATTTTTAAGTACTGACCTCTATTTTTGAGATCAGAAAATGAATAATCCTCAAATTAGGCTAAACGTAGTTTTCCATGAAGTTTATATGAATAGTTCCGGATATATTTAGTTTTTAAAACTCACTTTATTCTTTGTGTCGATTCAAAAGTGAAATCCGTTACTGTAAAGTAAAATCAGATTCAACTAATTTATTTATTCTAATAAAATCCGGTATTTCCATGGGTTTCCTCAGGAAACACTCGCAATAAAGCAGTTATAAAATGTGGGACAGAAATTACAATATGTTCGTATTTTTCAAAATATCTTCTGCTATCATTAAAAATAGAGAAAATATTAAAGCTGTTTTATTTATTTATAAAAAATTATGTGCTATGAATTAAAAAAAAATCTGCTATGCCACTTTTATGAAATTAATCATTTTTTCAGGGACTATATGGCCAATCAAACTGCAATACTGGTGGCTTTTTAAGCAGAAGCGGACATTTTGTATACGCGTATTAGAAGTTTCTAGAAATCAATTTCTGCGAAAAGAGTTATAGGTTGCATAATGTTTTGAATATTAATTTAACATTTTATATTTTACACATAAAAATTATAAAAAGGCATGCAAATCACATAAATATATCGGAAGCCCACTCAGCTCAGTGGTTAGCATAACGGTCTAAACAGGTGAAGCTTGGGCCGATGATTGCGGTTTGATACCAACGAGGTCTGGAAGTTTTTCCGGGTTTCCCTTGTACGAGATTCAAAAGTACTCCCTGTAGTCATTCTTCTATAGCAATATAGCAACATAACCAAAATCGATTGATGCTTAAGAAATCCAACCAACAACATGATTATATTTTGGATACTTAATATTAGCAGTACAGAAGAAACATCGCAATACAGAAATATTAGAAGAAGTATGAATGAAAATATTAAAATTGATTGTAATATAAGGAGTTCTAAACTTTACATCTGCATAATTCCGAAATTTTGTTATAGAATTGCTAGAAAATTCGTATCTAAAGTTAATTTTTTTCAAAATTTAAAACGTGATGTCGAATTGGAGCGTTATCATTGAAAGACGTTAGTTTGTTTCCATTTCAATCCGGAGACGCTCCCCATAACTCACTTTTCATACATAATTATAGAATACACAGTTCTCTGTCGAATATGTCTTTTGCATTTCTTTTTGGGACAATTCAGCGATAAAATAGTATGGGGTGATACTTTTTAACATTTCCCAACATTGTTGAAAAGTATATCATTTGTAATTTTCCCAACTGTGCGAAACAGTTCGGGCCAGGATTCGAACCAGGGATCTCTTAGCTGAAGCTGCCAATGCTTTACGAAATGAGCAATCCCAAACAAATCTGGCGGATCTAATTCACCCAGTTAACCTTATGAATTATAGCATCTGGTCTGATATCTGAATCAGCTCAACAGAATATATCGCAGGTAAGGGAACTCCAATAAACTCTTGATAAGTGATTACACTAGATTAATTTTGACACAATTACTCAAATTGGTAAAGAAACCATATCTCTCTAAGTCGAATAATTAATTAATCGTTAATTTGAATAATTGTGTCAAAATTAATTTAGTACGTTTACTGGAGTTCCCTTACCTGCGATTTATTCTGCTGAGCTGATTCAGATATCAGACCGGATGCTCTAATCAATAAGGTTAACTGTGTGAACTAGATCCGCCAGATTTGTCCGGGATTGCTCAGTTGGTAGAGCATTGTCAGCTTCAACCAAGAGATCCCTGGTTCGAATTCTGACCCGGACTTTTTCGCCCAGTTGGGATAATTACAAATTATATGATTTCATTACAAATTTGAATAATTGTGTCAAAATTAATCTATTGTTGAAAAGTGTTTATGAAATCGGCTTGTCTGTCTGTCTTTTCATGTTCTAACTTTCGTACACATACTTTGATTTCTATTGTACTAATACACAGAGTATCCAAAAAGTCGTTCCCTGATTACAAAATTTATTCATATCACCTATATATAAGATAGAAATGTGAAACTGGTGCCAAAATGCTGGAAAACTAACCAAGGTTTTTTGTTGCAGGCTTCCGTAACGTGGGTGTAGTGTAGCAGTGCCATTGTCCAGGAAACCGTAAATTTTCACAAATTGGGAAAAATCTCTGTGTGGACCCGGTCACTAAAGACAGTGCAGAGGAACTTTCGAACAACGTACGGAAAGATGCCACCCGATGTCAAGAATATTAAATTGTGGTATGACAACTTCAAGACTACAGACACTGTTGTTAACATACCGAGAACTGGCCGACCACAAACCTCAGCTAGACACTGACACCGGTACACTACAGCCACGTTACAGAAACCTGCAACAAAAAAACTTGGTTAGTTTTTCAATATTTTGGAACCAGTTTCACAGGTCTATCTTATATGTAGCGGATATGAATAAATTTTTTAATCAGAGAAAGACTTTCCGGACACCCTGTTAGTTATTTCGATTCACCATACATATTCCTTATTGAAAACAATGTAGGTAGCATTTATAGTTCGTTTACAGACACACTCAAAAGAATTCCATTACATTATGGTTTATGGGGAAAAATCGTTTACAGGGTATTTTAATGATTTTGCACTATTTCAAACATAATAAAATTGATAAGAATCTATGACGTGCACTAAAACATGCTTTCTGTAGAATATGGAGTGCGGTTATCAGTCATTTACAGGGTCACGCAGAAAAATTCAATTACATAAAAATCTACGTGGAAAATCATTTGCAGCGTATTTTATTAGTTACACTATTTCAACCTAATAAAATTTATATGCACTTGTAAGGCATATTACAGTGTTCTTACTGTTGAATATAGAGCGCGTAGTATTTATCGTTCATTTCCAGCGACACACAAAAGAATCCGGTTACAGTACTGTCTATGAGCGATAATGTCTTATATGTGTTTTGAACTTTGGTTTGAGTTTTTCACTAATTTTTTGCATACTGTATGGTGTGTATATAAATTCAATCGATCATATACAGGGATACACAAATGGATTCGAAAGTATTACTGTCTATGGGCATTAATTGCTTAATGATGTTATTAGGTGGCTTTCATTACAAAAAGCTACCTATTGCAGCCGTTCGGAGGAAAGCAATTCCAAAAAATTTTGGTATATTTTCACCGGTCATGGCCTCCAGACCCCCAAACCACCCTCCGTTCAAATGTTGATTTATATATATATATCTGACAAATGTCATGCTGTAACTCTCTTATTTATGAACCGATTGAGATGTGACTGAGTATGTGTATAGGACATACCAAGATCTCGACAGAGTTAGTTGGCCATCTTCATCCTTCATTTTGTTTCAAAATGGCGGTCAGTTAAAAAATGTTTAATTTTTAAAAATTCAAAAAGATGTACAAAAAAATTATAAAATTGAAAACTTCTTTCTGTTAAGTGTTAGAATGTGATACAAGGATTCTGGAATTTTTTTTTGTTTTGGCTATATCTTAAAAAATGGCTGAGATATGGCAGTTTAAAATTCTAGGGTGGCTGAGATTTTGAAAAAATCTGATATTTGTTATGCTGTAACCCTCGTATTTATGAACCGATATAAATGTGACTGATCATGTGTACAGAAAATACCATGGTTTCGACCGAGTTCGTTGATCAGCTTCATGTGCCATCTTGTTCCAAAAGGGCGGCAAGTTAAATTAATTTTTTTTTAGAAAATTCAAAACGTTGTATAAAAATTAAAATTGAAAAATTTGTTTCCGTTAAGTATTAGATCGTGATACAAGGATTCTTTAACATTTTTTTGTTTTCGCTTTATCTTAAAGAATGGCTGAGATACAGAAGTTTGAAATTCTAGGGTGGCTGACATTTTGAAACAATCTGATTTTTTGTTATGTTGTAACTCTCATGCTGAAATTCACATTCAAATTCAGTATTGACGAAAACCGGGATTGAATCTTCTATAATCGGGTTCCTAGTAGTTTAGCTTCGGGTGTTTTGAGTAAAATGAGTTGAATTTTTGAAAACATGGACTATAAAAGCTACCTTTTCCTCCCGGTACAGGCCGGACGTTATTTTTTAAATTGTGTAATGCATTTTCCAACTGAATTATATTTAGCACATTAAAATATATTTGTAGACTAAAATTTGTAGACTAATTTGCAGGCTAATTTCATATATAGGGCTACGCAAATAACTGGATACATTGCCGTCTATGGCAGTAATTTATGTTATAAAATAGTTGCTTAATATGTTGTGCGTGTCTGTAAATAACATACAAACTTTTACAAAAAAAAGTACATATCCGTCTATTGGTGGAAATTTCTAAAGGTGACATTTCAACTGTGTTATGCATTTTCTAATTGCAGGGATTTATGTAGTATATATACAATTGTATTGCTAATATACAAAGCTGCTCAAAAGAATTTGAGTATCTTTCCGATTATGAACGGTAATTGCTGAAATTGGGTTTTCTTAATTGTTTACTAAATTGCGTTTCTTTTCCAAATGTGTTTTTTTAAATTGTTTACTTAAGAAATCTTTTTTCACCTTATTAAACGCTGAAGTTTCATTACAGTATTCTGGAAGTGGTTTAAAATGTTTCACAATCTATGCTTAACGCATGATTTTTCTTTCTTGTTTTTATTTAAGACAGATTGCACTTTAGATCCAATTTTGATATGTAGTAATAGGATGATATTATTATTGAAAAGATAATTTAAAATTAAGTTTGTCTGTTTTGTGCTCATGGTCAGTGTTTAACAAGTTTTAAAATTAGTTAAAAATTATAATTCATGTGTATAAACTAATGTGTCTGTTCTGTATACATGTTCATGCTACGATGAACGAAATGTTTCATGATTGGGCTATTTTGTTGCTCTTTTGTAATATGTGCCTGAAACTTTAGACATTATACTTTAAAATATTGGAATGATTGAAATTAAAATGATGTGTCTATGTAAGGAAAGGTTCAATTAAAACCACGTTCAAAACTTCACAACAGTTTTATTAGTTACCATACAGAATCTGGAGCATTCCTGTACAGTGATCGAAAAAAATTAGCAATACTGTTTAGGTTACACGTAGAGTAGTTGTGCTCATGATATCGCCATATAGAATAATTGTGCTAACCAGAAACAATTTGACTCGAAGCATGTTATTTCTTCTGCTTCACAAGACATACAAGTGTCGAAATGGAATAATGTAAGAAACACAAAAATCTCAACACATTTTACACTCACTTCTAAACATTTCACGAAAGTGTTGAGTAAAAAATGTCAAAGTGGAATATGATATGATTCATGACTAAAGAATGAACAAATCGTTTCACCTCGGTACCTGCGATATGAAGATATGAGGAGGAACTACATTCTCTTATTCCCTGTCTTATCTAATTACTTTTCGCGAATTAGAGGCATCTATCGCGGAGAGGCTCCTCCCTCTTTTGGTATATGCTCTCACTTGTGATATGTGAGGGGATTTGCCTTTCATTTGATATGCCTTGACTGGATGGAAATTAACTTTTAAAATAACATTTGATATGTGGCCTCATAAAACGGGGTTCATTCCCATAGTCCTGTCGTATTGGACTGGACCAGGGGAAAGTTCTTTTAAACTAATAAGGCTTTGGGGAAAATATATCAATATCTCCTCCTCAACTCAGTGAAACAGCTTGTAAGAACAAATAATTGCATAGAAATTCAGCTGTTCTTTCCAATACAATAACACTCATATATATTTTATAATACGTGTAAATAATTCCTTAGTAGCAATAACAAACGTCGCCGACAAAACTGAGCATCCAATTTTTGTCTCGCCGCCGCAGCCAAATACTAGAAAATCAACGACACGCAATACAACAAACAACTGTAAAGAAAGCCACATCAATTTCAAAGCACTGTGTATTGCTTTTGTAAAACCACACTAGTAACAATTTGAAACGCAGGAAGAACTTTCTCTGTCAGTCAACGAAACAAATTAGATTTGTGAGCCCCGAAAATATTGACACTCATAAGCTCGTTGATAATTGAGTCATCAATCCAGGAAATTGTGAAAGAAGTGCTTAGATTGAAAAGATTGTCCGGTGTATACTTACAGAATAAAGGTGACTACATCTACGAAGCATTAAACACAGGTGCCATAATTGGAAAGCAACGATTGGGCGCCAAAAACTCTTCTCGCCTAATTGAGCTCTATTAAGGGACCATTGCATAGTTGCCTTAATTGGAAGGCTTCTCTGTCGAGGAATTGAGTTCGGGAAACAAATTTCTTCTAGAAAAGTAATTTTGAGAAGACCGCTAGAGGCTACTTCTATCGGCTGAGAATCCAGTTTCAGAAAATGAGTACGAAAAGATGAATTGGTCCCGTATTCTGTACTTTCGTACAATTTCTTGGTACAAAAGACCTTTCTCGAAAACCTTTACTTAGCAGAGCTGATGGCACCCGCCCGTTTTCTGGCTGTTTTGACCAAACTTTCGGAATCTAGGTGCAGTAAAGAGAAAGTTCTCAATAAATAGACGATTAATGAGAAAAAAATGTTTCGGTGATATGTTTCGTCATTTTGGCATTTCAAGTTGTTGAATTTAGTCCACTTTTGTTTGGAAGACTATTTTGATCAAAATTAAAGAGAATAATTTAACGAACGAGCTGCAGACTGCTCGTGACTGCATATACGGTGATTCTTCTCAATTTCTCTCGGATTATTTTATAGTTTCACAGTTTAGCGCATTTGGCACATTAAGAAATGGGCAGGGAATTTTTTTCTTTTCTACATTTTAGCTATTCTCTCATTGGGAAGCAATGGTATTTTAAAATTCATGTTGTAATTTGAAGTTTGCATTTTGAGAAAAAATCTGTATCTCTTTCAGAAACAGCGTGCAGCTCGATTGAATTATAATAACTGACGCAGCCCAAGAAACGAGTGCAATCATTTTTGGCCCTTTTTATAGCTTTTGATTGATTTATTTTTAAAAAGTTGGCGGCACAAATCTTTTTCCATTCATCCGATTGGAATTAGACAACAGGATTGGTTATCGATGCAATACGACAACACTACGGAACTCTGAGGCCTAATGCCCGTCTGATGCTCTTGTATAATATACAATAACAACTACATCTAGAAATAGTGCATATACAATGTCTCAAAAAATGTGATATGTAATGGAGAACTCCGGTTCTCCTTCCACCTGTCTGATTTTGTACTTAGATCTTTTCTTTCCTTAATCAGCTTGGGCGTAAGCAACTCTTTCCTTCATACTACAGCTACTTATAAATGGGACTTGTATCTCAATCAAAAGTTGCATTTCGGGCGTCAACTAACGGTACAGCTGTTGAGTATTTGGCATCATAGCAAAGATGGATAATGCCTTGCTGTGAATCAACGTTTCTTCAGAAGAAGGAATATGTGACAAATAACGACACAAAAGCAATTACAGAAACATATATATTTTCCAGAGATCATCCATAACAATGTACTCAGAACTGGTTAAAAACATTTATGACATGGATGTGAGATCTATGTGGTTTTAACTATGGGTTTAACAGGGCAGTAGCGCACTGATTCGCTCTAGATATGTATTCAATTGAGTATTTAGGAACGCGGTAATTTATAAAACGAATTTTTCATTTAATAGAGAATACTTGATCCAAAATGGGTTTCATTTAAGTGTCAAAAGAATCATGATGCTTTGGCACTTTTATATTGAGGATTCCGAGGAAAAACAAATAAGCAGAGAGATATATATATACTTTTTTTTCGTTCCAATCTGATTATAGGGACGAGGGTTTTGTTGCTCCAAATGGGATCGAGTTGCCTACACTGACTTCCACCCTCGGCAGCAGGCACTTAGTTCCTAGCAACTTTGTAAAACTCTGTTTAACAGATACAATTTTTTTTTATCTTTTTACAATTTTACCCTGAAAACAGGCTTGATATGTTTCCGTTAGGCTTAAATAGCTTTTGGTTCTTTGTATGTATGTATATATATATATGTATATATATATATGTATATATAAGCATAAATAGTAAATAAAAGTTTCGATTGTCCAAAGGTCCGTTAGTCGATACAGAAAGGATTTCCTGTCAGGAGCCTAGGGATGATTTCTTATTGCCAGATACAGGTAGCGGGATTGACGTCAGGAGTTTCGAGTAATCAGGTGCTGGACTCTTTACCAAGGAGGGAGAATAGGAGGTCTTCCAGGAGTCGAGGAAACACTAATCTAAAAGAGAAGCTGTAAAAGAAAAAGCGTGAAGAAAAGTGAAGCAGGTTTTGAGAGATGAGAGAAAGACAGGAAAGCTTAAGAAGAAAACCACTCACCAGAAACTGACAAGACTAAGGTGCAATAAATGGAGAAAGAGAACGGATTATTTGAGAGGGGCAGTTGGCACGTTCTTCCACAGTAGTGGTAACTGAGCACTGTGAATACTAAAACGAAAACAATAAGGTCAATTTTATAGTTTGGCAACATATAAGGCTTCAAAGTAAGTTTAGAGAATAAAGGAACAGCGAATGCAAATAATGAGTGAGATAGGCATGCCAGGATTATTTGTGTGGAAAAAGGAATCATGTTAAATGAGCTCAGTAAAAGAATTTTTATTTTCAGGAACGTATTACATTTTAAAATTATTTTAGCTATTTAGCGAACAATCATCTAAGAAATAACTGAATCATAAAATCCTCTAAACGTAAATAATATTCAACTCGTTTTATTATGTTTTGTAATGCAATTCCTTAAAATGTTATAGTAATAAATTATTGATTAAAAATATTTTTGAGAATCTCCATACGTCAAACGATGTTTATACACGAGTCTGAGATTTCACTAAAAAACATGGACTTTTTCTTAATAGTAAGCTTACTCATAAAACAATCTGCATTGAGGAAAGAATTTTTCAGTGATTTTGGATAATTCCAACGTTCTCTGAAAAGAAAATGGTCCAAAACTTCAGAGGATCAGGCCAGCCAGCCGAAAATGGAATCGGAACGAATTTTTCAATCTTTAACACTGCAACACTGTACCATTGTAATAACTTAAATATTACGGGCTTAGTAATATTGATCACAGATTAAACACTATTATTTTTTCCTCTTTATGGGGGAAGACAATTTATTGCCCTTGTTTTACTTAGACTGCATTAACATAGATTATATGTTTAACTTTTACATTTGTGCAGTTTAAAAGTATATTTTAATGTTTTCAGTCTTTTATAAAACGAACTTCTTGCATTACTCTGATTTTACGGAATTTCTCAAGCCATTTAATAAAATGTCAGTTGTTATTATTAAGATAAATTTGAAGTATGCTTAAACATAAGGTGATGCAGTAAATTTTGTCTTTAAACAATGGAAATTGAGTAATCAGTAGTCATTAATTCGAAGTTATAAGAAGTTTGATGCTTTTGTTGATAAATTTTCTATGCACTAATACTTAAACGATAAGACAAACGCCTTAAAACTTCATTATGTAAAAATGAATGTTTGAACATGAGATAGGGGTAAAATGTGATAAATCGATGCAACATCTGAAATGAAAGTATATGCTATTTCAAATGTGAAGGTTTTCAGATTTTCACGGGAAGAACTTAATTTCAGTCTTTTTCAAGTGAAGTTGATATATATATATATATATATATATATATTTCGATATATATATATATATATCGATATATATATATATATGGAAAAGGTGTCAGTTAAATGTCGATTGAATATAAGATGTATCGGAAAATGATTGGAATGCAGTTGTTTAACCACGACATGGAATGCTATGTTTCTAACGTCATTCAAGTTAAGTTTTTATTGCTATTGTTTTAAACATTATATATTATACATTAAGTGGTTGAAAAAATAATGTTATTCTTCATTGATCATCTTTATGCTGAAATTACATCTATTGTTTGGTTTATTATTTTTTATACGCATTGTCTGAAGTGTAATGTATTCGAAAAAAGAAAAGATAATATAAAATCGAATGGACTGAATAAATTTATGTTGATTCAGTATATTTCAGCTGTAAATAGTATCTGTTTTTAATAATTGGTCTTGGTGATTTCTGTCTTCTATTTCTGTTGAACAATTCTTTAAAAATTCTATGTTTCCCAGTTCTTGTTGAAAGAATGTAGATGACACATTTTAAGTATTATTTTAATACAGAATGACCAGGGCTTTTCTTAGGTAGTCTAAAACTATCAATCTCCTTGGTATAAAAATACTCTCGCTGCCGTCAATGGAGATCTTTCACGCATAATACCATAAACTTATAAATATACCAAATTCGTTTACGTCAGCCTTTGTGTTTTACTATTCGGGAGATATAAGACTCATTCTGACGAGGCTTTGATTATGTTACACATCTTACAGTCATTTGCAAATGTTTTTGATCCATGAAATGCATATATTCTTAATACAGTGAAAAGTGTGTAAGTTGACCGCCAGACCACCAGCGCTGCAACCATTTTCTGGTCAATTTAAATAGGTGAACAACTTATAAAAATAAGAAATTTATAAAATTCATAGTTTGTGCACTCTTAAAAAGGCCCATTTAGACAGGTGGTCAACTTAGAAAATTTTAATGTACCTTCAATTAAAAGAAATGGTGTTTTTTGAATAAAACCTCCAAAGAGCTTTTAAATGATTTGCTATGCACAAGACCTATCTCTGACCTACTCTGTTTCATACAAGCCCACACAAAAAACTGGCCATGCCTTATATTCTGCATTCTGTCTTTTCGAAACATGAGGTGCCTTATTTTCTCGAAGGTTATCATTCATAACCACGTTTTTAATCAATTACTTTACTAAAAACGGGACTATGGGTTTAACCCCCCCCCCCAAAAAAAAAAAAAAATTATTGACAGAGAAAAAAGTTTTGTAATGCTTTTTCAAAACTTTTTTAATCAAGCGATTCTTAATTCTATCTAGATTTTAGACGGATTACTTATTGAACATAATTTTTTTAAATCGTTTTACAGCTTTCTATGATTTATTGTTATTAGTTGACTTATTATTAGTTGTTTTAGCAAAGTTTACATATAACGTTATCATAGTACACTTATACTATTACGCTTTGTCTGTACAAATATACTTTCTGTATGCCCAGTATTGATGATTCGTTCCACGTATTCCCTTACAATGGAGGACATGACCTGAAGAACATGCATCGAGTTGTGCGAATGGGGAATAATAATATGTAGGTACTTTATTCATTATTCATGAACCACAACATATTTCCACGACAGGCTTTGTCTGCTTAGTTACATTGAGAATTATATAAATGCACGTTTATGTATATGCGTGCAAATATATATTTATGTATGTAAAATAAAACTTTTATTAGTAGGCATGAAATATTGCAGTAGTTTAGATGTAATTTGATATCATAATCATTCATCGTTTCGCGTTTGACGAAGAAAATAATAGTTACGCAAATTAGCCTGAATTTAGGATCAGTTGATAGCTGTGAGTCTTACTTTAAAATTGTGTCCATTATGTAGTTTGTTGACTTTACATTGTTCTAAAACGGCTCCTGTTTATTATGTAAGTTTACAACTTTTAAATATGTATTAAAGATAAAATATTTTAATGAACTTAATCAGGGTTCTCTCGGGTCCTTGAATTCGAATAACACGATTAACTTCTTGTAATCTTCGTCTTATTTAATTGCAGACTTTCTGTCATTAAATAAGGCAAATATTACTATTCGGAAATACTGGTACTCAATTTCGAGGACCCGCAGGAATCCTGTTAATGATGGATAAAGCATAATAGATTTAGACTATAAAGTCCTTATTATTTATAAATGTGATGATATAGTACAAAGTAAGCATTTCAGTTAAAGTAAACATCAGTCTTCGAATGCTATGGAGTCGCCCAATTAAACAAAACGTTTTTCTTATCCTGTATTCATAAATTAATATATTTCATATTTCTAACAATTAGACTACAGGCCCGAGAGAGACGAACATTATAGCATAGTTCCTGTATCATATCTTAGGTCTTTTGCTTAAGAAAAGATCTTAAATCATTAAAAGGATAAACTTACAAATTTACTGCGTTTTATTTAAAGTTTTCTTTAGCATGAGCACTTAATACATTTGGTATTTAAATTCATATCATAACAATTTAAACTTAATAGAATTTTGTTTCTAGTGAATGCAGTAATTCATTCAAAAGCCTAATATATATTATTTCAAACTTTTACATGATAAAAATTCTTTAAAAGTATACATAAGTTATTTTTCGGATTCTATTTAATCTTATTTTAGTGTATTTTGCTAATATTATATTCATGAATGGTATATAAATTCTATATAATGAGACATCCGACCTTCAGGAAGAAAACGCGAAACAATTTTATACGTTTATATATATATATATAACGTTTTCTTATGATTTGATAAATATGATTAATGAGAACCTAACAACTAATATTGACTGCTCCGTAAGCACACGTTTTGAACTTGAGCACCATGACAGTAATATTACCACTTCTAAAATAATGTGTGATGTGTTTGGTCAAACAAATTTAAGATTGCATAGAAATATAGGTGATGAATATTTTGAAATTTTGCAAACAATGAATGCCTATTTTAAAAATCTAGCGTGCTAAACAAGATCAGATTCTATTCAAGAACAGTCTGGAGTCAATCAGAATCACACTCACATAGATCTCATTCTGTAGCTAATCCATCTCATGCTTTTGAAAGTTTTTTGTTAAAAACAGTTTCACAAACAAATGAAAATCCATCCAAAAAGCGAAAAGCAGTAGGGTCAAACTTTGCTGAATGCTTAACAACTGAAGCATATATATGAAAAAATAAAAGAGGATAATGAAGTGAAAGGGCAAAAACAAAGACAAAAAATGGAAAAGAGAGAACAATTAAAGCTTAAAAAAGCAAAAACAGCACTAAAAAAAAAGAATTCGCAAAAACTAGAAGTCAGTTGCTAAAACAATCTCGAAGTAAAGGTGCAGCAGAAACAAAAGTTACAGAGAAGTTTAAACCTCAGACTCATCTATATCTACACATATCAGGAACCAAAAAGAAAAAATTGAGGCCTACACGAAAGATGAAAACCAAAAAATGAGTTAAAAGGAAACGGAGAAGCAAGAGATTTGGTAAAATTCATGTTGTATCAATCGTTCATTATTTGCTTCTTTATTTTTTCATAGTAAAAGTTAAAGTGCGTAAAGTATGCAATGTTTAATTATAATATATTCAAGATTATTTGTCTCAGTTAGCTTTTGTATTATTTAAGTTATTATTAAATAAAGTTATTAATATATTAAGTAGTGTCAATAATTAGCTATTCAATATTTAATTTTAGGTATTCAATATTTAATTTTAGGTAATTCAAATTTTTATTACGTAATTAAATGTTTTTAGCAATTAAATGAATATTTTAAGATGAACTGACACGTATAAAATGCATTGTCTCATTTAAGACTTTGGACGTCTCATTTAGGTTTTATGCGATAAAAATGACCTAAATGCAGTAGTCGTATATCGTTTGCACATATTACAGATAATGATTCAATTTCTACCAAACAAGTTAATTTCGAATTAAAAGCACAGTATTCATTCATTTTCCGCTTAAAAAAATATATTTATTTAATAAAATGCCAAATATACCCTAAATGCGACAAAACTATGGGGAATCGCGTCGCATTTAGGTACAACGATCTTATGTCGTACAATGAAATGTTCCTACCAATCTTTTGATTCTAACACATTCTCCGTTTCTCTTGCTGTAGTTGAGATGGCCAGTTTACTAGTAGAGTTGAAATGCAGCAGCTGAGTAAGTTTGACACATATTTCTGTTTTCAATGAAAGTAGTAATGTATGACGTTTATAAATTAGACCGAAGCCTGATTCTATTGAAATGCAAAGAAGATTTTTGTTTGCTTTTGTTAATATCATTTCATTATTTCATGGAAAAGAAACAAAATCCGAAGTACTTACATATTACACGTGCCAGGGCAGATATATAGCGCCAACAATGGCGACTATTATATTAATTACAGTAACCATTATTTTTTTCTTTAGTCATTGTGACTGCATTTTAGGTGCTGTATTTTTAATTGTGACGTGTGTTTTCTCAAAAATCTGAAATAGAAGCTATTCTTTATTTTCAGGAATGTAGCACTGTTACACCAAAAAATACGTAAATGTTCCGATTTCCAAAAAATGAAATTGTACATAAACAATTATATTACGTGGAAATGCAATGCAGATAAATGCAGACAGCGTATTAGAGTAAATAAAGGACAATTCGTATTAGTGAAGTAGAATCTCATTCACAAATGCATTATATTTTATATATTTCTGGAGCAAAGAACTGACTTCCAATAAATTTTGATTTCTGCAACGGCAAGTCCAAATTTTGTGTACATTGCCATAGATCTTAGCTAACTTATTAAACCAATATTTACAAAGGACATATTTATTTTTTAATTGTTCAGATGCTTTTTCTTTAGTCGCATTTTCGTTTTACCATACATAAGAATGCTTTTTGTTTAAAATTTGATTAATAAATAAGCCGTAGAGATAAATTTAAATACTTACTAAAATTTAACATAAGAAAACAACATGTTCAACGATTTTTGTTTATTTTTGCCAAGATTTATATAATGCAATAATCTTTCAAATTTAATTACATATTTTTACTGGCTTAATAATTCTCGAGCAGTGTAAAAGTGATCTTGAATCAAAAACAGAATTTTCCAACACATAAACATGGTTGTTGATTGGCAACTATTTTTGGCGATATATCTTCCTGGCATGGATAATACGTAAGTACCAAATTCAATTTTATAATTTTATAATTAAAAGAAATAGATCAAACGCATTGAATATTTCTTAGAAATATGACTAATGTCTGATTGGTTTTTTACACAGCACTTCTCCTAGAGTTCTGACATGATTTTCTAAATCCTGTTGACGCCGATTTTGAAGCAAAGGAAAGCGGTGATATAGATTATGACAGTAGCACTTTCTAGTGTTTAATACTGTGTTTTAAAAATTATTTAAAAAATAAACTTTTATAAAAAAAAATAATTGCAATATTTGTTTCATGTTATTGCTAAAACGTACAATAACGTAAAATATGTTTAAATAATGTCATTATTTTATCTGTGATAATTGATATTTGCCGAAATTTGAACATATTCATTCCAAGACACTTTCTAAAGAACTCTTTGAAAAAGTCTGTTTAAATCTTTTTATGTGAAACTATTCTGTCGAATAGAGGTTTTTTACCATGCGAAACTACGCAATAATGAAAGAAAGGACAGTTACTACTCTAGTGGCCAAAATTAAAGAAATCCTTTGGAAGATATTCTTCGTTGAATTCTGATGGCTCATAACACAACATTTTCTTTTAGCAATACCATTAAAGTATATATCAATTTAAAGATAATTTAATCACGAACACCGGGCAATATAGTTTGTTTATTTACTAATACTTTATCAAAAGTTATATCCAAATAATCAGAAAAAGGCAGTAAAACTTGTTTAAGTTGATGTGCAGAATTTCTCTTTCACTTGAACAACGTACATGAATGTTTGGAGTAACAGACAAATTTCATTTTGCTTTGCAATGTTAAATTTCAAAGGGTTTCAACTATTGATGCCATGTATTGATATTGATAGGTGGACTTTTATCAGTGTGTTTTAACTATCATCAAGTTGGTAAAATTTTATATGTCCTTAAAATTATTGAGTAAGTAAAATATAATATTAATAAAAAACGCCATATTGGGTTTATTGGTTATCCAAAAAGTGATGTATAGTAGTACTGTTAAGTGTTGAAGGCTACAGTTATTAAGAAATTCGAAGACAAATAGAAATAACATTTACCAAGTGATGTTAAGTTTCACAAAAGAAGATTGTTAAAGACAGTAAAGAGTGCACGAGAGCAACAGAGAGCAGATGAGTAAGGATCCGGTGTTATGTGTCAGAAAAAAATTCTCTCAGTACAGGCAAAATCAAAAGTTGCTATGCAATGTGAAGTAGAAGCAAAGTACAGTTCTGTGCAGACTGCGATATTTTGGTCATAATGTTAAAATTCCACGAAAAAACGTTTTTATCAATCAAACGACGGACGGTTGAAAAGATTAAACTGGGCTAAAATGCATGCTAACTAGATACAGAAATAGTTGGGTCGTGTTATTTTGAGAGATGAGAAAAAAAATTCTATGTTTGATAAATAATGACTAAAATATGGAAGCAGAGGGATATAAAAATATTTACATTCCGATTGTTTTCCACCTTTCGTAAAACACCCCGTTAGTGTTATGATCTCGTGTTGAATGAGACCGAAAGGCGAGTACATAATTGGTGTGATCTATGGTAATATAAATGCCAAAAAATACATGAATGAGATACTTGAACCCAAAGTGAACTCCCACACGTAATCTTTCTCATGATAATGAAGTACTTCTATTTAAACAAAATTTAGTTCCATACCATGCTGCTGGTGTATGCAAAAAGGGGTTTCAAGATTATCACATTTCACAACTGGAATGGCCTGAGAATGGTGCAGATCTTAACTCAATTGAAATTGCACATGTTTGTCGGAAATAAGCCTGCAATTAAGCCTAATTAACAGAAATAATAACTGAATCTTGGTTTTATTTTAAAACAGTCACAGAGCTAAAAAACTTGGTTAACCCCATGGGAATGAGTTTTAAGGCTGCTAAGGATGTTAAAGTTTTCTAAAATAAGAATTAACTGGCCGGGTGAAATTTTTTTGTATTACTAATTTTTGCCATATGTTTCAATTATTTTCTTGACAGCTGTTATTACAATAGAAATATACTTCTGACGATAATTACACCATACTCAATTACCTTTTCATTGACATGCAATTTTAAGGTTTTATTTCAAAATTAAGTACCACTATGAACTAACAAACTTTAGAAATAGAGTTTTTATAAAAGTTTCCAAAATGTTGGCCACTACTGAATAAAAAAACAGTGTGTTAAATAAACGGACAAAGAAGCTTATCGTTTGTGGCACATGTTCCTTATTGTTAGAAATGCGCTATGTACCACTGTGATATACGTTGTTTATATTGTAAAGTAGTAACATACCACCAATGGTGAATGTCGGCATGGACAGGTTAGTGAATGATAAGTCAAGGATAGCATTGCATCAAGAATATATTTTACAATAAAACTATGTTACTTTTAAGTTGAAAACACGATGTTATTCAGGAAACAAACGCTACTTTCGTCTTGAATTAGTGTCTTGTTTTTGATGCCTACTCACTTTTGTGACTTTATTATAATCTAATTTTCACTTGCACTGAATTAAAGTATTTATCAAGTTTAACAAATGACTACTCTATGTGGCAATGTGCCATGAGTCTGGCTAGTAACCAAAATTTCTTTGTCGCTGTGTTTCGGAAAAGAAAGAAACGTTTTCCCGCAAAATTATTTGCTACCTCTTGTTGCAGATATATATTTTTCAGAAACATCTTTCACCGCTTACATGCCTCAGGGTGACAAAGGGAAAGCATTTTTAACTTTTTGCCACCTAGCATGAGACCCAAATACTTCCTTTAAAAATTGCTGTAAATATAAAAAAGTAAAAGAGTTTTTATCGAAAATTATGTAGTTAGATTAGAAGTAGCAATTTCAGAATATTTTCACTAGCAATCTTTATAATAACGTTCGTAATTATAAAACTGTTTTTATTGTAAAACTTTTTATATTGCTATTGAAAAAAATATTAAAACAAATCAAAAACTTTCAATAAAAATTAAAGCTTAACTCTCTCAGTACCAGGTTTTAAATTTTGATGAGCGTCCTTAGTTTTGCATGATTTGAACCAGAAATTTAATTCTATTAAATGTAGCTCCTTTCTATGAAATATCTATATGATTTTATTTATTAAGTTTCAATTATTTTTTATCTGTTTCGAAACATAAAAAAATAGAAAAACAAAACGTAATGAGGTCAAATAAGACACCAATGGTACTAGGAGGGTTAATATAGTGAAATAAATTCCTGCTATAATGATGATTTTATAATGATGGTTTTATAACGATACTCTGTCACATGTATTCTTTAATAATACATTTATAATTTAATTTTTAGCGATAGACATTACTTTTTTAGGTGATTTTATTAGAGTGTTATATATTCAAAGGATCCGAATTACTCCTTAACAAATATTATTAAGTAATATTTTAAAACAAAACAAATAAAGGGAAAAACAATAAAATAAATAAAAATACAGACTTAATTACAGACAATACAAAGTTAGTAAAAAATATGCTAACACTTAAACGTGAGAGTGGTTATTAAAGATTGTACACCATGCGAGTTCGGAGTATAGATGAACTTAAGGAAACAATAAGGAATGTGGTAACCTATTCCTAGAGAAATGCGTGTCGGGGCGTTTTGACTATTTTCACGCGTGTTGATAACAATAGACAACATATTAAGAACTTTCATTAAATATGTCCAATAAACGTTTTCCCATTTAAATATAAATTTAATTTAGACTAAATGTTTCTTTTACTTACTTTCTCCATTTAACTGTTAACGTAATTTTGACTAACCCTGTAATTTTACGCAAACACTACATTCAGTTACATACAGTAACTTAGAATTTTTTTTATCGGAATTTAAAATTTTACGTTGAAAAATTACCTCACATTCTCAAAAATCTATTCGATTTAATATATATTACCTCCATCGAAAACTTATCTGTAACTTACTTTAATTGAAGCGAAGACTATATGTATGTCAGAATTTTATGCAAAGACCATATGTATGTCAGGCTTTGAAATGCAGTAAGAAATTCTGTGCTGCAAGTTTCACTTTTGGTACAGTCCTGGGTAAAAAAGTGATAACCCCGTGCAAAAGCTGCTATAAATAATGGTATAAAAGGATATCGTTATCAACCAACTGGCAATAATGACTTATTTTTGAATATGATGCACTTTTTGCATAAGGAATTATCCACATATTTAAAAATGTACCAATTTTGTTTTCAAATAGTAACACCCACTTTTGACACTTTATTTGAGTTCCTTGGATCAAATGCGACCGGAAAAGTATATATTTTATGCATTTTGTCTTAAAGTCTTCTTAGAGTTGAAGCAGTAAAACTTTGAGGATACTAATTTTAAACGCACGTGAGCAACTTTGATTTATATTTTCCCAAAATTCATCCAAGTCAAATGTTCCTTTTCTAATCAATACAATGAATTAATTCAAAGATAATCTAGACATTTTCTTGATTCAAAAACACTTTTTTAATTAAAAATTATTAATAATTCATATTTAAAAATTATGACTAATGAACTACATTATTTTTTATATAAAAAGAACAAGCTTAATCAAAAACATAACTATGTAAATTTACAGCTCATACGTTTCAGAAGTACAGAGAAATTTTATTTTTCGGTGGTCTAAGGGGACTATCTCCTGTTATCGTTTGCAATCACAGAAAAGGAAATCTCAGAAAGTAACTGAAAAATTCTGTAAAATATTCTTTTATATTAAGTCAGTTTATTTTTATATTTAGAATTTTTAGAAATTTTTTTCAGTACTAAATTGTGTTTTAAGTGTTTTTCTCTATAAGATCTAAAGATAAGTTTATTTTCTAAATTTATAGATAAACACCTAACACATTATTTTTTTTACTGTATGAAGACTTAGATGAAATGCTTAAATTATATACTTTTCCGGGCTGATTTGATGCAAGGAAATCAAAGTGTTATAAGTAGGTGTAACCATGTGAAATAATAATGATGTTACAATTTTTACTAAGTACAGGAACTCTTTTGCAAAAAATGCATACATAGCAAAAAAGAAGACATTGATAAATATATCTGTTTTATATGACTATTTGCAGCAGAATTAGTGTAGGTAATACAGTAACTTTTCCCCTAGGGCTGTATATATTCAAACGTCAATGCATTGTCTAACTGTTTTTTTTTCTTCAGAAATAAAATGAAAACAATGCTAATTATTTTCTTCTACGCTAATTTATGCGTCTGCTATGGAAAGAGATACATAATTTTTAAGCTTGATGTTTCCTTCATTTTATTGTAGGGTGAGAAAATCATGAAAAGTAATTCATCATGTTAATGATTATACATTCTCTGAAAATAAAGTAATATCGTTTTTGTGTCAGCGATACGCATCAGTTTGAAAGGGTTGTAGATGGATAGTAGGTGTTATCATTACATAGTGTTATAAAAAAGAACCAATAAGACAATCTCAATGAAAACGAATGTGCTATGAATTTATCGATCCTTATAGTCTAGGTCATTCCATTCGTTAAATCTCATCTAATATCCAGATACCGCATTCAACAGGGAATTGAATAACAGTGAAATAAAATCATCAGAGGTTATAAAATGTCCGAACACACATGCTTCAAAACTCAAATGAAATGAATATGTATGTGATAGCTGTAACTTATATTACCTTTACACCACCATAATTAAAATCACATCTCCAATTAATCTTGGACAAGTGGTAAAGTAATAAATCATGTTACTACTTGTGCCTTGTATATATGGATGTTCATGTGTGAAAGGAAGTATGCGTACCAAAAGATTTTATGAAAAAGGTTTTTTACATGTAGAGCAACTTACTTGAGGCATTATCGTAGTGTTCGGTAGTTTTCCAAGGTTCAGTCTTAGAATCGTGTACTCTCAGTTATATGCGCGTCACTCTATAAGTTCTGCTAGATAAATAAGTGCGCTTTGCAAGGTTTACAAAAAGCTTTGTTTTGCTACCAATATAACAACGTGTTTCCTCATACAGTAAACATAAAATATTAATTTAAAGATATAGAGGTAAAGGAATTTGAGGTGGTAATCTCGAAATTCTAGTTTAAGTTTAATGAAATTCTTTGGCTGGAACCAGAGCACCGTTTATGTGGAAGACCACATCACCCTTGAATCCAACAGAATAATTCAGTGAAGGAATAGTATCAAAACATGTCGTGTTTATAGAGACTGTGCTTAATGTTTTTCCAGAAAAAGTATAGATCTATGACAGCGGATCAAGATGGACCAGTAATATACTAAAAGCAGTCTATATATAAATAAAGGTGTTTAAACAAGTGTTAATTCTGATCTGATTTAGGATAATCCAATCCCCAATCCAAACATTATTTGGAGACTGCCATTGGAAAGGCCATCAGCTCTAGCTTAATCTAATTTATACCACAATTCGACCCTGGTTCAATTATTGATGACAGCAAAGTTTGTTTCAATCTGGCCAAATAAGGCTTGAGCGTAAAGGGAATAAAATTAAGAATATTGTGGAGGAATAATGCACAAAATGCCAATTCTTTATCACTGGGAGTACCATATTACGTCTGCAAGACGTATAACACGGCGTATGGCGTCATTCGGCCAAGAAGATAAAAATGAAGTATGAACTTTATTGATCTAACCAATCCACTACATCAATCAATAAAATAACATTAATCTTATTTAAGTAGAGAATTTTCAGATATCAGTAAGCAAACATGACAATTAATGGTTAAATTCATGGAGAAAATTTTGGTCAATTTAAGGATACGCCTCAGAAACGCATAGGTGTCAAAGATTATGGAATTTGAATAACATTATTTAAAAAAAATCTTTTGCTTTATATAATTACATAAATCTACGACAAAAAAGTTGTAGAAAATTAAAAAAAGGGGTATTCAAAATCCATAACTCTTGGCACCTATGGGAATGTAATGAGTTACCGCAATTGTAGAAATTCAGGGAAAACACTAGATGATAAATTTTTAAAAGCCTCAAAATGTTTTTAGAGAATTCAATGCAGGATTTGAAATGCTGATAATTGTTGACAATTTTCTTTTTCTTTGATATGAAAGGTAAATATGCATAGAAGCATTAAGACATTATTTAGTGCAAAATGAAAACACAGCAGTTAAAAAATGGCATTGTATTAAAAGAGCTCTGTATGTATCTATTTCTATAAGCTATGGAGCTTTACATCACCAAATGATGACCCAACTTTACATCACTGCATCTGCCCAAGCGATTAATTCGCGTCTATAAAATTATATCCATAATTTTGAATTTTAACTACTGAAACCTCTACCTTAATAAATTTATCTTACTTTTAGAAAAATTAAATATAGACATTTAGCATTTTTAATCACATATATTTTAACAATTTGCCTTTTTTATATCACTTGAAATTTTATTTACTTTGCGGTATGATATTCTTAAAATAACTCTTGAAGTTAATCTGTCCCTAATTATGTAATCAAACATATAATCGGTCAAAAATTAATTATTCCTTTCTTCCTGTAAGCATCCAGTTAATTTTTGTAAGTCTCAATGTATTTAATAACCTTTTTCAATCCTTTTTTATTTGTAGAGATCTGATAAATATATAGAAAAACTTCATTTCCACCTTTCATTTCTTCTCAATGTTCTCGTGACTTATTTCCAACTATCCTGCTTTATCTTCTGTTCTTTAGTTACATTAAAAGGGTTGAACCACCATAGTTCAATATTTGTAAGATAAACATATTTTAATACATAAATCAAAGAAATTTACGGCTGAGAAACTTTAACAATTTCTTATTTGCGGAACTGGCCTATTATGTTTTGCATCTGAGCAAGAATTACAAAACAGAATTTAAACATGTTCATTAAGATGCAAAATGAATTCATTGAATAAATTACATTGATCAAAAGGTAATCTTAAATGAGTGAGGTAAGAGTTCATTAGAATTTATTTCTGCTTCTGAGATCGAGAATATATTTCTCAAAATAAAACTTTGACATATAAAAAAAAATCAGTAAACTTATCTAATGAGTTTTCATGGAGCTGAGAAAATTTCATTAATGCGCATTGAAATCAATGTTGTAGTTTTATTCACATTTAAAAAAATGGTTTGATGACATAAGTCATTATGATATACAGCTTTGGCCAAAAGCATTCAGCACCCTCATATTTTTAATTCATCTTTAAAAGTAATAGTCGGATTCAAATATTTAACTTCATACAATTATAAATTTCGTTTTCAAGTTACTACAGATTATAAAAAATGACAGCAAACGTGCTTTTAAAAATATGTTAAAAATAATGAAAACATTAAATATAAATTTAAAAAAATTCTTTATTGATTTTTTAACATAAAATATTGTTTATTATTTTATTTGCTGAAGATTAAGTTCTTTATGCTTTGGAATTTTCTACAAGACTTATTCTAATTTTCATTAGCTATTAACTTACATAACGCAACAAGGAAACTTGCATAAAACAACAGGGAAACTTGCATAACGCAACAAGGAAACTTCCATTAAAACAAAGTAGTTTAGTCATTTTTTAAAAGTAGTTTTTAAAGCAAATGGTTTAATTATAAGGGTTAATTAAAAGTTGAGTTGTTTTCTTATTTGTTGTCATTTTTTTTCTACATTATAATAACTTAAAATTATTTATTAAGTTATAAAGTTTTATAATATAAAACTTTATATAAACTTAATATTTTTAATAGCGATTATCTTATTGACTTGAAATAATAAGATGCGATTTCAAATTAAGTAAGTGCAGTTTAACTTAAATTATTTAGCATTCTGCTCATTTATTTGCTTATGATAACTTAAAAAAATCATAATTGTATGCAGTTAAACAATTGTATCCGACTATAAATTTATATTAAAAATATAAAAGGACTCAAAAGTTTTGACCAAGGCTGTATCTTTATACTATCATATAAAACAATTTTATTATGATCTTTTAACTCTATAACATAGTGGTGTTGAATGTTTTTATTAAACATCTTCATATAAATGACAAAAGATTCTGTCGTATTAAAAAATATAGATCATAGTGTCATTAATTTATTAATCAATTTTTTGAAAATTGAAAATTCATAAAAAAATGAAAAACTTACAGGATTGTAATTTTTTTTTGTGTGTATATGAAATTACTCATAAATTTTAAGGCTCAAATACGGATCTTAAAATATTATGAAAAGTGATTAACTTATTAACTTGAAAGAATTGGATGCGATTTCGAATTAAATAAATGCAGTTTAGGTTAACATTTTTGTTTGGATATTTGAATTTCAAATATCGATGAACGATGATATTTAAAAACTAAAACACGAAGGATAAGGTATCTTAAAATGCTAGATTATATATTTGTAGTGAACATATTTTTAGTAAATATAACCTAAGTTCACTGAAATATCATATTTCGTAAAATATTTCATTTTTCATTGTTATTAAATAAAAGAGATTTTACTAATTCTACATTAAATAATTTATTTGCCTGTGTAAAATTATAAAGGTATGCAAATATACGAAAGTCTTTTAAAGTCTTTTCCGATTCATATAGCCCCAAAACATTTTTCCCTCTTGTTTCTGATACTGCAATTCTTTTTATATTTAAAAAAAAATGTTTAAAACATAATTTGTGAGCAAATTCAGAAAATAAAAGTTTACATACAATTTATTAATTTATTTAAATATGTAGGAAATGCATCTCTCTATATTAAAAAAAGTAACCACCGCCGCGGCCGCCGCTGTCAATTAAGATTTTGTGCCTTGAAGTCTTTCTGGACTAATATCCAGAAAACTATTGCAAATAATTTTATAAAGAAATGTTTGATAAATACGCTGAAGTAGACAGTTTTTAAATCGAAGAATTATTTTAAGAGATATTTAAAATCAAAGTTGGTCAAAACAGTTTTCTTATAAAAGTTTTATAGAAACGAAAACTATGCACAGGAATTTAAACATAATTTGTAAGGATATAGTTGACAAGGTTGGGGTGTGCAGACTGCAATTATTTTTTCAATTTGACTCATTTTTTGAGGTTATATTTAAATTTTTTATTCAAAATTTTCATTATTTTGACGAAGATTTATTTCATATTTCATAAATTCCATTATTTGAATCGTTGCCAATTTGTAAAATAGCGCACGTAATAATATTCCCTTACAATTAAGAAATGTATTTACACGAGACTATTAAAAACAGAAATAAAACTTTAAAATAATAATTAAATGATCACGTGTTAAAAGCAATAAATGTAGAAAATGACGGAATAAAAAATATGCTTGCGCGTGAATATTAAAAAAATAAATAATTAAATTATTCCGCGTTTTCAAAGCATTAAATAGAATAAGATTGATTTATTTCGACAAAATATTTTATCTATTATAGCAAATTTTAAAACAGCGTAATTAATAATATTTCCCTTCAATTAAAAGTATATTTTTACGTTTAATAATTACGTTTAAATCAACGAAATAACTAATAAATTGGTAAAATATAATTAAAAATACAGATAAACGGTGAATTAAAGATCACTCGATGACATAACTACCACGCGTAACGCATCTGGTATTAATTGAATGCGACGCCACAGATATACACTTTTGGCTTTAAATCCTATATTTTGGCGACAGTTCTTTTCTTTTATAGAAAGTAGTAGTCGGGATAATGGAGTAATACCGTGACGTACGTTATATACGGCCGGTGCATGACGTTTAAAACGTCACATGGTATGGACCATTTTTACATGTTGATTGGTGCAAAGCGACGCGCCCCTTGTTTTGCACCAATCGCAATGCAAAAATGATCCACTCCATGTGACGTTTTAAACGTCATGCATCGGCCGTGTATAATGTAGGTCGCGGTAATACCCAATTTTCTATTAACATCGTTATAAAATTTCGCGATGCAATGACATTGCTTACTTAACCATTTTGCACAGGTTGATTTTCAAATGTTTAATTAACCTTATTTTATCAACAGTTGTTAGCTGTCTCGACAGCAGTTGATTCGGCTTTAAAATCCCTTGGTCAAAGGAAAATGAATGGAAACCCGATTATAGCAGATATTACAGCGAGCAGTCGATTACACAAGGCCGATTATAGCAGCCGATTACAGCAGGTCGTTTAATTATAATTCAATCTTCCGCAATCGTTTTAAGGTTGTTCAAATCAGAGTGTTTTACAGTTTGTGGTGTCAGAACGGGGGATGGCGAGCGTAGCTCGTAGGGGGCAGAGCCTCCTAGTAACAGAAAAAATCAAAACTATTGACGCTAAATTGAATAGGATCTTGGATTGTATAAACTGAATACATAGATTTAAACTAATTAAAATATTTTTTGTGGCTTGTTTTCTATGTTTTGACACAATTATTAATAAATGTAATGTACTCACACTTTTTTAATGTTAGGATTTAGAATATAATTTTAGAGTTATAATTTTAGAATTTACTGAATCTGTCTCATTTTTCATAAGTGATTAAATTTAGCTATCTAAAGATTAGAAAATCGTTCATAATCTTGTGAATTTACAAATATAAGATATAAAAAAAAATCTCCGATAAATTTTATAATAGCAAGAATCTGCAAAACATTATTAAAAACCCCCGTTTAAAACAGCATTCTTAGAGGCTTGAGACTAGGGATGACCAATATTGATGGAAACAGTCTGCTCTATAGAATCACAAAATACATTATAACTTGGAGGATAACGTGCAAAATGAATAAAAAATAATTCATCCTATTGTAAAAGTTAAATCTAACTTTCCAGTGATAGGTCTTCATACAAGGAAACCTATATATAGTTCTCACTTTTTTTTTAAAGTGAAAAAATTTATTTACAGACACTTAACTCAAAAATAAGTGGTAATTGTCTTAAGGGGGCGGATTTAGTTGTGAAATCAATGAAAAACAACCCATACTTGTGTTCCATTTTCTTAGCAATCACAGCAACCGCTCAATATATTTCAGTTTTATTTTATATTTTTTTGTATTGCTATTAGCTATATTTTGTTTGTTTACTTTTTTGGAAAATAAGTTGCAGATTAGTAACATTAATTTTAAAAAAAGCTTAGAAATTCTTAGTTTGCAAAATTGAATAACTATCGTATTTTTTATATTTACTTTTTGTAGAACGATTCAAATCATAGATTAGTTTTCACCAAAACGATAAAAACAAATATTGAAATCGCTTCAGTAATTCCTAAGGGAAAGGAATTAAAAATAGAAAACACTTAAGTTTACTGAAGGTGTCAAAATATCCAGCTACATCATAACTTCAATCACTGTTTTCTTGATCGTTTTTGTCTAGATAACTTAGGTATAGTTAGAATATAAAACACATATTTGCTTGTTAATACACATTATACTCAAAATGCCTCATCCACGGGATAATTTGAGTACAGTTAAACTTTTATTTATTTTTGTGTGATAAAAGGGGCAATGAATGTAACACTTACGTAGTTTCATTCTGAGAGAATATATTTTTTAAATGATACAGAAAAAAATGTAATCCTGCCATTTGTAGTATTTGTAAGATTTTAAAGTTACGAACATGTAAATTTTATACCCAAAGTACCCGACAGGGGTTATTAAATAAAACAAAAATGATTTTTTGGGGACATAGGACGAATTTCAATATCTAAAACTATATAAAATAGTATTACTTACAAAATTTTATGCTGCAAGGTGAAAAAAATAACACTCGCCTTTTAGCCATTTTATGTTCCTTCTAATTATTTAAAAAAATGCTTTTAGCTAATTAAAAAACGTATCTTCCTTCCTGTCTAGCAACTGAATACTTTTTAATGACTTTTTCATATTTCGAGAATTTCTGTCTTTCATTTACTTTATTAAAAATATCATTTAAAATGCAAAGCAAGCTTCATTCTTTTAATATAGTAAAAGTAAGAACGTTGAAAGTTGGTTTGTTTACGTCTACTGCTGTTTAAATACTTTTCTAGTCATTTTTATTTAAATGGCAAGACTGTCGAATTTCCTTTAAAATGTTTAAATAAGAACACAGATTGCATCTGTATTTTAGTTCTGTTCATCATCTTGCATAAAAATGCATTAGTGTAAAAAATAAAAGAATATGGAGGGGGATGGGATGATTTTTATATCATGCATTTAATATTAAATTCTTTGTAATTAATCACAGAGTCATCTATTTTGTTCATTTAAAATAGGTATTTCTTGCTAACTATTTTATCACGTGCTTTTCCTGTTGTTACATTTACATATTTTGTTATGGCAAAATATTTGATTTTACAAGAAGACTTGGTAAAGTGGTACACTCTGATCTTCTTAAAACTTTGATGGTTTGAAAGCCCAATTTTTAAGTATAAAAAATCCCCTATGAAATTTGGGATGATATACATAAAAATAAAGTGATATATGATTGAAGTTTGGCTTTTGTTATAATGAGTCATGTGAACATGATTTTACGTTGGCGTTCCTTCATTAAACCTGCTGTTAGTTAATGACATCTCTAAATACATTTACCCTATATATACATTACACTTATTAAAAGCTATTAAGAACGAAAAAAGTTTTAAAGATATCTACTACATTTAGAGATTTTAATATCGATTGAAATATTAACACTTTACAACTGCATTGTCAGTACTTCTTAGTTATTTAGAATTTAACTCTATTCAAACACCTACATATGATACTAGCATCGACGTACAAGTTTTGTAGTTTCTATCTCTCCCACGATCTCTCACGAATAATTTCAAAAAATTAGACATACCAATTATTAAAAACACGTTTAATAAAGGAACACCAGCATAAAGTCAATTGGCACATTATGACAAAAGTGAGAAGATTATTTCAGTGTAAAAGGTAAAGCGTACTTACAAAAGATCCAAAATGCTGAAAAATTCCATCGGCTAAAATTGTTTTGTTTATGCATATCAGCCCAAATTTATAAGTATTTTTAATACTTAGATAGGACCTTTAAACCACCAAATTTTGAAAAAAACATAAAGTCACGTGACACATTATGACAAAAGCGAGAAGATGATTTCAGTGAAAAAGATAAGGCGTACTTATAAAAGATCCAAAATACTGAAATATTCCATCATCTAAACTTGTTCTGTTTATGCATATTAGCCCAAATTTCATAAGTATTTTTAATACTTAGATAGGACCTTTAAACCACCAAAGTTTGAAGAAGATCGGAATGCGCCACTTTACTAAAGCTTCTTCCTAGCATAAATGCAATTGATAAACGTGCAAATTAATATAGCTCAGTATAGCATTCTCTGGCTTTCACATATGAAATATTTGCAATTTCATATTAATACATGTAATATAAATATTGTAATCTTATTTGCATTACTTTGGAAATATTTACAATAAAAATGAAAATAGAAAAGTATATTTACAATTTATACAAAATACTTCACTACGAAATACAAATTATTTGAGCTATATTTTACTAACAAGGAAACCGCCAAATATGATGCGCACAGATTTTTATTACTGTAAAGTATGTTGTAGGAGTCATACCCCTAACTATTCAGGTCAAAGGTTTTCTTCAAATGGGCCTTAGTTTTTGAGAAATTTGGGATTAAAGTTCAGCATGCGTTTTAAATAACCATTAGTTTGAACTTCTGTTTGTGGACTTCGTGGCGCTAATGTAAAGTTTGCGCTTGCTACGCAGGCGACCGCGGGTTCCATCCCACTTTGAGCTTTTTTAAAATTTAGTTTATATTTTTGGCATGTTACAAGTTTTAAGCAGAATTGTGAATCCTGAATCTTTGAACATTTGATATTTTCCTAATAAAATACATTTATATTTTTGAATTTTTTATGAAAATTTATATTTTTCCTGCAATTTTTAAACTAATATTTTCATTGACAAAAATACAAATTAATTTATGTTTATGTTTGTTTTAAAATTTATTAATATTTACCGTTTTATATTTTTAGCACAGTTCTGAAATAATACTTTTTATTTTTTTTAATTTTATGAAATTTTAAATGAAAATTTATCATTTTTTAAAAATTTTTTTGTACAACTTTTACAAAATATTTTTCACGTCGAATCTTCCTAACTTATTTTTACCAAACGTAAATTTTTAATGTCACCTATATACTATATTTTTCTCTAAAGTTTATATATTACATTTCGATTTTTTTTTCATTCTAACAAATAAAAACACTGTCGACGTTATACTTAAATATTTAGTCAAGTGAAGAATACACTTTTTTAAATAAAATTAACTACATTTTTCATAGAAAATGTATATATATATATATAATTTCATAATTGAGGTATATATATATTAATATATAAACGGAAACAATAATAGTCAGTTTTAAAAAGATGACATACCTGGTTAGATATTAGTAAGATGATACTGAACGTTACTCTGCTAAAGAAGAATAGACGGAAAAAGTGAAAATTAAAAAAATAATTTAAAAAAAAAAATTACTTTGTTTTTTCCACTAATGATTTATCTGGATTTTCTGAGCAATATATTCTACAACAGAGATAAATTCATCAAGATAGAATAGATTCTTTAGAAAGATCAAATGATTATATATCTAATTAAATTTTCAGCAGAGCTGGAATTACGCTAGAAATTAATGAGCACAGAGGATGAGAATTATCACTTTACTACACAGCGTACAACCAACAGAGTGAAAAAAATATCCAGACCGGGGATCGAACCCGGATACCTTGGTATAGCGCACCAAGTGCTTTACCATTTAAGTGTAGTAAAGTGATAATTCACATCCTTTGTGTTGATCAAATGATTTTTCTGAAATGCTACGCTATTATAATCTTTAACATAGAACCTATCTTCATTATCCATAGCTGTTTGACAAAATTTTAAATATATATATATATTTCCTGTAGCAATCCAAACTAAATGAACTAAAGTTTGTTAATTTCTGATTTTGCCGAGTTTGTCAAAAAGGAATTTGTTAACTGTACTCTAAAAACAATTTCTTTCATTACAGATATTCTGTTTTTTTTTTTTTTTGCTTACAGTACATTTTTAACAAAGCAATCAGATTTTTTTTTATTGCGAGTTGCTGAAATAGTATAAAACTCCCTCTTGCTTAAACACTACGAATTCTGGATCTGCTGATTGTGAATTTTGAATATTAGAAGTTTATATACTCTCTCTGAATAACATCCTCATTGACAAAATTTCTCTTCCACCAGAATGTTTTGATATAGAAGATTCCTACACCAGTTCGAGTAACCCGATTCGCTGTTCGGGTTCGCAGTATTTTTTTCCGTTGCGGGTCGGGTTCGGGTCAACTTGATTTTAATTGTTTCGGTTTGGGTTCGGATTGTCCCGATTTTTCAAAAGAAAGTACAGAAAAACTTTTTAGATTAAAAATAAAAATGCTTCTTTTAAAAAAATGCTTCTGTATATGCTTCTTTTTCTACACAGAAGATAAAATTGATAATAAAAATATAATAGTAGACTATTTTATCCATATTTGCATTAAAATATGGATTAATTTTCTTTTATTTACGATTCAGTTCAGTCTTCGTGTCGACGGAAATTATTTTGTAATGTTAGAATCGTTCTCTAGTCAAACGAAATTTTTTTTTCGCGTTCGGTTCGGGTTTCTGGTTGACTTGAAATAGAATTTTCCAGTTCGGATTGGCTATTACTCAACCCGTGCAGGACTGTAGTTCAGTATGACCTTTCCGTTATTATTTTCAATTTCTGAGACACCATTCATTTTAACCCTTTCACGCTCAAGGGAAATATTTTTCCCTTCTACAAAAATCGTTATCGATTGTTCAATTATTATTGAATCGATATTTTTTTTACTGAATGTCAAAATAAAACGTATGTCCAAGGCGGCAAATGTGTTTCTGAACGAATAAAAAAAAAAAAAAAAGGAACTGTCAAACTTTATTGCGCCAAAACCAAAACATTCGTGGGCTGAACTAATAATATCTTGAAAGTGTTTTGGACTGGAGAAAATTAGAATACCATAACTAACTATTTATTTTACTTTTCTGATAATTTTTATTATGTTTTTTGTATTACAAAGCAATAAGTAAAATACCGATATAATAAACCTAACTCTTCGTTTATTTACTTTTATGGTCCATAGGGAAAAATATTTACCATGAAATTATAGGAAACCTATACACCCTGCTATGTTTTTCTGGTGATATTCTCTGACTTTACACCCACAATAGCTAAAATATTGTGTTGTATTGGCATATTTAGTCTTGGACATCTTATGGTCCTGTAAGGGTTAAAAGGAAAAAAAATCTGGTTCTAAACAAATCGTTGAAATATTGTATGAACTGAAAACTGAATAATATATATATTTTGAGGTATCCAAAACGAATTATTTTTCTAACAAGTCTGTGTGATAGGAAAGAACGAACTAATATCCCTGCACATTAATTAAGATGAAGATTAACAATGTAAGATATTAAGATCTTTATTTCATATGCTTAAAAAATACTCAGAACTCAATCTGAACAGTTTAGATTCCGCTGAAATAAGATTTTGAATTATTAAATTCATTTTCAAATCAATGTTGACCATTAATGTTGTGACACTTTAAAATGCAGACTTCTTTTAAACTTTGTTAAAACATTTAGAATCTTAACCTGTTAACTAGTAGTGTTTAGTGCATTCGTATGGTAAAATAGTGGAAAATAACCATTTGAGACCAAGATCGACCGTAAAGGAAGTCCAGCAGATGTAATTTATTCGGGTTCATATAGCTCCCCCCCCCCTCAAAGAGACAAAACACTTTTCTTTTGTAAAAAAGCATTAAAGTATATAATAAGGTTTCAAAAAAGTTTTGCGCCCTGACCAGAACGTACCCCTGCTGTTATTGTGATACGGGCAACGAGACTTTTTTTAACAACAACTTTCATTATAGATTAAGACGTTTTAAAAATATTTCTAGCACCAAGGCCCTTTTAAG
Organism: Maratus michaelseni; assembly: GCA_963931845.1. NCBI lineage: Eukaryota > Metazoa > Arthropoda > Arachnida > Araneae > Salticidae > Maratus > Maratus michaelseni. The sequence goes on along the minus strand of OZ007586.1, from coordinate 262,927,697 downwards.
TACAGAGCCTTGAGAGAATAATTAGTTATAATTAGGGCCTTCTAAATTATGCGAAAATGGGAAAATGTATTTTCTATAATTCTCCACATAATCTTAGAAATTCCGCATATTTTTATTTTCATCAACTTTTCCCGCATATTTTTTTCCGGTATCTTTCCTTCGTCTTTAATTCTAAAAGTTAATTTTAGCAGACTTCAATCTTTCCCAACTCCTTTTTTTTTCTTTATCATGAGGTGAGAATACCGCCTCCCCTCTTTACTTCATATTGACTTGAACTTGATAATTTGTTGCAATCAATCTCAAAATTTGTAAGGTACTGCTCGTCCTAAAAAAATATTGTCAATTGGACAGTTTCAATGTCAACATAGATTAGAAGGTAAAGGCACATATATTCTGAATCTATGAATTGTGGAATTGTAAGAATATGCAAAACATGATTGTCTTTGTCGTTGGTGCCTTTATCATAACCAATGCAGAACGAGTCTGCGGACTTACAAAATTCTTTTATTTCTCTCATGTTGGCCTCAAAAGCTTTGTAGCTAATTACCGCAAAGTAACGTCCCTGCACGTGTAACGTTTTTAGTAAGGAATTCTTTCACTTTAGGATGATCCAACTTTTCTAAAGAAATATTCGCACTTGTAAACGCGTCAACAATTTCGAAATGCAAAAGATTGCGCTTTCACCACATTCTGATTGATTTTTGAACATTAAACTTCTTGAATTCAGAGGCAGTTTTAGACAGGTTTCCAGACCTAACGCGAAAAGCCAGATAAGTATTCTTAGTATTAGATAAGTATCCTAAGACTCCTATAATAAGACTCCTATCCTAAGAAGTTCTAATTACGTAGACTGCGATAGAGCAGTGTCATGTTGAGACCAAATGAGTTTTCGGCCGCGGTACTAACATCTCTATACTTTAATAACCTGTTAGTAATCACATTAAAATGTTGAAAAACTGATGTTATACGCAGATAAAGTAAAAATCTTCATAATAACATCATAAAAAAAAAGAAATGCGCAAGACCTTCCGAAAGGCTGTGTCACATCAATGTCTTATTTTTAAGGTGTTATTAAGACGTTTTTATCTTTATTTTTGTAAGTAATCATCTTTTTGTTAATAATTAAGAAAATATTTTATTACTAATATAATCTGTTAGTAATAATGTTTTGATTGCTTGTTTCTAGCTATAAGAAGTAAGCAAATAAAGAGTTTCGCAACCCCCCCCTCCTCTTTTTGCATGTAGTTTTTCTCTTGGTCTTCCATATAATTTTTATAAATTTCTACATCAATGCCGAATAATTCCGAAAACTTTTACGGATAACTTTATAGGGCCTTAGTTATAATCTATTAGAGTTATTGTAATAGTACAATAGTGCGATGAATTTTCAATTACTGTTACGAAAAAAAAAATATTATAAGTAATTGGAAAAAAAGTTCAATCAAGGTTTATTGTTTTATGAAATCGATACAAGAAGATTTAAGTTTATAAAGAATAAGAAATATTCATTAATACCAGTGAACATACCTTAAAATGTGACGGATGTGAATAATTTTGATAGGACATGCAAATTATTTGGATAATTGATAACGCAGTAATTGTCCTGTGAAAGGGTGGACAATAATCATCTGTAATGCTAATTAGTTATAATATATTAGAGTTATTAGCAAAAGAGTGTCATGAATTTTCCAATGATTGTTACGAAAAAGTCAACTGGAATAAAAGTTTAATCAAGCATATTATTTTATGAGATTGGCACGTTGAGATTTAAGTCTTGAATAGAATAAAAAACATACATTAATAGCAGTGAACATATTTTAAAAAGGTGACAAACATTTATAGTAAAATGCATGTTTAAATATAAACATCTTAATTCATTATTCAAGCATCCAAATCATGACTCTGATAAAAACACATAATGAAAAACTTGAATAACTATTTCACAAAATATTCCGACATATCAAGACTTAGGTAAAATTAATAGACAAAATTCTGAGAGCAACCTTTTCTGAAATTTTTATATTTTCTACTAGCAAACTGAAAATTTTAGGTTTGCATATAAACCTTTTAAAAATAATAAGACTTGCAAATTATTTCTTACATATTTATTTATACTATGAAAGAAATATTTGACAATGATTTTTGACAATGAATTTTCAAAAAATGATGAAAATAACATGCGAAATAGCAATTTTGTTTCTCTTAAAAGCAATTAAAATTCTATAGTCTAGAAAACTAATTTTAGAGAATTCATTTAAATAATATTTTAAACTATTTAAAAAATTCAGTTTTATAGTTTTTTTGTGCGCATAAATATGATTTTTTTACATATTCGATGATCCAAATAAATTGAATATATATTTTATTTTAATATTTTATGAGCTTGTAATATGACCTCGCCCGAAATTAATTGAGTTTATTGATAGCTTATTCAACCTTGAATTTTAATTACCGAAAGAGCGCGATAAAAGCTAGATTAATCTTATTAAATAAGATTTTTTTCTTTCCGTTAAATGTAGGCTTTTGTGATTTTATTTATTGATTAAGTAATAATATATAGAGCTAGAGTTATTTTTCTTATGGCAGGTTTTCTCTAAAACGAAACCTGATTTTTTTTTTTTTACTTTTCTGCAATTTATGAAATTAATGTGAATAACTACTACTACTATAATGTCATTTCATTTAAATATATCTCTCTGTTTGAAGAAGTTTTATATTAAAATTTAGAAGTTTGAAATAAATAATTTCAAAACTGAGCTCCATGTTTATTACCGAAAATTCAATATCGTAAACAAAAACAACTACAAAATTCGGATAATCAAATATTCATAAACATTCTCTTTTTTACATATTATAAATCCTTTTTTGATTCCTCTACTTCATATTATTTTAAATACAAAATATACGAAAGATTATTTAATTCGGGTTTTATATGTCGAGTCAAAATTTAATGAATCTGACCGGATTACATGTATTTGAAACTATCCCAAATAACAGATGGCGATGGCGAAATTACAATGAGGAAATTTATAAAATTATGTTTTGAGACTTAAACCTTCCAGTTCCGATTTCTGATTAAATTTTATGTCATCTCCACCGGTTTTGGATTAAATAAATTCACTGGGATTCATTCCTGAAGATCTTCTGAATGAAACTAGAGTTATAAATAGAAACAATGAATTTCGATCAATAGAATTCGCTCTGTTGTCTGTGCCGTTGAAAATTTTCATGGATAGTTTTAAATGAAAAACAGGAAATTAAATTTGCTTTCAAAAGAAAAATTATATATATATATATATATATATATATATATATATATATATATAAATCAGTTGTTCATTTATAGTGACATTTTAATTTCAATGTAAACAGATTCTAAAATTTTTATCATTTGACATGCATCTTTGATTTTTTTTTTCAAAAACTATTAATATTATTCTAAAATTTTGTTTAATAAATTTAGTAAAATTATTTTATTCTTCTAATGGCACTATTTTCTCTATAATAAAAATAAGACTTTTAGCAATAAGTTTTTATTTATAAAGGTGTTAAAATTTACAGTCAGATAAGAAATTTGAAGCTAGTATGTCTTCTGTAAAAAGAACTTGGAGTCATATTTCCAGTTTAAAAAAATTAAAAAAAGTTTTTTAGGATATATGTTTCTTACAAAATGATTTATAAAATTAAAAATAAATAAAACATTAAAAAAATTTTTAATGCCAAAGAAAAAGCATTATATTTCAAAAGAGTAAATCATTCTTCATCAAGCTGAATACGTGCAAATTATCACTAGAAAATTAAAAACAAAACTTGTATACTATGATTACATAATGCTGTACAAATATTTATTGCTTAGAAACGTTTATTTTTGATTAAATTTTATGTCATATGAACCGGTTTTGGATTAAATAAATTCACCGGGATTTCACCGCTTTTAACATTTATATAGTGTATTTTTAAGATGATTTTCATAACTGTATATCGCAGTTACTTCTTTTGCATACTTCTTCTTGTTACTTCTTTTCACCGGGATTCACCGCTTTTAACATTTATATAGTGTATTTCTAAGATGATTTTTATAACTGTATACCGCTGTTACTTCTTTTGCATAATTTCAAACTCAATTCAAACTTGATAAATATATAATTAACTGAAAAAATGTCTTCGCAGATTTTTGAAATGTATTTTTAACATTACTTTTATTTGGTTCAAATCTTTAAAATAGAGAATTTGAAATGTTTTAACGAAGATTTTAATACCAAAAAATGCTTTAGAGATAATGCATTTTTTCCCCTATATCAGTTTATATCAATGATTAAAATATTTTATTAAATTCAATTTAAAATATCAGAAGCTTTTTTCTTTATAGTAAGAATGTTTTGAATTTTTTTATAAATATAACTTTTTATTGCTTTATTCTTTTTGGAGTCAAAATACATTTTAAAAATTGCAAGGTTAAGTGATAGAGTAAGTGATTAAGTGATCAGAATAAGATATAACTAGATATTTTCAGAATCCTTGAAACAGACTGTTAATAACGGAAATAACAATGAAAAAAGAAAAACTGATCAAAGACTCGGTTAAACAGTCAATTAACTGATGGGAGAAAAATTACTAATTACTAATCTTAAATAACATATATCCATGATCCCGTCATATTGATCAACATTTTTTTTTAAACTTTCTTTCATTTTTAAATTCTATCAATTTTATTGTTCTTCATATTTAGTTCACTGATAAAATTGAATATAAGAATAATCCTTCTTTTCTTCATGTCTTAGCTACGAGATCCGAGTCCTATTTTTATTTCTATCTTTAGCCAGAGCTTCGCTATATTAATGCGACCTCATGCTTTATCAAAACATCCAACTAAAAAAAAAAAAAAGTTGGTCTTTATACGCGTTAAATACGTGTCCTTAATGAATATTTTGACCCCAATATATTTTCTAAGGAACTAAATTATTTAATATTTGTTGCAATTGATAGAGATTTCAATACTTTTATTATTGATTAAGACGTGAAAAATGTCAGTAAAGTTTCTACAACTTCCAATAATATCTCCATTAAAATCATTATTTTTATAAATCTATTTTTCTTCCATTTCACCCATCTTTAACTTGTAAACTAGTTACAGTTTATAAACTTTTCAAATTTGATAATATTTTAAAAGTTACTTTCCTCACACTAACCAATTATTGTAATTGTCCATAAATCTGGGCTTAATAATATTCCATGTAAAGATTGTAATTTATCGGTTAGCTCATTTAAAAGAGTGCGTGAATATAAAAATTATGTCAAAAAGTAACAATTATTGAAATTTTCCATTGCAAGACCAAAAAAAAAATATATATATATATATATCACATGCCTTTAACATTTCTGAAGATAAAGTTCAGAGTGCATGCAGTGTTAATAAATTTCTAATTTATTGTTAATTTTTAAAAAGTGTCTATTTATTTGAATTATGATAAAGTCGTTAATTGAAAATTTGAGTCAACGTCTGTTCCTCCTGGTCATAAAATTTCGTTCAAAATTTCTGTCTTTCTAATTTTCAGTTTCCATAATTTTTTGACAAAATTTTCTACCTTCATTATTATTATCATTATAACGAGCTGGATTTTGCACGGGGACCTCGCTGACTTCGGCAGCGTATAACTGAGTTTCTTCCGTATATCTCATAGCTTCATATAAAATAAACTTTGGATAGATTTTCAAAGGCCGGTTTTACAATAATCACGTTTAGTTTTAAGCAGGTTTCCGTTATAGACAGTTTTAATTTAAATGAAACAGTTGGACAGACGGGTGAAGTCTGGTTCTATACTGACATAAAGTATAATAAACAAATTAATCCCCTTTGATTAAAAAAAAAAAACTTCAAAAATATCATCTTATTTAAAAATGGATCCATAATAAATAACACAAAATAGAATAACTTTCTCTAATAGTCAACTAATAGTCCATTTTCTCTATTGAAAAACTATTGAAAAATTGTCTCTTATTTTTTATACAAAAAAAATATCTATAGACTACACAAAAATATTTTTCTCTAAGATCTAAAAGTGAAATTTCAACATTTATTATGAAAATCTGGAAAAGAAAGATAGATGGCAGCATTTACAAAAAAAAAAAGGACACTTTAATTTCTAATCATAACGTAAGTAATAAAAAATCATTCCCCCCCCCCTCTCTTTAAATAAAAAATACGCAAAGCGTGAATCTTTAATTAATTCGAAATATTCCGATATAAACCGCAAATCGCAAAGAATAAAGACATTTATTTCCTGCTAAAACATTTTCCAAAAACAGAAGAGGAAAAACCCGATGAAATAAATTTACCCATTATCCGAAATTCTAAAAATGGATGAGAGTTCACAGCACGCCTCGCTGATCCTGAAAAACTCTTAGCAATTTCTAACATCCATTAAAGAAAAGAAAAAAACATAATTGCTGCATGTTCTGAAATCCGATTGGTTGTCCAGGCAGTTGTTTGCTTTGCGTAAATAAGAAAAATTATTTCATCCATGGTGCTTATTTTATTGAATCAGAAATGGATAAAATTTTGTCTGTTTGTTGTGGAATTAGCTGAATTTCAACCGCAGAAATCTCGAAATAAATGCATATTTCGATATACCTCATCTCTCAAACTGTTTTTATTTTTCCTAATGTGTCTAAAAAGGTAAATTTAAAAAGTATCAATTATTTTTATTTAAAAAAATTAAATCTTCGAAATTAGCCCAAGAATGGCCGACTCTCACGCGGTTTAACTCTTTAGTCAGCCCGTATTGAACACTATCGGACAGATATGGCATTTTATTTTAATAATAATATTTATTATTTTGTATTAACAATTAATAATGTTTTCTGTTATACGTAATTATTTTTTAATGATGTCTGTAACCAGTTTCGTATTTTATGCTCGTTAATTTGTTATAACCAATCTCTTTCACTGGTTCTGAAAATATGTAGGTTTAAAAAAAATATTTTGTTTGTGCATGATTGAAGATCACACCCATACATCCTTACGCGTGTTTAGTTACGTTGTCTACAACTTTATTTATTCAGAGTGCTATGTTTTCCTCTTTAACTTATGATCAAAGCACTAAAAATATTTTACAGATTTGCATTTACCTCTGCTGGAGATTAACTTGATGAAAGGAGATGCTAATTAATTTCTCTGTAAACTGTAGTTTTGTTCTTTTACTGATATTTTGGTGGAAAAAAGTTCAAATACCATTTTCCCTTACAGTTAACTTACTATTGCTGAAATAGTCAATGTTTAGATATCGCTTTTGATCTAACACATTTTTTTTCTAGTTTCCTGGAAGAAAAGTTTGAGCAAAATACTTTAATATTTTTTTATATTTGTTTTACTGATGATTTTACAAATTTAATATATAGTAGAATTATAAATCACCAACTGATCAGTTTTCTAAGCTACCTTGTATCCAGACACACACTGATATCCTAAAAACATACACAGGAAATCAAATTCCGGATAAGCGATAATCTTTGGATTGTTGATCTGAATTGCTGAAATTCTCTAGTAAATTTTCACACGACACCCCGTGGATTTCAAAATATCGCACCTATAGAGGTATTTTGGATGACCTTTTATGAGATTTTTTGTACGATTAAAAGATGAAGAATGTAACTGGTTAATTTAATCTCCATATACTCTGGATATCTAGTGGAGAGTTCTCATAGAATATAGCAACTACATGATCTGTAGGATCATTGTAATCCGCAGGGAGGATTGTTGTGGTTGTATGAATAGTATGAAAATTCAGATTTCAAACTTTATATCAAAAGTAAAGCCATAAATTAAAAATCTCCTTTATTGATAAATTCTAGTAATAATTCAAGACTATTTTTATCAAGAATTTTGTGATATCATCATGCAGAATTGATTTAAACAGACGAGTTTGATCGTTTTTAAAGAACACTAATTTTGTATATCAGAACATGTAAAGATTGGAAATGTTTAAGTTTAAAACATCTTTAAAAAATGCAAATGAATGAAAAACGAATTTTATATAGGAAAAGGAGGGGGAGACAATATTACACGAAAACACAGAATACCCAGGAAGCGCACGGCGTTTTGAAATTGTTTCAAAACAGAGAATGTGGGAGGAAATACGAGCTGTGAACGTATAAGTTACTAAATTGTTACAAAGAGAGAGAGGGAAATAGATATAAATAGAGAGAGACAGAGATAGAAATATAATATTATAGATAGAAGTAGATACTGAGATAAAAAGAGCGAGAGAGACAGCAGATAGGTAGATAGAAGATAGGTTTATGGATATATATGCTTATATAAAATGAGATAGACTATAGCATGTGAACTTAGAGTACCCAGAGAGCACACAACCTGTTAAAACTGCTTCAGAATGGGATAGAATATAGATTAAAATATGGCATGTTAATGCAATATACCCAGTAAACTTACAAGGTGTTTAAATTTTTGAAAAACAAATTTCAAACAATTAAGTCGTCATTGAAACGGATTGCAAATTACCTGCGAAGTGAGAACAAAAGTAACCAGAGATATGAATAAAAACATATTCTTAGTGTAAGGGAAATCACTATTGCTCCTAAAAAAATTAACGTTATCGAAAAATTCGATGCTTTTGAATAACGTAAAAGGAAGTCTATAGTACTGTCTAATAATTTAAATTTGAGGGAAAATGGAACAGGTCCAAACATAGCCTTTTATAATAAGGTTTAGTGACCTTGCCAGTTTTCTTTAAAAGTACGAGCGTGTTATACAATTTTTATGTTATATTTCATTTCATTTAGAGTGTCAAAATGAACAACTGATGAATACGGCAACTAAACTGGGAGTGAAATTCTTGGAAAACATTTAAAACTATATCCAAAATTTTCTTTAATGGAATTTTGTACTTAAAACAAATGTTAGATAATTACAGGATTTTGTGCTGGATAATTTATATGAAGATAAAAAAATTCCTAATAAGTGCAAAGATGAATGAGGAACATCTTCAGAAAATTTCTACAAAATAATCTTCTGGATCATTTTGAACACAAAATAATCATGCTTAATTATTGAATGAAGTAATTTTATAGAAAGAGTTTTTCATTTTCTCAGTATATTGAATTACAGGACTATAATTCATTAGGCCCTTACAATTAAAACATACTTTGGAAGTTAAAAAGTATTTAAACATATTTATGGCTTCAATTTGTAAAAAATACAGGATTATTTTAGATATTATAATATTTTCTTTCGTGTTTCTGTTAATTTAGTTTTACAAATCATACTTTTTAGATTGCTAAAACTGATAACATGTATTGCAATTTTGTTAAAACTAAATTAATATTTGCCTACGCATGCATATTTATTTAATGAAATAATATGCAATTTTTTTAATTTGTGCTTCAGATTATTTATTGTAAAAAATGTCAATTAGAAAACATCGGTTTTTTGTCGGTTTAGTAAAATTTATGTATATTCTTTAATTACTTCTTACGAATGACACTAACACTGACAATGAGACTTTATCTTGATTTTGATATAAATATATACCAATTTAATCATGAGAAATGCTTTTGAAATACGGAATCTAATATTTCCCTTGTAGTAAGTTCATTAAATACAGTTAGTCCAGATTTAAATCTAATAATTTTCTCTATGTATTAGCATTTTTTGATGAAATTAAGTTTTAACAATCACGATGACAATTTATCTGACATTGATTGATCATCCATTGTTACACAATGAATAGCGTTTTTGATAAACAGTATGAAGATTTAGTCTATTAAAACTGGATGAATTTTACGCAAACTTTTATCAAATAATAAATTAGATAAATCTCCAATGCATTTTTCAAAAATTTAAATTGAGTAATCATAGTTTTTAAAATTATCATTGGTTTGTTATACGACTTTCAGTCTGTTAGTTTGTTTTGTTTAATAATTTCATAATGAATATCGAATTAATTTTTTGAAACTTCGTTTGTTTAAATATTTTTTAAAGAAGGATATCATTAGTCAAAATGGTATTAAAAATACACGAATCTTTAAAAACAAAAAGAAAGAAAGAAAAAGAAAGACTGGTTAGAAATAGACATAATTTCTCCTGAATTATTTTTCCCTTTTACTTATTAATTAATCGTAGATTATTTTAATTGTTTTTTACTTAATTTGATAGATTGGTAAGACTGAAATTTAAGTATAACGGAGAGAATTTCATTAAAAAAATTAAGCTGCAAAACGACACAAATGTTTTCCTTGTTAATTTCGCTTTCACCCACTTATCAATTAATGTTAAGATATTGAGACCATGCTATTTAAATATGAGAGGTTGGTAAGATTTTATTTAATAGAAATACATGTTTCTTATCACTAAATTATAATGCTGCAAAGGGGCAGAAACCTCTATCAAAAAACTTAAATGTCTGTTTGTTTTATAATTGGTCATAGAATATTGAAATTTTGCTTGTTTTAAATTGACAGGATGGAAAGATTTATTTTAAACATATATATTATAAATTAACAAGTTATTCTGTGAGAAACTTTAAATATTATAATACTATGCGCTTGAAGAGACCTAACACTCTCAGAATTTTGCCATACGTAGACTTTGACACAGTGCATTTATAAAGGAGGTATATTAAACATGGTGGAAGTTATAAGGGAAAAAAAGTACTGTATGGAAGTAGGGAAAGAGTTAATAGATTATAATTACATAAACACTGGAAGAGATTTTCTCTTATACCTTTATAGTAATATCTTATCTTAGCTTCGTACAATACCAAATCAAGAAACAACTCCACATTAAAATTGATCTGTACAAAACCAAATGAAACTAATTTCGTAAGAGGAATTTTTATTCTCTTACAGTATTTTTTTTCTTTTGTATTAAAATGTTTATAAATATTAAATAAGTTGAGAATCTACTCTCATATTTAATAAACAATAAATTAATTAAAATATTTCAATTAAAATTTATATATAAATTCAATTAAAAACCCTTCGAACGGAAATATTATAGCTAAATTATTTTCTTGAATTTTAAAATAATGATTACTGTTTTAATTTGACTAATATATATATATATATGGTCATATTGATTTCTGATATTTTTGCAAAATTGTATATATATATATATATATATATATATATACATATATAAAGACAAGGACTTTGTCAAATAATAAAAGTTGAACAGAAAAATCGTACATGTACACTTTGAGTTAATTTACATTCCGATTTGGTAATTTCAAACCGTACAATTAAAAACAATACATTTTTTACAAGTTTTTACAAAAGGATTAAAATTTGAATTTTATCAGTTTACTACATATATATTAATTCGTTTCATACAATAAATATCACTGCACTATGTTAGATTTCAAAAATTTAATAATTTTTCGATTAACACTAATCAGCAGAAAGATCTCTTTTACATTTCCGTGTTCAAGTGATATATATTTTACATTATTGAACTTGTATCAAATTATCCATTCTTTTGTTGCCAGCCTATATATTAAAAAACTTCTTTAAAATCTTATTTATTCATTTCGATAATAGATCTTTTAGACCAGAAATCCAGCTCTACTGAAATTCAAAACAAGAAGCAATTCATAAAGTTCCAGAGTTACCTATTCAAAGAAATACGTTGTGAATGCACTTCTTATTACGCTACAATAAAAAATAAATTCCGATGCATGTTTATGTATGTATTTTTTGTTTGTTATTTTTCACAAACATCATACTTGAATTTTAAATTAATATTTAATTGACGTAGATCGAAATGGCCATGTAATAATAATTCAAAGTCTCTGAATTGTTTTTTCTTTAGATAAGGCCTCACTACGTAATGTTTTGTGCCCAGAGCCATGTTTAATGTTTGTTCCCCTGTAAATTGATTGGTTCCTTAATCTGCGAGTGCTACTACTCGTATCCTTTTCTGCACACAAGGGATTGATTCCCGCGCTGCACTTTTTGACTAGTGTGCAGTGACTTTACCAACAGTCAAATAGTGGGTCCTCTATAATTTACTCTTCTGTATTGATTGTGAAATTACTCTTTCAAATTTGTAAACACCACATTTATGTAATTTTGAAATTCTTCATTAAATTACAGAAAATTATTTACAAAAAAATATTAAAATGTGAAATATTAATGACACGATAACTTCAACTATATGATATTTTGAAATGAAAATTTATAGGGGAAAAACCTAGGAGTGCCAGTAAAATGATTATGTTAGTCCACTTCAAATTTCTAAACAACCTTGAAAGTCCGCTTGCGTGGAATTTTCCAAAAAGCTATAATAGGAAAATTTGTGAAAGAATGCATGTAGAAATGAAGTGGTAGATTTGTTGCATTTAATTAAAAAAAACAAGCAAACAGAAGTATACTTCATCATTTATATACCGTTATAGGATTTTTTTATTGCAAAATAATTTTATAAATATATTAAATGATATTGTGGAAAATTTTGGCTTAATATCTCAAGTGATAATCGGGATCTGATTTTAGTCACAGTAAGATTTTCCGGTCAATGATTACTTCAGGAGTGGCTAAGAGAGAAAGTATCTCTAGCATATTTTAAATTTCTTATGTTGGTAGTGTCCTGGAAGGGAAAATTTTCCCTCCCACTACCATAATGTTCTACTGCCAGGAGAGCAGAAATATTCCTGTGGATCTAAATGAACACTATGAATTATGGCTAAATTCATATTTATCACGTATTCAGATGTAAAAGAACGTATGAATGCATAAGGTTTAAATGCAGCACTGTGAATGGTCATCCTGATAAAAGGAAATATGCAAGTTGGACCAAAAGTCCTTGACACATTTTAAAAGTTAATTAAAATAAACTAATTGTAGTAAGAGATTAGGCTCGGATAAAAACGCCTCAAAAGTTTTATTTGAGCAAAATAAAAATAAAAAATGGATAAAAAATTCTCATAGGTGGCGCTGAATCTTAAAAGCTGTAAAAAAAGCATCACAAACACAAGATAAAGCAGTTACAGATCATTTATTTCGTAGAATCTACTACACTTTTTCAAGTTGTGTGCCTGCAGTAGCTCGAACTACACCCAAACACTACACAATTTCATTCCACACGTTTATATATGATAGTAGAATGTACAAATTAAGTAGTCTGTAGCTGCTTACTTTAATTTCTTTAATGTTTTTTTCAATGTATAGCGCCATCTATGTGCAGTTTTTGAAGTATTGTTTTTAATTTTCTTAAACAAAAATTTCGATACTGAGATGCACCATTACCCAATTACTTGTTTTTTTTTACTGAATTTAAAAATGCGTCAAGGACTTTTAGCCTACCCTGTACTATCATTTTCATTACCCTGTACTATTATTTTCATCATTTTTCAGAGACTCACTTTCTGCTCAAACAGATTCAGATTCAAGAATTTTTATTTGTCAAGCAAAGATCTTTCTGCTGACAGAAAAATTGTTTTGCCAATATAACTTTATGTGCTAGTGAAACGTTATTTTTATGAACATATTTTATAAATTGAGATAAACAAATATAATATGCGTAAGTTAAAAAAAGTGTAGTTTTATTTCTTTCGATTGAATTTCTACTTCCTGTTAATCAAATATATATTGTACAGCAAATACAAAACATTTTTATGTATTATAGTTAAGAAATTTCTTTGATTATAGATACTTACCATAATTATATACAAAGCCATTAAAAAAATATTCGAACATTTTTTATTGATAAGAAAACTGTATTAAAATTAATATACATATGAAAATTTGTATAATTGTTTTAACCATAGCTCCTTTTTAAACATAAATAGCAAAAATGTTCGAATACGTTTTGGTAGGCCATTTTTAAAAGGAGCGAAACCTGGTGCATTATATTCTGTTCGACTTGAATATAAACTTTTTAACGATTTTCATCACAAGGTTAATATCATACTAGTGTACAATATTTATATAATCATGTTTATGATTTTTAATGCATATAAAATACATGATTAAAACATTAAAACGTCAAAATTTTTTATTATAATTTGTAATTATGAAAAATTATCTAATTTAAAATAATATTCAGTTTCATTATTTTTTTAATTAAAAAAAAAACAATAATTGAACTGCTGTTGTATGGTATAAAAAACTGTTTTACCTGATTTTAATAAGAATGAATTTGTAAAAAAGGCGTACGTCATATTCTTCGTAATAAATCCAGATTTAGAAGAAGTACCCTTTTTAAAATATTGAAAGATTGTTTGTTTTATATTGATTCATGTTTAATGAAGAATCATCCTAGTTTACGTATAAACCTTTACTGCATAATTTTTTCTATTGTTACGAAAACAATTAATCGATACTCTTTAAGTAGTGTAAACTAAAAAAAAAAAAAAAAAAAAAAAATCTGTAAAATATTGTTCCAGTTAAAATTTTATATTTTATTGTTCGTGACATAAGAGGTACAAAATATAGTTTATCTGTTCAAAGGATAGATAAGCATTGATACCCAGATAGAGGAATTTGTTTTGCTATTTTCTAAGATGTTTTTGTTGTTTTGTATTATTTAGGACCTATATTTACTGGCTGTTTGATTGAGTTTTGTTTGAAGATGTTTAAATGTGTTATGCAAGATCAGAAGCACAGTTTTATTTAGCAAATTTTATTGTACTTTAATTATATTAATTTGATTTTTTCTTCGATATGAAGCACTCATAACACCATCGTAGGTTTTACATGTTTTATATTATTTTTCTCATATTAACACATGTAAAAATTACGATGTTGTTATGAGCGCTTCATATGGAAAGAAAAATTGAAATTGTATATTATTGAAATACATTAAAATTTGCTATATAACCCTATTTTTCTGATCTTGTATAACACGTTTAAACTAACTTCAAATAAAACTCGATAAGAGAGGCAGTAAACGCAGATCCTAAATTATATTAAAACAATCAAAATATTTTCGAGAAAATAAAATTTTTATTTGACCCTATAAATGGGCTTATAGAAGGACCCCATAGATTTGACCCTGATATAGCGAAAGGGGGGGTGGCAAAAATCATACCTTATTCACCCAATTCCTTTGACAGACATGGTAGAATGCATACTCAAAATAATGACTGTGTATTAACCAGGTATTTTAAAAGTATGTATTTCTTATTATTTATAAATAAGAAAATAAAATAAATTTTGCCTCTAATGATTGATTCGATCTAAAAATTTTTTATAAAAGAAAATACAACATTTAGCATAGCAGCGTATGTCAAATAGACATAACTGAAGTCAATTGATACGTTTAATTACTCATGATGTGGGGCAAGGCTCGTTTTGTGTATATCTACAACACATGGATAAATATCAGTAGCAGTTATTATTAAAAATCAGATACGATACATCATGCAGTAAAGGTTTAAACTTTTGAATACTGTTAAAAAGTACTGTGTAATAATAGTACTTTGTGATGCAGTTTTAGCAGTCTAAAAGATTCATAGAAAACTAGAGAATTACTGTCGTAAAATTTTAAATTCCTTTTCAGTTAATCTTTTACATGCCAGTGTTCACAGTTGAAAACACCATATTAATAATAACATCTAAAAATAAACTTTCATTCATACTGATTTGAAGAAAGAAATATTTACAATGGATTGATTTTTGAGCACAGCCGTCATGTTTTAAATATATAAAACATCTTAAAAATGTCCTTTTCTTCTGATTTTTCACAGTGTAAAAATTAAAAATGTATAAAAATCTGAAGCATGTTACAATATTTCTAAAAATCAATAGACATAGTTAAAAGGTTCGCTTCAACGAATTGTGTATGATCTGCAATAGTACTTAATAAGAGCATTCATAAGGTATAAATATTACTTTTAATGCTAAAGTGCAATAGTAATTCTAATAAAACTAGCAATATCCTAAAAATTAAATATATATTTCTTTTTCATTTCAATGACGGATAATTTTGAGATAAAGCAGTAAATAGTGAAATAAAAAAAATTGTACATTAGTTCCACTTTATATTGCACCTCGTTATATCACTTATTCGGATATATCGCTCTCTTTCCATGTCTCCCGTAATAACTTTTATTCGCTTCTTAAGTATATAAATGTAGATAGCAATGAATAAGAGCCACTCACTAGTATTAATCTTATTAAGAAAAGTGTAATATGCGTAAAAACTTAGAGATAAATAATAAAACATTTACTTCAAAATTTATAATCTTAATTTTCTCAGTAGCCTCGGTTATATCGCGCGCTCGGATAAATCGAACTTTTTTCTTGCCTCCCCAAAAACGCAAGAAATCGAGGTGCTGTAATTTAAAAAAAAATTTAATTATAATTCGGCCTGTAAAAGATTAAGAGAAAAAGAAAAGGGTTAACTAAATGTGAGTTTTTTTACAATAAAGGCCACGAATGGATGAAATATCGAGTGTTTAACTGAAATTCAAGTCTGCTTAAATATTTCTTAGATTTTGTTCTCTATGGAGGCTTTCGAGTTCCAGAATAGCCTTAATAAATGCGCAAGAAATTAGCAGTTGGCGTGTATACTTAAATGATTAAATATACAAAAAGTCATCGATTTTTCAATAACAGGTGAATTTGGGTGTTATTAGTTAAACTTCGATTTCCGGTTTGATTTGATGACAAGGGAGAAATTATGAAATTATCAACGCCAGTTTTCGGTATGAGTTAGGTATTTTTTAATAAGTATAGTATTTTATTTAACTGTAACTTCGCTAAACAACTTATGTTGTTTTAAATTAAAAAACAGTGCTGGCATTTTCCTGAGCTGAAGAAAAACAAGTTTCAAAACTAATTACTTATACCTAGTTTAACAAGCGTCTTAGTTTCAACATACATATTCCTTTAGCAAAATAATGTTATTTAATAAAATTAATTATCTACAACAAAACTATTTTATTTTGATTTAATGTTCTGATACTTTGAAGTTATGTTCTTGGTGCCGAGTGATTGTTGGGAGCCGGTCCCAGATTTTTTAAGTATTCGTAGAAAACTAAATTTATTGATTTGGATGAAAGTTGGTAACTAGTATAATCCTTTCTACCGGACGGTCCCGTACAGTTATCTAATGATTATCTTAGTGTATAAAGAAGTGTACTTACCAATGTATCTAGCACTCAAACTACATGGTAAAAGTTTTACAAAAACATTTTGATAACAGTTTAATAATAGTTTCAACATGTTAGTGTTTAATAAGATTTCTGCATTAGATAATTATTAATATGCTGTAAGCATTAGGATATATATGCTGCTTCTAAAATGTGTTGCACATATTAAGCAGTTTGTTTACATAATTCTATGTCAAACAAGCATAGCAAAACTAAGCTATTTGGGCGTATAATAAAATTAGAACAGTACGATGTGTTAATGTCTAAATTTCCCGTAATCCAGCAGAGTATAATTAATATTTTCAAACGTATAATCTTTCTTTCCTACGTAGTTTTTTCTCATTAAAGCAATTTTCTATTTTTCTTTCTTTTTTCGATAAATGGCAGCTTTATAGTGACAGATGTTGTTTATTGGAAAAAATACTTTTGTCATTATAATTTTTAAAGGCATGGGAATTACGCAATATTAAAAATATATGCTAATATATAGACTTTACTGTTAACTGTTTCTTCTCTGCGGTTAGATATTTGAAGAGTCTTTTCTATTATTTGTTCAACCTTTTTTTTGTTTTAAATGTCAGTGTAATGTAATATATATTATAATGTTAAGAGTATTTTGTAAATCAGTATCTTTAAAGTACAATCGTGAGCTGGAGTATTTTTTAAGAAATATTCAGAAATAATATACATAAAAATAGGTATAATCCTTTGAAAAGTTAAAAAAGTGTTACAAAAGTATAAAAAATATAATTCTTCAAAAAAGCAACTGCTAAAATTATTCAATTAAAAAAATGTCTTTGTATTTATTTTAAATTGTTTCTGAAAAAAAAATCATCCATAGAAATATTATGAGCATTCCAGATACCTTTAAAGAACTTTAAGGTTTGCCATGCCTAATGATTAATTAAAATAATTCATAAACAGTTGCTTATAAAAATTTCATTCCCTTTTATTTTAAATCTTTAGTATGCGCAGAAAAATAACCAAAATACCGCGTTTATGCCAAAACTTCTCATAACAAACATTAAAACTGTGTAGGCTAACATGCTTAAATGAGTCATTAGTATTACAATATATTGTGTTTTAGTGAATTAGACATTTATAACATACGCACCAAATTTCGTTCGTATGCACAATTATACATCATAGGAATGCTATAGAAAACAAATGTAGAAAGAGAAAATAGATCGTTTTGGAAGAATCATTTCAACTACTGATTAATTTACTAGAGAAAAAGATATTGGTCCCTGAAATTGTCCGAATAATTTCAATACTTGATAGTATGATACGGTGGGAAAAGAAGAGAAGCTTGATTTTCTTAGTTAAATTGTTCTTGATATGCCATATTTCTGCAGCTATTTCTGCGAACATCTTTAGCTTGTAACTTTGTTGCTGAGCATTAACTTCTGGCGCTTTGACACAGAGTGCTTTGATCACTCTCCAAGATTCAAAAAATAGTTACTCACATGTATTAACACTTTGGTCAAGGGCTACACCAAAAGAGACAAATCAAATTCAACTACGTGTACAATATATTCCTCTGAAAGGCGATCTAGAGAACATGGATTACTATTTGTCATAAGGCATCCGCATCGAATGGTCACCACTAAGTAAAAAAGCTTTTTAGAGAGCTGGAAAAATTTCTTGGCATTTTTTTTGACTAGGAAGTTCTTTGGGAAATACAGTCACAAATCTATATACACAGAAAGCAGTATCATCTGCTTTTTCTGACTAGCTACATTCTTCCTCTAAACGAGCAGTCTTTCAAACTGAAATACGTCGTCAAGGAAGAAACGAGTCCCTGGACTTCAGCAAAGAGATCGTCTTTAACCAGGGTTTCCACATTTATAATACTGGCATTGAGAAGACCGAAACAATACGTTTCATCATATTTTTTCTTGAAATAGCCAACAGCATCTTGATCTTCTTCAGATTAAATCTGCTACATTGAGATGAGAAGCAGATGAATATAAAGTCACCATGAAGGTCAGAAGGAGCCCTTGATTTCCGAAATTTTGTATTGAAGCTCCACATTAAAAAAGTTCACCATAATAATACTCTATCCCGAAAGACCTTTCTTCAGAATCTTTAATAAGGGGTGAATTTATTCCTTTCCGTTTTCTTATTGCCGTTGTGTGTCGAAGCCCGCAGTTTTGTGGTGAGAGATTTTCGATTAGTGATGGCAGTTTGTAGATCAAAGAGGGTGGATTGGTTGACAGCAGCGGCAGCGGCAGCAGCAGCGGCTGAGCTGAGGCCGAGGGTGAGAGGGCTGGCTTTCACCAGTTGGTTGAGTGGGATGGCCAAGGGGGTGTTGGTGATCGACATGGTGTTGTTGTTGGCAGAGGTCGAGGAAGGGTTGGAGGTCAGGTCAAGGTTCTTATGCAAATCCATGCTGCATCGGTAGTGGAACACATGGGGAAAGAAGAAAAAACAAGACAAATGATATAGATTAGAATGAGCTGGGTAAGGAAAGGGAGTCAGAAAACGAAAAAAAGACATTAACAACGAAGAAAGCCAACAGCTTTCGAAATCGCCTTCTTTAGGGATGGTAGATCTTCACTTTTGGCAGTTCAAAGGCTGGAAAATTAAACTGAATAATTTAGAATATAATAACTTTACGTATGCAATACTCTGTAAAATTCAATTTACTATTTCTAATATGATTTGATGAAAATGTAATAAGTGATATTCACATCAAGAAAATCGGAGCTTGGGAGAGAACAGGGATTTTTAACAAATGCTGGAAAATGACAACTAGTAAGAAATGGATGATTCAAAACACAAAAAAGGATGGGTGATCCAAAAGCTGTTCGCTTTCAAACAAATTAGCCAAGACAAATTTTAAAAATAATCAAATAAAATAAGTAGAACAAACTGGTAAGGTGTGACATTAGAAGACAAATGTGCATCACAAACAAAGGGACAAAATAAGTGGGTAGTTACCTGTTCATCTGCAATATAATTTATACTAATATGACAAGATGCATGCATGTAAATACACAGTGGCAGTTTCTTTTCCTCTCTCCCATTGTTTCCCACTATGAAACAGTTTTTGAAAGATAAACAAACTACCACTTTAGTCAAAGGCAGCATGGTGGGTGTAAGGATAGCAGTGCTTATAGCTAGAAACTCAAAATAAATACAGCAAGCCTAAAATATGTCATATCTATTGAATGTTAAATATGAAAATTACGTTATAAATTACATTTTGTATAAATCATACAAACAAAAAGTGTTTTTTTTTAAATTATATATAAAAAAGCATCAGTGTGTGAAAGTTCACAACGTGCAAAGGTTTTTAATGTGAAGGGAAAGAGAAGTGGAAGGTAATGAAATAGAAGCAGGGATTTTAAGGATAGGAATTCAGCCAAAAAGGCAGTAGGGAGGTAGGGCTTTAAATCCTGATTCCTCTTACGTCTCTTTCTTTATTTCATAGTACTTTAAAGTATGCTGATAAAATCCTTACTCTCTCTTTATCATTTCTAAAATATGTTCTCTAAGCTTTCGCTAAAAATTCTTTTAAAATCAAACAAAAGAATAATGTTTCATTAATACAGTAAAAGAGCTAACTTTAACTGCGGTGAATATTTTTTATCACTATTTCTTCCTTCTTCGCAAATACCTCTTCTTATAAACAAAAAAAAAACAATAATTATTGTATTTAAAGAGAGTGTCAAGATACATTCTGATTTATCCTTGCATACGCTAACAATATTTTAAGATGATTATCATCGGGATGATGTCTGTAAGATTTGTAGATTCTGTAATCAAAGGCAATTGAGTCTATTAAATAGAAATTAATACATGCTTCACTTTTCCTTAGGGAATACTTTAGTTTCATTGCTGATGATTGTTATTCAGGCGGCCAGAACTGAAGACTTTAAGCTGTTAGTAATAGATTAGGAAAAGTTACGTTTAGTCTTTTCAGTAGTACAAATTAATCACATTACATTACTAAATCATTAGCATATTATTAATGCTGCTGTTTAATTTCTTGATCAACATAGGATGTATAAACTTATACACGATAAATATTCTAAGCTAAAAGATCTCTGTTGGTGTAACATGGTTATTACTTCATACATGTGAGTAGAGAGGGAAAAAGACTGAAATAAAACTTTTAATTTGTTGAAACGTATGATAAACAATTCATTTGTAGCACATATATTAATTATCTGTAACAGTGTATTGTTGTTATGATAAATGTTTAATAAATACATTGTAAAATAAATGAATATTTAACTTAATTGCTTTCAACAAAGAAAGTTAATGATACGGTACCTGGTATTAATGAGGTATTGGGCGAGATTGATAGCCTCTGGAGTTCCCGAAATTGCAACTGTCCGATCTTTGGATCCTTCTTCTGAGTTAGAAATTTTGATGGTTGCCCCCGAGAGTTGCCTGTTGAAAGTAACATAGTTTACATTTATTTTGAATTTAAAAATAACTCTAAAAGAAAATGCAGTACAAAGTCCGGAATCTTTGGGACTTTGGCGGTTCCGGATTATGGGTCACAAATAAACTACACAAATGGAAGAGGTTACAAAATTTATGCTATTTACCTTACAAAATTTAATTCAAGCTTTAAACTTTAATTTGGTTTATAAATTATTGTTGTAAACTGTCCCATTTTTTTATTTTTAAGACAATACTTTATTTTTAATTTTATTGAAACATTATCTCTTCATCAGTTATAAAGCTTCTTTTTCCTAATTATTTCAATGTTATACATATTGCATAATTTTTAAAAATAAATTTTCTCATTTCCCTAATTTCTGAATTACTCTCCGGTTCACTTTCAGTATCATAAGTAGCTTCCGAATTCAGAACATAGACGGGTTTTTTTCCACTCACTTATTAATTAAGAGAAATCGCAGAGATATTGAAACGATGCTGGTTATAGTTTAAAACGTTAATGGTTGGAGGAATCTGACCCCAACTGTTTTGCAGAGAAAATGGAAGAAAAAAAATTCCAGGGTTTTTCAAACACAGCTCTTTTTGTTCGATTATTTGATTTACTTACTGATTTTGACGATTTTTACTCATGTGAGAAAAAATCGTACAATAAAATGTTCCGGGTTATACATAGATCATGTCCGAATTTTGGACTTTGTTCTGTATATGTTAGATTTTGTTTAATTGTTACCTAATTTCATTGATCTTGGCCCCTCCTTTTCCGATGACACATCCAATCAAATCATTTGGGATGTTCATCTCAGTTGTGGTTGTGGTTACGCTTGCCAAAGCTGTAGCTGCAGTTCCCGGCCGAAGACTGTTAGTGGCTGCTAATGTGGCCAAAGCAGGTATGCATAAAGAGCCTAAAATGATAAAAGTAAATTATCAGACGTTAAACGTATATAAAATATACTACTAGCTAATTATTTTACTTGAGAATATATTTGACTTTTTAGTTACTGAATCTTTGAGATGACTTTAGTTAAAATCTCTACTGAGAGTTGTTTTAATCAGTACGGTACATAATGTTAAAATGTGTTTTCCAAAAAACTTAACATTTTATCCTTTAATTATGTTACTAATAACGCATTATGTTGTAAGTTTAAAACTATTTTTTTTTTACTTTTTCCTCCAGATGCAAACTGTTGCACAGTGAAAAATAAATAATCAACTGGATGTAATCCACACAAATTTTGAACTCTCCGACTCCCTCTTTTCCTCAAAAAGACAAAAAAGATATTTGATTTTAATGACTTTCCTTTCACCAACATTTAGATTAATACCTTTATTATTTAGACATAAGCTTTTTAAAATTATAAAAATTTTATATCTATTTGCAAAATGATTATTGCTTTTGCCGTAATTATTATTGTTTTTGGTCACACTAATGCCGTGTTAACATATTTGCCAAATCTTAAAAATATTTCTATTTCATATAGAATCTCTAAGTTGTACATAATATTCTTTATTCATGTATAATGCATGGTTATATAATCTTTAATTATATGAAAAATGGGTTAGTAATTTTGCTTTTTCGCAATATCTAACATTTACATTAATTTGTATTTAGAAAAAAGGGATATTTAACTGAATTTAATGCCCTTTTTTTATTCGGCTAAACTCCTGCATGAAATACAAAGGAATTTCATTTCAGAAAAATATGAAAAATAAAATAAATAAAATAAAGTGAAATAATATAATTTTTTCTGATTTTCTTACATTTACTTAAACAAAAGTTTCTGTCAAATACTCCTTTATGATAAGAAAGTAAAAACTTATATTACATGAAAATCCCTTTTCACTATTCTTAAATGCAGTGCTCATAATTCAAGTGAAAGTACGATATTTACCGGACCGAACTCAACTAAATATTGTGACTCCATATTTAAATTGGATTTCGATTAGAAATGGAATATTTCTGAAAATGACTAGCAAGAAAATCTAACTTTTGTAATCAGATGGATTGGAATTTTCGATTCAGCTTAAACAGTGTCGTTTTCAAGCATCTACGCTATAGGAATTGCGAATGATAAAACTAAGCGACAATTGTCCCTACATTGTTTAGTAACAGAGTATGCCAGTTGTCTTGTTATTATGTCTTCTTAGTAAATCACAGGTAATTATTCATGAGACAATAAATTCACAGAACAATGTTGCTTCCAGCGGGCACAAGCAAACATGTATCGATAATGGAGATTCTTTGTAGTCTAATTGTAACTAAATAATAATTATTGTCAGAAACGCGGAAATAAAAGTGGACTTTTCTCTCCATATGATGTTCCAAGGCCATGCATCAACATCCATTGAGCAATGAATAAATGCAAAAAGTTCAAACAACCTTCTGCATCATCTTGAAGCAATTGTGGACTTGGCTAATAGAAAAAAAATTCAAAATTTACTTTTTGATTTGCTAGAAAGTTAATTATGCCTCATGCAGATTTCGAGACATTAAGTGAGCACTGGTAGATCCATGAGCAGCAACAGCTTCTACTGTAGCAAATGCAACATATTTCTGATTTTCATTTATATAGCTTTATGTTTTCGGCCTTGTAGTACTTATAAAAATATTGCATTTACGAAGGAAATGATCGTTTAATTGAAACTTTTGATAATAATGATTTTCGAACAAATCACGATCTTTTAAATAAAGCATTGTGTAAAGTAATGAGAACAACAGCGGAAATGAAATCGCGTCCCATCACCACCACTTATGTACTGGATTATATAATGTATTTAATACACACAAATTATTTTTTCTTACAGTACCAGCCGAAGCAAAGCTTGTAGAGCTCAAGCCATATGGTAGGCACCCCTGCTTGGTTGTATCTGAATCTGAGTTCCAGCCGGATAGCAATTTTTGGAACCATTTATTAATTCATTTATTTATAGTAAAATCGAAGTACCATGAACTGAAATTATGATGACTCATTTTAGTTACGTTTGACCCGGTAGTTTGCAAGTTCCAAACACCAATAATTTAATTAGAGTCACTATTAATATAAGATAATAAAAGTATATTATTCTGTTTGCGTAATAAATCCTAGCATATAATTGCTGAAATTTGCTTTACGTAAAGGAAATTGAGGAAGGAAAGGAATTATTAGCAAAGGATTAGCAAAGGAAATTGAGAATTCGAAACAACTTTATTTCGAAGAAGTCATTTTTGAATGTTTCACATGATTTTAGGATAAGTTATCTTAAGGAATTTCAGCCCAATTGGTCTTAGACTAATTTAAATCTCCCCCCCCCCACTTCTAATTTCTTGAGATGCGGCTTTAAAAGAAAGAAAAAAATTATTTTTCAAATATGTATAAATAGAGGTAGACAAAATAAAGCCACCATTTCATTTCTTCTTCAGTGACTCATTACAGAACTGTTTGTTTCTTACACTTCATTCTCAAATCTGTTTTCATTTGATCGTAGAGAATAAATTTTTACAATTTTCGATGTGTTAATTAGAATCTAGAACCATCATTATAATATTCAACCTTTTAAATATAATCTTACTATTTTAAGAAAGTTGTATACTGAGTACAGTATATTATATTTTGTATTCTAATTACATATATTTATAGAAATAATTTTTATTTATTTATTTTCAACACTACATCTGCTGTTTCTATAACAATCCATTTTAAACTAAGGATGCCTTTTTCTTCCCAACTAAGTGAAATATATTCGAAAGCAAATATTGCAGGAGGATTACAGTGCAATAGTTTTTTAAAAATATGTCTTAAATACAGATTTCAAGATTTTTGTTTAAAAGATTTTTATACTAGGTACATCAAACCTAATGATACAAATTTTAAGTGAAGATAGAATGCACCTACACAAACATAAATCACTATACAATGCATAGCGCTTTCTGATTGTAGAAAGAGATCTATTTACTATACAATATCTCGTAAATGATTGCTGTTTTTATTTCTGTATAACATTTTTGCCAATCAGAATGCTAGTATAAATAATAATTACAAGAAAAAAACTAAGAAATAGCAATGTATGGTCTCTATATTTGACAGCCCAAGAGATTGGGGGAGGGATTTTAAATTAGTCTTTTAGCGATCGGAATGAATTTCAAGATAAATTGCCCTAAAATTATGTGAAACCTTCAAGAAAGACTTTTCGAAAATAAAGTTATACGAGTTCTCAATTTTCTTTGCTAACATTATTACATAAACCAAATTTCAGAGCAATTATTTTCGACGTAAACACATTCTTTACCACAATTTGGAAAGCGTCTTTTCCTCTTCACTGCTTGAGCTACGACTATGCATTGTATTGTCATTTGTGCTTGTCTAGGCCGAGCTATTTCCCCCGGAAGTTTGTACCATGAGTTTTGATACACACTGTATAAGGAGAATTTTAATGGATTTTTTTTATAAGTTAAATTTACATAAAAAGATTGATTATTGGAAATTTCTGAATACGTTTAGAAAAAAACGATTAAATTTTCCTCGAAACTTTGTTTTAAACTGAATCATGAGTGTTACAGGATTTTTATATCATCAAATGACTGAAAATTTATGAGAAAGTCGTATGAGCTCTCATGTGCTTCGTTCTTACCTTGTGGGCTGAGGGTTCCAACACTATGTCCGGGTAGCAATGGAGCATGCTGCAACGCTAACTGGTGAAGTTTGGTCAGCTGAAATAAAAAATAAATACAACTTTGAATTCTTTAACAGTTGAACTTATGTTAAACAAAATTTAAATTTCTAGTAATATATATCTATGTCTATCACTAATTCCATATAAATATACAATAAAGTCATCTTTGTAATTCAGAAAAATACTTCCATTAAAAGTGTTTTTAAATTTCCTTTTGCGTTTTAGACTTTGAAAAATTTCAGAACTTTCAAATAGCTCACCTTAATATTGTTTTCCTAGCAATTAGTTGGACTTTGTTGTAATTTTTTATTACTATCATCATACCACTATGATACCAAATCATCGGCTTTTCTTCTCAATTATTTTTAGGTTTTTAAAATGTCAACCTATTGTTGTTTGACATTTTTATTAATATTTTATGCGAAATTATTTTCAAATTTTTGAAGTGAAAGTTTCCATAAGCGCACCGCACCCTTTTTCTTTGGGCAGTGAATTAAGCTAATCTGCAACGCTTGAAAATGAAATGTTTATTTATGCAACAAAACGCAGATGCAATCAGATATTTTCCTGTGACATGAATAAAGCTCATCCGTCATGCTTGGAAGTGAAATGCTTATTTATGCTATAAAACTCGTGACGTCAACTGAAACTGGTCTATTTTCGCATATTTTATTTAAGTATAGTAATACCCATGTATTGACATATATTTACAAACACACACGCACGTGTCCTTCTTCGTCAAATTGTCTCCATAGTTGGCTAAATTTGGCGAAATACCGCCAAATTTGGCAACACAGATTTTTTCATAAATATCCAAATTGCCCATAACTGGCCAATTTGGCAATATTCCCAATCAAATCAGATCCCAATCATCAGTGATGTACCATAATTAAGAATCTTTCACAATTGGGGTCTATGTCAAACTGAAGCATTTTTTATTTATGTACAGTAATGTTTATGTATTGACATACATTCACATACACAAACGCACGAGAGCTCTCTTGCGACAAATTGTCGTGGAGCTTGGCGACATTTGGCGACAAAAATAAGTTGTTCTAAACATGTGTAAATTTGCGATAACTGGCTAATTTCGCAAAATTCTCACTTAAATTCGATTTTGACCACAAATAAGAATCTATCATAATAGGAGTCCATGTCAATACCTGCAATAATAATTAATTCACATGGTTTCGAATATAATTTAATATTATGAGCCTGTGTACTGTCGTACATAATATATAAATTTATGCTTGTAAAAATTGCAACACCATGAAGGACTCATCAGAATTGAATAAAACTTATTGTGTAAACGACCTATATGGCGACAAATGAATGATTAAATTTACAAAGCTAAAACAAGAACAATATACAGCGAAAATAAGCATTTTGCGCACCCACCATGGGTTGCAATAAGTATTTCTATACGAATTGGTATCGAATCTAACAGATTTTAAATTTGTAACTCGGAAAGAGCAATCCAGATTGAGTCTATTCGAACCCAAAGTTCATCTGTATGAGTTACAGGAGGGCGCCACGAGCGAGACGCCGACCAACAAAATCCCAGACATGTTCAAAAAGCGACATATTCGGTAAAATGGCAGGCCAAAGAAGAAGCTATATATGTTGTGCTGAAAAAAAGGTTTGACCATTCTTAGCAATATGTGGACGAGCATTGTCCTTTCGAAATGCAGCCCCTGGAAGGCGTTGAAGTCAGGGTACGACTTCGGGCTACAGAACGTCTGTGATGTACCGGTTGCTATTCAGATTACTTACAATTCTTAGTTGCTGAGATTATCAAATATAAAGTCTTAAAACCATCACGCTTGGCGTTCGTTCAGTATCACTTTGGATGACACACTCCGGATGGTGGTGTTCATCGGTTCAGCGTGTAACGCGGTTGCGGCAATCGAGGTAACCAAAATTAGAGCGGGATTCATAAGAAAAGACGAGTTGTTGCCAATCGGCCCGCCAGTGTCCATGTCGACAAGCCCATTGTAGCCGCAGGCGCCGATGGTTTTGCGTGAGGGGAAGCCTGTACAAAGGAACTCTTGCATGCAGTTCACGGTGCAGCAGATGCTGACGAATTGTTGGAACAGACAATAAAACACCTGTATCTGTGCTTCAACGTTTTGTCAACTGACCAGATCAAGCTGTACGGTTCGTCACTGTCATGTAGATGAGGTGTCTATCGTACTATGTTGACGTAACATTTCGTCATCCACTGCCGGATTTCCGACTCGTTCGGTTCTCTTGTGTCCACTACTTTTACGTTCGCATTGCTGTCGTGTCGTAGCATTCCGCTCCACACGATCTACTATTGTACGATAAGAAAAATGCCTTAATGTAGGCCATCATTCATCCCAGTGCAAACTCAGTAGTTTACTCATATGGCGCCTTCTGTCGTCGAGGTATATTGACTTCCCGCGAAACGCTTACCACTGGCAGAGAACCATATACTATTCTCAACGTCTCTCAACAGCTTTCTATTTATACGGCTAAATCAACAGTTCACAGGGCGCTGCTCATCCCATCTTGCGCTATGACTTTGAAATTCTAATCATTTGAATACAACACCTTAATTTACATTTGCTGTCAGTTTCAGCTCACTGGCATGATTCTCTTATGGTGTCGCAATTTTTACAAACAGAAGTGTACATACATACATCCCCGTGTATAAGATGAATCAAAATATTCAGTTGAGCGAAGAATTGAAGTGAAAAAAGAAATTAGCGGGCTTCACACTCACACATATATTACTTGGAATCGATTACAATCGCCATAGAAGTTTACATTTCGGCCGTGTGATCTTATGCACACACATAATTTTTATTTTTTATAAAATGAAAGCGCTCTTTATTATTGCACATACAATGTGGATAAGAAAGAAGGATTTCATGTATGAAAGAAAATACCGTTCGTGAAAGATTTTTTTATAAGTGCATAGTTTTTTTTTTAATCCACTTACATATTAAAATTGAACCAAAAATTTAAAGGTTTTATGGCAATACCATTTTTATTACATAATTTAATTCATTATTTAAAATAAACATAGAATTACAAAGTTTCAGTCTTTTTAATTAAGTTATAAGTGAAATATTTAGGCACAGGCGTTAGAACAATGTATATATTTACACGTTTGGTTTACATAATACTTGGTAAAAGTTGAAAAATAAAGCACATGTAAAAAGTGAATTAATCATCGTTTGAAATATTAATTATTTATTTACAATTACAATTATTAAAATTTCATAAATAGAAATACATGATATTTTCTTTTGTTTGCATTAAAACGCAAGATGTTAGTAAATGAACCTAAGTTTGTTGTTGTACAATACTACCTGTTAATCTTTTTTTTTTGTCAAATTAATTTCAAATGGGTCGATTGAAATGAACGATATTAAAATTATTGTCGCAAAAATATTGATTTAATTAATGACTAGAACATAGTTTTTTTTTTACTTTTATTTTTTAAAACTAAATGTTTGTATCCACTGTTTATTTCTGAAAATACCTAGTACTTGATCTACTTTCTTGAAATAAATCATAATACATTAATTTTCTCCATACACTGTGAAAAAATACAGATATTTCTTAACCCATATTAGCCTAGCGTTGCATTAAAGCAACACTATAGCTAAAATCACTTTTGTTGTTTGCACACCAGTAATTCTGAAGCGAAATACTTTATTTCTTTGATGAGAAAAACTCCTCCATAAAATAAGATACCAAATTTCTATTCTAAAAAAAGTGGTGTGAAATGCCTTTTTTCCATTTTTAAGAGAAAAATAATTGCGGTTATAATGGATTAATCAAAGAAAATACAATATAACCACGATCGAAAATGTGCAATAACTTCTTCCAAGTTACCCACGATTTCGAAAAGCATTTTTTATCTTTAGAAACCTGAGAAACCAATATATTTTTTAGCTCTAAAGAAGCATTTATAAAAAGAATTTTGTTTGCTGACACTGATTTTCGGAAACGTTTCCGAGTTGTTTTTATGGTGTATTAATCAGTTTCTCAACCTGAAATGTAGGTTTTTCAGATTCTATCCATTCTCAAGTAAACATTTTCATGTTCAGCAAACATGTTTCACAGACAAACACAATAAATTAACAGCATTAACATTAACATGAACATTAATATTATTTTATTACTTTTGCATGTATAAATTCAACTACGCAGCTGAAAATGTTTAATTTAGAATAAATAGCATTCTGAAAACCGATATTCCGGTTTGAGAAAACTGATTAATACACTATAAATCTACGCGGTAAAGTTTCCGAAAATCGGTGACAACATAAATTCTTTTTAAATCTGGATTTTTTTTTTTTTTTTTTTTTTTTTTTTTTTAGATTTCTAATGATAAAGATTGCTTTTCTAAATCATGGGTAACACGGAAGAGGTAATTGTATATTTTCGTTCGTAGTTATGTTATATTGTATTTGTGTTATTTGTATCGATTAAGAAATAATTGTCTTTTTTTACAATGTAGTCAGAGAATATATTTGATATTTTTCTACAGCGTCAAATCTTACTGGTTGTGTAGAAATCAATTATGTCGTATTTTTACTTTCCGTAGTTATATATATAAGGGAAGTATTGTAATCATGATAAAAACCGATTATGAAATATTGGTATATACGAGGGGTGGATTTTTTTCAACCTCCGATGGACCATAAAAAAAGACAAAAGTAAAGACCAAAATTAATGTATTACCAAAAGTTATGTACAAACATGGTTACTTTTCTACGTAATCGCCATGAAGATTGAGGCATTTGTCATATGGCTACTTACTCAGCACGACTCGCTATCGTTGACTCACTCGGCGCTATGTCGGGGCTATACGGCGGTTGATCAAACATCTCCCAGCGCCGAGTGATTTCCATCTCTTCCCTGAATTAAAGAACTGGCTAGGAGGCAAAAGCTTCGAGACGAATGATGAGCTTCAAGCCACCATTCAGGCTCATCTCACATGACTGGCGGCAGAAGAGTGGATCGGAAAGCTTGTCCACCGATATGACAAATGCCTCAATTTTCACGTCAGTTATGTTGAAAAGCAACCATGTTTGCACATAACTTTTGGTAATACATTAATTTTGTTCTTTACTTTTCTCTTTTTTATGGTCCATAGGAGGGTAAAATCAAAACAATTCTCGTAGTTTTACATTTTGAGGTTCCCTGAATCCGTTTTCGCTATTTTAAAACATATTCCGCATGTATGCATGTATCTAAGTGTGTATATTGGAATTTTGTTAGGTTTTTGGTCCCAACAGCCCATTTTTTGGTGTATTTACAATGGCATAGCTGTGTATATATGTGAGTGAGTGAACAGAATAGCGTCCAAAATATGGTTTCGATTGAACTTCCATTTGGTGAATATGTTACAGGCTATTGTCGCAAGAATGATATTCATTCTCTTACAAATCGGTCAAGGGGGCAGGTATCTAAACTATTTTTCAACAATTTAGTGACAAAAAAAAAATGCGATAAGTATTTTTTTTAATTCAATTATTCAATTAAATATATTTTTATTTTTTCACGCTTATTTTGATACAACAGTTTAAAACGAGACTTATATCAGTAAAACATTTTTTTCTTAACTAGAAAAGAAAAAAATAGAGCGAATTTTATTAATCCGATAAAAACATAGGGGTAGCGAAACTAGGGAAATTTAAGTATTGTATGTCATGTGTATGTGTACTATGTTGCAAAAAAAAAAAAAAAAAAAAAAAAAAAAAGGTGAAATATCTATATTTAAAACAAATTAAAACTTCACTTAGCACGACTATATAAATTCAATTTCAATATTTAGTTAACATGTCAATTTCAACACATGTGAAATGAAAATGCATTGAAAATTACATCGTAAGTTTAGATAAAAGTTTGAGCTTTATGCATAAAATGATGTTTTTTTCAGAATGGGAAGTCATTTTCACAAGTAGAAACACTTCAACTTTGTAAAATTAAGATCTAAGTTTTTATTTATTTGTATATTACTATTTATTTGAACGTTTCGTAAAGTATTCGGAAAATCGAGGGAAGTTACTCCAGATTATTTACTAGAAGCTTATCTGTTACGTATAGATTAATTAAATTATAGAAAATACGTAATTTCACAATGATACTTAATTGTGATGCTTTTCGTAATTTGACAAATTCAAATAAATTCAAAGCCACAATTACATTCATTATATGACTCAATTTTGATAATTTAAAACTCATTTAAATCTCCTATAATGATCAATTCATAAAGGTTATACGTAAGGGAAGAGACACTAAAAATTGAACTTTTTAAATAAAAAAAATTGCGGACTTTTTTTCTAGTGTGCATTATTTTTATTTATTTATTGTATTCGGAATCTTAGGAAAATCTTTTCTTTAAGAGTCAACTAAATGTATTTTTAACTTAAATCATGCCAGAAATAAAAATAAATTTAGATTAGCATAGAAATTTTAGTCTTCATAGTTTCAAGAGGAATTCTTAAAATTCTGAAAATATAATACTGTTTTTTTTTTTTACATTTTCATTAATGAATGCATAAATAAAAAAATAATAATTACCTGTGGGTTCATGAGTTCCACTCCTTGACACTGCAAAATAAGAAATTTGTTAGTGTAAGCAGAAAAACAAACACACACACACACACACACACAAAATCTAGATGGATTCTCAAAATTTGACATTTTGTGAATATAATGTTTAATATAATATATTAATATATTAATATAATATATTAATAATATATTAATATAATATTGTGTTTATAATGTTTTTGACCTAAATATTAATTTTATTTAAAAAATTCTTGCAACAAAACAATAAAATTCACTCATTTTGAAATTATAAAATCTATCTAGAACCAGATAATAGATAAAGTTTTTAAAATTCTATGTTGAAACTAGAACTTACATCAGGATGTGGAATAGCGTACTGTCCTTGTACTGTGTACGCTTGGCCGCCGGCAAAGATAACGGGGGGCATGGCTGGCTTTGGACGGTAAGGTATCGTCGCTCCTTTTGGGGGAGACTGCAATAAATTAATGTAAGAATATCAAAATACAAAACATATCGTTATTTTTATATTTAATCAGTGCCGCCAGTTACAGTGACATCAATAAATACAAAAAAATATTTTCTAAACACGAAACAAATCTGTATATTTTTTCTTTTGTATTAAAAATATACTAAGTATTTTACTGGGCTTCGATAATGATAAAATTCAACAATGTGTGATCGGAAAAATATATTTATTTCAAATTTTCAGGATTTAAGCTGATGATAATTAAAAAGATGAAAACATGAATTTCTCAAAATGTTTGCCGTTCGAGAAGATTAAGAGATGAAGCCTCTTCTTGAAGTTCTCGGTAATTCGCTTGAATTGATCCATTAACACCGACACTATCACACTAATTATACCTATTTTCAGTTTTTCTATAGATTTTTGTCGATCTCTGTAAACTTTACCTTTCATATAGTGCGATAAGAAGCAGTCGAGTGGTGATAAGTCAGGGATATAGAGATGAGATAAGCATTTGCCAAAGCGATTCGAGAACCCTCTTGAGATGACACAGTTGCCATAGTGACTTTCGAGCAAGTTTTGGGTGTTGCCTGTTGTGAATGTAGAGGAGCTTCATCCTACTGAGACCATGTGTCTTATATTCAACGTTTTTAGTGTGCATCGGGAATGCACCTAGTAGTTGAGAACTCGTTTGGGGGGATTGGCCTATTTCTAAAGACAGTGGATTATTACCCGAATATTTTTCTACAAGTCCCTTTTGACAAAGATAAAAAGTTTTAACCAAAAAATAATAACCCTTTAATGAATATCGATCTATTTTGGCTTAAAAACTTTTAGACAGATTTAAAAAAGGACTCCGTAATTAAGTTTCCTTTGAGCCCTTGTGCATGTGAAAAAATTTGACGTCTCTGTCCAAAAATTGACTCTGTCCATCTATGAGTTATTCAACTCAACAGATTAGCGAGACCCAGTGAAGCACCCAGTAATATGTATGAAAAATAGGACAAATTACCAATGTTGCCTTTAAATAAAAATTAGCCTTATTTTGGTAAACTATTCTTTGCTTAAATTGACCAATGATTGCTGAAAATCATATTTCCCATATAGAATGATAGGCAATATTCGAGCAAAGGACAAGCAAATAAATCGTGATTTACTTATTTGGTGTATTTAAATGAATTATAAAATAATAATAAAGATAAAATAACTAACCTGCACAATAAATATGAAAATGTTGCTCGGGTTGTTAATGTGGCAATGTATATCAGTAACACACAGGATCTCAAAAAATGCGCAAACAATTATACAATACATTAATGCAATGGAGTTTCATTTCCTTAAAGATATTGTCGGATTACAGGTTGAGAAATGAGTTTATTCGAAGCAATAATATAAAAGTAAAGATAATATAAGAATCGTAGAGGTAATATAGGAATTTAGGGACATTATCTTTTCTGAGAGAAAATGCGTGTTTTTAATAACTGCTAGTTCTTTCTTGTATCGTCCAAAATCTCAGAGTTAGCGAAATATGTGTAAAAATAAATTAATATACTTAATTAGTGTGTACTTAGAAACTATTATATAAATACTTAACTTATTTTGTAGGAATAGGCAAAAACTTGTAGCAACTATAATTATGAACAGCTGTAATATTTTGTTTAAATTATTTATTATATGTGTAAAATTATTGAGTAAAGTCTACAATCAAAGCTATAAATGAAATGAAAATACTGTGAAAAACATTATTAAATAAAGCTTTATCGCTTAAACAGTTTTATTTACCCGAAAACGTTTATTTGTACTTACTTCCATCATTACACAGCATATCTGATAGATACATTTGCTTATAGCCTCAGCTGTTCCCGAAAGTGTTACAGCTCTTTCGGTCGAGTTCGGCAACATCTCACTAGCTACCTGAATAGAGGCCCCCGTAACCTGCAAATTTAGAAACAAAAACATGTATTAATATTATTTATTTACTAAAAATTCATAACATATTTTTAAAAGTTTTCGTAATTTTGCCAAGTTTTATGGAGAAAAAGTTTTACTCCATTTTCTTCATGTATGCTTCTTATTTCTATGCTCCCTATTAACTGTTCCTCTGACTAGTTGTTTAATTATCTTTATGATAACATCATAATCCGGTGTTAGTTAATGAAGTAGAAATTTAAGAACTGTCGCATTTAACTATAATTTAATGTATTTTTAATTTTTTAAATATGACTAGCATCATTTTTTGTCTCGTGTACAAATGTCTCGTGTACTTTCTACAAAAATTCCTCTGCGATTGCAATAAAAACTAATTGTTATAATATTAAAGATGTTTTTATTATGAATACTCGATACCTGATGTACCAGATTTCAATTTGGAGAGAAGCACCCTGTAACCAACTCTTTATGAAATAGTTAACAACTCTGTAGCTAATCATAGAAACGTCGTGAAAAATTTTATTTAAGCTAACTGGTTATAATTTACCTTTTTGCCTCAAACT
Source organism: Maratus michaelseni (assembly GCA_963931845.1). Taxonomy (NCBI): domain Eukaryota; kingdom Metazoa; phylum Arthropoda; class Arachnida; order Araneae; family Salticidae; genus Maratus; species Maratus michaelseni. Next base: position 262,892,013 of record OZ007586.1, on the reverse strand, counting down.
TGGAGATTATTATAGAAAACATTAACATTTTTATTCCTTTTAATATGGTGATAGCCACCAACTTTTAAAATATCAAATAAAAGTAGACGTTATTTCCAATCCATTGGTGCTGGTTTGATTTTCCTACTATTACTTGTGACAGAATTAGTATTTGGTGCTTACTTATTTTCCAAAGATTGTACGTTGGAATATGAAGTAATGAACATAGTTATATATGAATGGCTATCGTCTTCTGTTAATAGGAATCCTTTTCGTGAGTGGGATAACTTTCTTTTCAGTTATTGCAAACAAAAGTAATTGTAACTAGAAAGAAGAATTTGTTTTTACTTGTTATAATTTAGAAAAAAAAATTAAAAGAAAGTGCTAATTTGCATTTTTGTTTATCGTAATCCTTAAATAATAATACACGTATATGTCTATACAATGTTAATCATAATAATGACAAAGTGTGAAACATATTCAGAGGTATTTTTTGCGATAATCAGATCTTAAAATATTAAACTTTAAATTCTCGTGTAAGCTATTATTATTCAATAAATTAATTTATAAACAAATAAGAGCTTTAAAAATCTGTCATTTAAAAAAAATTATAAATCAACTTTAAATATTACATATAATGAAGAATTATCTATTTCGAATTAATGTGATATTTTAAATATTTTAAAACAGAAATAAATTTCATTACAGGGTGGCTGAAAAATATGGGTGCGCAGAAAAACGCTATTTTCTCAAAAATATACGCTACCTGGTGATATTTTGTATTCTAATAAAATAAAAATATAACAAATAAAAATATTTAAGCTAATTGTTCAAAATATCCCCCATTCTCTTTTATAAAAGCTTCGAAACGAGGAATCACAGAATAAACAGTGCGTCGCAGGTAACTCAGATCTAAATCACTCCAATCATTCATAAGTTCGCCCCGCATTCAGTCCAAATGGGGATTTTCTTGCTCTTTAACTTTTCTTCTAAGTAGCCCCAAATTCAGAAATCGCGTGAGTTAAGATCGGATTGTTCGAAGGCCATTCAAACTTTGTCAAATATCCAGGCGGATGGGCGTCGAGGTCAGCCAATGTCGCTTTTGCTTCATGCGCAGCCCCCAATCCTGCTGGAAGATTCCATTTGGGTTATTTTGCTTCCATGGAGCCACAATATTAGCCAACACTTTGTTTTACTACGTTTTAGCACTAATTTGTATGTTTTTATCAATAAAAATTAAAGGTGTTTTTTCGGTGGTGGTAATTCTAGCCGAAACCATTAATACTGTCGGTAAAAGCAATTGTGTGACGAATTCTCTTTTGTTTGAATTTGTCTGCATTTCATTTGTTTGAATTTCTCTGCTCCGATCATTTTGACTGTTATGCGCCTTCCCGATTGTGCAGATTTTCTCATTTGACCACAAAACATCTTCCATCCTTCTTGAAACTCTGGAGCATCTTCTTTCATCTCGTTAGTCTCCTCAGCTTAACAAATATTCCCCGCGGTACAAACGATAAATATGAAGTCCAAGAGACTTTTTAACAATGTTCTAGACATATTAACGAGAAATATTCAGTCGCTTTTCAATGGAATTTAAGCTTACGGCATCGTTTTGGGAAATTCTTTTCTTAATGGTATTGCGAATTCTTCGGGTATTGACAGAAGGCGGTCGGCCTGATTTCTTTTTTACATAAACGATTCCTACTGATTTCTAATGCTTAAAAGATCTTCTGGACAGTTCGAAGTGGAACTTTAAGGCGAGATGCAATCCTTGAAGTCTTCTCTCCATTTGCCGCTTTTTGAGCAGTGGCAAAACGATGAACACAGCAATCCATAAGCACCTCGAAAGTAAATGAATAACACAAAAAAGTCCATAAAAATACTACGAAAACTTGGGAAAAATAAGCATGCTTTCTCCAATTTTAGTTATGAAATATCAACGTCAAACAACGCGCCTATACTTTTCAGCCACCCTGTATATATAATAAATATTTTAGTAGTTATACTGTACCATCCATTGATTGTATAAAATTAACAAAACACGCCAAAAGAACGATAAAACCGCGAAACAACCATGTGATAAGAAGATAATTAAAAAATAAAAATTGAATGTTTTATTTTTGTTATCTGACGATAATTAGTTGCAGATTTCTTTGTGAAATTGCGTTTTCTTGAAGAAGAACGTGTTTTCTTCATCTAGCAGCGATTTTAAATTATTGCTTAATTATACTGTATTATATTATTTTCCTTATTTTCCTTTTATTATCTTAATAACTACACAAAGGATTAAAATGATTTTAACAATAAAATATTGATGCTCAATAATTTATTAGCTTCAAAGAAATTTGAATTAGTGTAAATTTTACTGTTAAACCATGCAATTATTAATTATTTGATAAGATTAGATATATGCAATATGTATACATCTAACGTCTGAATGTAAAAACTATTAAAAACACCAAATAAAGTAAATTAAGACAGACATGAGCACACTTTAAAAAATAAAATTTATAAAAAATATACTTAAAAACAATTAAAACAATTTGTATTTTTAATTGTTTTTAAGTATATTTTTTATAAATTTTATTTTTTAAAGTGTGCTCATGTCTGTCTTAATTTACTTTATTTGGTGTTTTTATTAGATATATGGTTCTTTAGATAGATTACAATGCGCTTTATGTTTTTAAATTGTGAATAATAAAGTAAAATATTCTAAAGTATTGAAACAGTGAATTAAAAATGTATGTTCTCATGTATCTACTTCACTCACACGAAAACACCCGCTCGCTAATGTTAATCCTATGGGACAGTTATTTTACAATATCTTGTTTGCATTTCAATATTTTTAAATGATTTTTCATTGGACAGCTGAGATCGATCTCTATGCAGGCCCTTTTTAAACTTTTTCGATTTTGTTAACAAGTTTTTTTTTTTATTAAAATACTTTTACTTTCGGAACCGGTTTCGAAAGTGAAAGTATCCTCATGAAAAAAACCTGCAAACAAAATCAAAAAAGAAAAAAAAGGCCTGCATAGAGATCGACCTCAGCTATCCAATGCAAAAAAAAATCATTTACAAATATTGAAATGCAAACGAGATATTGTAAAATAACTGTCCCCTAGGATTAACATTAGCGTTTTCGCGTGATTTAGCGTTTATCTGACGGCCTACCTGTGGGGTGAATCGGAACACCATTAAAAAATTTAAAAATATACATAAAAACTGTAAAAAATGTTTTGTTTTTGCTTAAAATTTCAAGAACAAAACAAGACCGAAGTTTCTAGTCAAAAAATAAAAGAATTAAAAAATCGATAGTTGCTTTTTTTTTTACGTTGAAATTGAAAAATGTTCCGATTAACCCCGTTTTACGGTAAGCTAAAGTGCAAGTTATATTAAGCATATTATAAATGTTTGTAGCGCGGGTGAATAAATTACAACCGACATTGTGGGAAAGGGAGGATGTGCAATGAATTTAGTTTGCATTTTTTTAAAGTTTAAATAGTTTAATTAGGAAATCTACAAGTGTTTCAGGTAAAGTCTTAAAACAAGATTTTGTAAAACGTTTACTTCTAAAAGCAACTGAAAATAACCATTTAGCTTTAAGCAATAATTTCAAATTAGATGGATAAAAATGCACTTTGTCATTTATATTTTTTATAATAAAGGAAAATATTATATTGAAACGATGAATTATAAATATATGAAAAGTTATTATGTATTAATCTACAAACTAATGTAAATACGAAACTGATTTTTCAACTGATTTTTAGTAAGTATAAGTTCAAGTGATTCTAATATAAGTATATTATACATGCATTTATTATAAGTTAAAATAATTTAATTAAAAAATCTACAGGTGGTTCTGATTGAGTATTTAAACAATTTTTCGTAAAACGGTTACTTCTAAAAGCAGCTGAAAGTATTCATAAGTAATTATTTCTCGCATTATGGATTAAATATGCACTTTATGTTATTTAAATTGTTTATACTACAATAAAATAAAATATTTTTATGTATTGAAATGATGAAATAAATGTATGAAGAGTTTTGTATTAATCTAAAAACTAATTTAAATATGATTTTAACCGATCCTTAGTAAGTATACAATCAATCACAGCAATAAGCATATATATATATTTCTCTAACGTGGCGCAAAAGCAAGGTTGAATTTTTAGCTTGCCGTTTGGAACAACCGTAGTTTCCAGAGCGACGATTCTCAATGGTTCATTTCACGGTCGCGTGATCCATTCAGCAAATCAAAATTCAGAATAGGTTCTCTTTCTAAACGCAGCATAATCTTTCGGCTTATATAGCTGTTTTCAGCAGTGTATGTCATTGGTTCGTTTTACGGTCACGTGATGCATTCAGCAAAATCAGCCTTATGATCAAGCGTTTCTTTTATACACATCAGAAGATGTGTTGTTTACGTGTGAGAGATATCGTATTTTTCACGTTAAACGAACTTTAGACGATGATTGCTCATTTATACTGAACTATCTTGCTATCACGTAGTGAATCATGAAATGAATTCACGAAATGAATTCACGAAATGAATTCACGAAATGAATTCACGAAATGAATTTAAGCCGTTCTGTATTATATTTTAAGCGCAATAAGTTTTAAATTAATTGTGTTTCCAAAGTAATTTTTTCATAATGTTAAAATGATTTATGTCTATTGGTAGCACCAACTAAATGCATTTTTAATTGTGTTTTCAACAAAGTTTTCAATTATGTTTTTTTTACATTAAGAAAATTTGTAAATTTCATATACTAAAATGATTTATGGTAGTACTCATTCTGGCTAGAGTTGCTGGGCAAAAAGTGGCGAGCGAGCGAAGCGGTCCCAATGAGCGCGTTCAGAGACCAAAAAGCGGGTTACTCATATAATTGGGGAATGACGTCATATGAGTTTCTCAAAGTACAGTTGGGTTAAAATGGTTGTAAACGGTTTTGGGTTAAGCTGTGGGCATGTTTACAAACAAACACTCCCGTAAATCAATTTACCCCTATACTTTTATCATAGAAATCATTGCAGAAATCGTCCTGGTGACGTTGGCCAATTATATCAAAGACCTGTTAAACGTAAACCAATCAAATGGTCAGAACTCAAGTGTACAGCAGCAGACCTAAAGAACGACAGTTAACAGCTATAATAAAGCGAACAAACAAACTAGGTTTCCTAACCACGCGATTACTTTACCAAACAAAATTCTGTAGGTAATGTGGTTAACCTGAAGTCTGGGTAATTTCCGGGTATGAACGCTACGAGTAACCTGGAAAAAGTCATGTAATATCGGTGTCTGAACGCTTCGCGTTACTCATATGCTACCCAACGTAACTCAGGTTGCGGTCCGTGAACGCGCCCAATGTGAATTGTGTCGCAATTCACTGGTGTTGGCGAGCGTTAGCGAGCAGAGGACGGAGCTCCCTAATAGTAATCATGTTATAAATGTATGTAGGACCTAAATACAACAAATGTAAGGGTAATAATTATTTCGTAAGCATTAAGGTCAAGTCATTTTAAAGTAAGAATAACTGTATGGAAAGTTGGGGGTATGCACCAAATTTAGTATGAAATTTTTTAAAGTGTAAATAGTTAGCCCGACAGAGGATGAGTGACAGTGCACAAAATTTAGTATACATTCTTAAAAAGTTTAAACAGTTTAATTAAAAAATCTATAGGCAGTTATGGTTAAATCTTAATTTTTTTTCGTAAACCATTACTTCTAAAGGCAGCTGCATGTGTTAATAAGTGGGTATTTCACCCACTATGGACTAAAGATGCACTTTGTGTTATATAAATTGTTTATACAATTAAATAATGTATTTTCATGTATTGAAACGATGAAATAAATGTATGAAGAGTTATGTATTAAACTATAAACTAATTTAAATATGAAATTTAACCGATCCTACGTAAGTATACGATCAATCATAGTAAGCATATAATAACTGTATGTAAGTCATAAGTACAACAGTAGTAATGTAACAGTAATAATTATTTTAGTAAGTATTAAGTTCAAGTCATCGAAAAGTAAGTATAGCATAACTGTATGGGAAGTGTGGGTATGCACCAAATTTAGTATGCATTTTTTAAGGTTTAAATAGTGAGATCGACAGAGAATGACTAGCGGTGCACCAAATTTAGTATGAATTTTTAAAAAGTTTAAACAGCTTAATTAAAAAATCTACTGGCGGTTCTGGTAAAGTCTTAAAAATGTTTTCGTAAAACGATTACTTCTAAAAGCAGCTGAATGTGTAAATAAGGGGTTATTTCACCTATTATGGAATAAAGATGCACTTTATGTTATTTGAATTGTTTATACAATTAAATAATATAATTTTATGTATTGAAACGATGAAATAAATGTATGAAGAGTTATGTATTAATTTACAAACTAATGTAAATATCAAATGTATCCAATCCTTAGTTAGCTTATTATAACTGTATACAGGATCTGAATACAATGATAGTAATGTAACAGTAGTCATTACCTTAGTAAGAATAAGTTCAAGTCATTGTAAAGTAGGTATGTTATAACTGTATGGAGACTGGGGAAAGGATGCACCAAATTTACAAAGCATTTTTTTTAAGTTTAAATAGTTATACCGACAGAAGAGCATTTTTACCAAATTTAATATGTATTTTTTAAAAGGTTAAATAGTTTAATTTAAAAAATCTACATTGTTTCTAGTTGTTTTAAAACGATCTTTCCTGAAACGATTACTTTTAAAAGCAACTGAAAACTTTTATAAAATGGTTATTTCTCTTAATATGGATAAATAGTGCACTTTAAATTATTCAAATTGTTTCTAATAAAATGAAACATTCTAAAGTATTGAAACTATGAATTATAAATTCATGAAGAGTTATGAATTAATCTACAAATTTATGCAAATATGAAATTTAGCCGATTATTAGTAAGCGTTAGATTAATTTATAGTAAGCATATTATAACTCTATGCAGGACCTGACCTATGTGCTGACAAAGAGAGGAGGGGCGTACCAAATGTAATATGCTTTTTTATAAAAAGTCTGAATAGATTAATTTTAAAAATCTACAGTTGTTTCTGGGTAAGTTTTAAAACAAATTTTTGTGAAAAGGCCACTTCTAAAAGCAACGGAAGATATTCCTAAAGTGGTTAATCACACAATATATATTATCGTGCACTAATTTTATAATTTTCACTTACCAATTTCTATTTTAATAACTGCATAACTGAAATTATTACATCTGTATGTACCTAACGTTGAGAATATTGGAAACGTCTAATTTCTTGAGATAACATAGGAAGTGAGGTCTAAAATAGAATATGCCCTGTTCCTGGTTATACTTTCATTGAGTCATTATTGTATGTATCCATTAAAAAGACTTCATTTTGCGATTCTACGACAGCTCATGTTAATTTCAGTAAGTAGATTATCCAAATTATATCAACTGTTAAGAAATAAATAATATCCACACAAAAAAATTAAAGTTAAAAAAATATGAGCTTTAAGAAAAGGTCGAAAGTTATGTCTAAAAAATGTTGCAATATCAATTTTCCAAGCTTATAGTTTGGTACTAGACTTTTGACCCATCGTTGGCGGTTTGTGGAAACATTTGGAAAATGGTTGGGTTAGGAATGGTAGGGTTGAGAAATGGATCGGAAATGGTAGGTACAGAGACCCCTCTAATTCTGAGGGTATCTGGGCAGGATTCTGGGCAGCTAATGTTTGGACCACTGTTAGGATTTTGTTTGCCAATTGTTCGTTTGTGAAAGGTACGGAAATACGGATATTTCTTACAGTAGCCCAACAATTTTCCAACGTTGGCCCAATAATTTTGTGCTACTTGGGTTATTTAACTTTTTGATTAACTTAGTTTTCATATGTAAGTAAGTCAAGTGCCTACATATGACATGTTGATAGGAAATCCTGTACTAAATACATCATAACTTGTTTCTGAAAATAAAAAATTTTAAAATGTATGCATGATGGGCTTGGCGACCATCTTAAAAAATATACGAAATCGCAAAATGTTTATTTGAATAACAACAATCGCGATTTTAACTATGCACTTGGGTGCTTTGAAAATTACGTAAAATATGGAAATATGATCACCATGCCCATCATGCTTAATTTTGTTTAATTTTAAGTTTCAAAAACACGTTATGGTGTGTTTAGTACAGAAGAGAAGAATTTCTATCAATATATCATGCGTAGACACTTGACTTATTTACATATGAAAACTCAGTTAATATAAAATGTTTAAAAAAACAAACAGAATATAAGCTTAGAAAAATGATTTCACACAATTTTTAGAGACAAATTTCAACATGTTTTTTTTAAATTATTATTGGCCCTTTGTTTTTTTTACTTTTTAAAACTTATTTTTTCTGGCTATATCAAATTTACTGGGAAACAACTATTTGTTTCGAGGGAATTTAAATAAGACCCTAGTAGAAAACCAATACCGGATATATTGGGGCTCAATAATGTGCAAAAATTTCATTCATCCGAATTCTTCCAATAAAATACCAATAATGGTTAAATATTGGCTATGTATAGGAAATATTTGCAGTAAAATGCTAGTATTACAGAAATATTAGTTTTACATTATAAATATCCACAATAAAATGACAAAATATTTGTTGCCAACATGTCTGTCGACCACTTTCCTAAAAAAAATAACTGTCTCCACACAATGGGATTTAACGTAAAAAATTCATAATCCTGACAGCACATTTACTTGATGGCACATTCGTTACACGTTCACGATTTTCTGCTAATAATCATAGCCGAATGCCACGTATATATATCCCAACTATGGAAGATTATGGGAAGGTACCCTCACCAAAAAATTAAAAAATACTAAGCATTTTACTGTAAAACGCTCATCAGGTTTTCTACATAATCTATAAAACAACCATTGTTGAGGAACAATAAGATTGCCTTGTAAAAAGACTTTCGTTAATTTCTACAATCTGTTTAGGCGCTCTGATTTTCTCCGGAATATCTTTCTAGAAGGTTAGACGCACAAACATCTTTAAGATAACTGGCGACCATTTAAGTAAATCACTTTATTAAATCTAGCTGCTTTTTTTTTACCCATTTGATTAATGTTAATTCATCTGACCAGCTTTAAATAAACGTTAGAGCAGTCACAAATGTATTTTTTTAACGGTCGGACCACGTTCCCTTTTTAATAGATATTCGTTTATCACAGTTTTTAACATTACATTATCATTGTTTATCAGTTTGTAAATAAAGTCTCATATATCACGCCCATTAATACACATTTCTTTTAGAAGACAGAATCCCATAATCTTGAAAATAGTTTATCGCATCACGTTCTGTAGATGGAAAGATCCCAGATCTATATCATTTTCTTTCAATGTGATAGAAAACAGAACAATAGCAGTTAACTATTATTCTACATTAAAAAACTAAACTGGCTTTTCCACAAAATAAATAAAAATGGAATACGTACATGCGTGCTAGCGCTGCATTTGAAATCAAACGTGATGTCACACTTTTGTATTAAGAGCGTTAAATCACATTGATTGGCGGCAGTTTTTTTTATAACATTTTTTAAGGTTAACAGAGAAGTAGACAGGAGTATTGTTATTACTGGCCAAGATATAGTCATTATTAAGCCTGTATTGGTCAAGATGTAGTCAATGCCAGCAACAGTGTCCCAATATTGCTTTACTACTATAGGAATATCTAAAATATTTATAATTATAGTGATGAAAATGATTTCGAATTGAGGTACAAAGATTATTTAAACTCGTATTGTTGACTGAGGAACATGGAAGATGTGAGAAGAGGTTAAAACCCGTTAAAAGGAAATTATCAATGCGAATAAACAAAAATATTCCGCAATTATTATTATTATTATTATTATTATAAACTCACCTCCCGTATTTCTTTGATTTTAGAGCCACCCTTTCCGATAAGGGAACCACACTGACTAGCTGGGACGATAAGCCTTAAAGTAACTGGAGGCTTCGGAACGTTGATACCCGCTGTGGTATTCTGCAAATCCTAAGGGATAGAATATTCATTAAGTGAATGATGAAGCTCTTTTGAATGAATAGGCAGGCAGGCGAAACAGTGAATAGTTACCTCTTCAAATTTCCTCGCGATGAGGGAAAATGCCTTGAGGATGGCATCGGTGCACCCGGTTACTGTAACTATGCGTTCAGGACAAGACCCATCTGATATATTGATTTTTGCGCCACTCTACGAAAAGAGAAAGAAGGAAATAAATTAGAATCACTGAACGAATAATGACAGGCGGCGCTGTTAAAATTAGAGTTGTAAAAACATGCTAAAAATAAGAACATAATCTAGAAATTCTAGAGAATAAATCGAAAACCTTGAGAGGAACAAATTACTTTATTTTGAAACAAATGAATTTGTACAGATAAACTAAATGTTTTATTTAACAATCAGTAAAATAATTTTCAAATTTCGAAAATTTACGCAAACGTTTAGGGCAAGAATAAAAGTTGGGTATTAAAAAAAAATCACAAAATATTAAAAACCATTAAAATCAACAACATTTATTTTTTAAACAAACAAATGTGTAAAAAATATTACGAAAAATTAAAAAAATATATATATTATGCATAAGTAATAGTACCTTTTTGGTATATAAAACTTGTTGCCCTATGCATACAGGAGAAGTTGTAAAAAACTATTGGTCCAACTTTAATATTTATAACAAAAACAAATATATATAGATTACTTTAAAAAGTTGCCTGTATTTTCAATTACTTTTATCAAAGTATATGTTATGGAGTCATACACTGCTTTCAAATGCATTTTAGAATTTGTTCCATGAATCTCCAATAGTTCTTTTAAATGGATCCTTGTTGGCATAATTCTATCCATTTTCATACATACCAGTAACCACTATTGTAAAAAGTTTCTCCATGTGATTCAAATCAAGACTTTTGATGTCCAGGTTTAGTAGCTAAATTCCCATTTTCATGAAGATGACATAAATTATCATTGATTATGATTTTTCCTTTTGAATTTAAGTCATAACTAGATAGTACCCGTCAAAACTTGAGCAACTTAAAGGTTTCACAGAAAAAAGGTTTATAACATCATTAAAATGTCAGAATATTTGTTAGCAATAGTTAAAAAAATAAAACATCTTCTTTTATAATCGGGCTGCGAACCGGCTTCACATTAACTGTCTTTACACGGATATAGACAACAGAACATTTTCCAGAGAATTCCTTTTTCACATCCAAAAAAGAGCAACTCCAATATTTTTTCCCTTAAAAATTTTTATAAATGAAGAACATTTTGAAGTTAAAAAGTTATTAGTTTTCTCAAACATAAACGTTGACCTGCCTTACAATCGCAATTGTTGGAATCACAGTTTTTTATATAACTATTTCCGTTCTTTCTTCTTTTTTTTAAAATTTTGTTTTTATAGAAAATAATCACCTACTTTTCTTAATAAATTATGCTATCGATCAACTGTAATACAAAATATACGAAAAATTGTTTATCATTAATTTTTAATCGATAATTTAAAATTAAAAGCAAAAACTTTTAATTTAAAATTTAAAATACAAAATTATTAATTAAAATAAATATTGGGGTTGGTAAATTTTCCTTAATAATAATGAAGAAAAACAAAACAAATTCTATAACTTTTTTCTACTGATATAAATTATAATTTACATTATTGACCTTAGTTTTCGGAACACTAACAATATCTTAGATCACTCAGCCATCTAGTCTTCACTTAATACCCCTCTGAAATGAAACCAGTTCAAAACTGTAATTTTTTTAAACACAATCAACTGATTGGTAAATAATTCACACCTGTAGTAACTTTCCCATCTGAGCGAGCCACCTCAAAATTGGTTTCCCACTCCATTTAGAAACATAAATGTAACCTAAAGCATGCTCAGATCAGCCGAAAACAGTCTTTGCAATGCGTTATATATATATAGATTTTCTTAAATTACTCTCAAAAATAATTTAAATAGGGCAATATGCATTTTAGCCTTAATATATATATGATCAAAAGAAGATTTTAAAAGGGGACAAAAAATAATAATAATAATAAAGTAAAATAAAATACTTTTTGACTTAATAGATTTTCAAATAAAATTACGCAAGCCATATGTAAATACGATAATAAGATAAAAATCAAAGTTATTTTGTAATGTCTGTGGTGCTGCGTTATTTTCCATGACTTAATCGATTTATCTCAGAATATATATATATATATATATATATATATACACACTATTATATACAGAGAGAACGTCTGACTGACAGACTTATCAACGCCCAGCTGAACCACTAAAATCAGGATCACTTAATTTGGAGAGTAGATTGCTGTTATGACCTATGCAAGCAATAAGAAAGGATATTTGAAAATTTCTCCCCGGGAGGGGGTTAAAGGGGGATGGTCGAACGTCTTAGGTCATTTCGCCATGTCTCAGCAGCAGTTTTAGGCAGAGCATGAAATTTAGGATAATAAATTTACTAAAAATATGGTTAAACACGTATTTCAGCGATTTTAGAAATTCTCCTCCTAAGGGGATTGAATGTGGGGTCGAACGTTTTAGGTCATTTCGCCATATCTCAGCAGCAGTTTTAAGTTTTAGGTAGGAGCATGAAATTCAGGATAACAAATCTACAAAAAAAAAAAAAAAAAAAAAAAAAAAAAAGGTTAAACACGTATTTCAGCGATTTTAGGAATTCACTCCTAAGGGGGTTAAATGGGGGGTTGGGCGGGGTCGAATATATTATAATGCACGAAGTCCTAAGAGTGTATGTCCGGGATAATTTCAAAAACTACCCGATGGATTTTTTTTTTTTTTTTTTTTTTTTTTTCGGTTTGTACCATCGGATAGCGAAAATGCACGTCATTATGATGGATATATTCCGATGTAACCATGATTTCTTATAATAAAATTTGGTATTTTATCCTTATTTTGGATGAAAAGGTTGACATTGGTACATGTTTTTCAGCTTGGTGACGACATATTATGTTATCGTTTGGTTAACGGTCTTTGGGAAGTGGTTATATCCAGTTAGAGATTAAAAAAATACAAACACCCCGAAAAATAAAATTAAACACTATTACTGAATTTATTTAAAAAAAACAAAAGAAAAAGTTTTAATGAGAAATAATATTATAAAACGAAGATATTTAATTTAAATATGAAATAAATGTTTGTACGACTTAAAAGAAGTATTAAATGACAAAGGCTCCCATTAAAACAATAATTGGCAATTTATAATTTTTGTTTCTTATATTTGGCACCTGGATAAGAAAAAATATACTTATAGGGTTTATGATGCATATGATTACCGTGAAAGTCGCAGCAGACGATTTTTTTTTATATTTTTTATAAGTGTTGTAAATTTTATCTCTCATTTACAGACTATTTTTGCATTTCCAGTCAAATTTTTATGTATGACGTTGACTGTGTTTTTTACTTGATAGAATAAAAAAAAATTCAAATGTAATCTGTAATTTTTTATTTGTGCAAATTAAAAATGATTCTGAGTTTGAACTTTACAGATAAATGTATTTAGAAATATTTTAAAAGATCCTGGCACCTGTGCGAAACCGGGTTGCATATTAAGATTTATCCTATGGTAATTGACATGTATACATTTCTTTGAAAGGTAACACTATGAAACTTTGTACAGTGTTTTTCAGCTATATCTTCTTTAAATCGATGTCGAAATTTTTTGTTCTCAGAAAAAAAAAAAATTAAAATTTGATTTTTGTAGTAAAAATTTTTTTCTTTTTGTTTAAAAAAAATATTTTTTTAATAAATAATTTTATAAATCCTGAAGCCAAATTAATATTTATTCTTTGTGTACTCAAAAATGAACAAAAAAGGCAAATAAAAGATATATATCGAATTTCAAGCATGGCTATTTGTTTGCTATTTAATTTTTTAAAACTAAATTTTTTCTTAACGAATTTACATTAAAAAGGAATGTTTATATCAATACATATTTCAAGACAAAAATTTGTAAAAAAATATATGTACTTAAAAATATTTAATAGTGTATCCGGCCCAATATAATGAAAATTCAAATGAATTTAAATTTCTCTTTATACAAGCAATCCAGGTAATGCATATTTATTTTTTAAATAATCGCATTTACTTACAATAGCATTTAGACAAACTAAAAGAATTGCGTGTTAGAAGCATCTTTAAGTATTAATCACAACGTATTTAGTTCAACATCATAGGCTTAGTGCCAGAATGCAGTAACAAAAAAAGTGAACTAAAGCCAAGATACCTCTCCAAGTTGAGAATATTAATGAAGACAATGAAAGCATTTTCCCCCACATATATGAGTCTTACAATTATTTTTCCTGTACATAAATAATATAAAAGAAACGTTTAACCAATGTACCATTGGCTAATTTTTAAAACAAGGATTTAACCCTCTCACTCACCTAAACCTCATACAAAGATCCTAACTTAAGTCATAAAAACTTCTTCCGACTAACTTTTACTTTGATGTTTGATTGGCATGTCTTAAGCTTTCAGATTTCATGTGTGGTTTCATTTTTGTTTTAAATTTTAATAAAATATGACAGATCAATATTTTTTTCAGAACCGAAACTTTCCTCCACATGTCTTTTAACGTCAGAAAAACTGATCAGTTATAATTCGAAATAAATTATCCATTGAAAAATATTTTTGCTTTGTACAACAAGTAACGCTTTTGGAACACGATGAATTGAAGTATACATAATTCATCCCAAGTTGTGTATTACTGTCAATTGATGTGTTACATGAATTTTAAAACAAGTTTTTTTTTATGGTATATTAAAGTACAGTCGGGTCAATAAGGATTAATAGGATCACGCTAAACACATTATTCTTTTTCTGCAATATTTAGCATATCATTTTAAACGTACCAATACACATTTTTTTTCTTAATTTGTAAGCGAGAGAATTAAATTAACTTGTGATTATAAGAAAAAAAAATCAATAAAATCTATTCTAACGTTGATCTGTCAAATTGAATGGGATTTATTACATTAACTTGCAACTCTTTTTATTTTTCTATTGAAATTTTTAAGGATATTATAATTTATTTGAAATGGTTACTTATACTGTAATAATTTTTCAGACCGTTTTGCAGGAGTATTGTTTTATTTTTTTATAATGTAATAAACGAGCAACCAGTCAATATATATATAATTAAAATGAAATCGCATGCGTGAAAATAAATGGAAACATAAATGAAAAAAATATTAAACAGAGGCGAATGAAAATACAAGATCAAAATTTCTGAATACATTTTGGATTCTTTAGAGGAGCTTCATCAGCGTAATTCATAGTAAAGGTATGTTATTTCGTCGAATATAGTCAGCATATGGCCTAATATATCAAGTTAAAAAATTTTGATAATTTTTGCAAAATAGTTTTCAACATATTTGCTGAATTATAGTAACATTTTCTTACAGATTTTGTTAAATAGAGTAAAAAAATTGTTTTACTTAATTGTTTTCTATAACGTTTGATTACGGGCCGGTACTGTCGACTTTTTTATATTCAATTCTACCACAAGATTTCGAACGAAAATCCCGCTCAAGAAGGCCATGAGTGACCACCTTCCTGGCGCATAAGAAACTTGACTTCAACTGGCAATTATTCTCTTTCTCAAAATAAAAATACAGTTGGAGGATGAATATTAAAAAAACTATTCATACAAGAGTTTTAATTCGGGGTACTTGGGATATCGTAAGAAGGCTTGATTATCATGTTTGAAACTACTCCATAAAGAAGCTCGATCACAAAGGGCCAAACAGCATATGTCATTTTGTGATAAGTGGCTGTATGTCACGTTCAGATATGAAAAAAAATTAAATTTAGATGACACTCATGGGTTTGTATACTACTGGCATGATCTCCGAAAAGAACCAAGAAGTATGTTTAGTAGACAACATGGTGATGATTCTGTAATGGTATGGGGAGGCTATATGTTACAATGGTCAGGCATATCTAGAGTGGTCGTCAAAACTCTGAAAACTATTAAGAGACACTTGGAACTCATTTTATTCCTGTTCGGGAGATTTTAGATGAAGAAGATTAGATTTTTCAACATGACAACGCTTCAACCCATACCTTCAACTTAACGTCACGGTGTCTTAGGTCGAACATGGTATCGGTTTTGAACTGGACAGCACTTAATCCTGTCTTAAGACCAATAGAAAACGTATGGGGTATTCTCACATGTGAATTCTATCAAAATTGTAATAGGTGTTCTCCAATTAAAGACTTGAAATATGCCATTGAGAACACTTGGTTTTAAATCAAGCAAGAGACAATAGAGAACCTAATTCTACTAATGGGACACCATGTATTTAAGTTCATTAAACATAATAAAGCAATAATCAAGTATTAATTTTTCTTATTTTTATCTTCCCATAAAAAATAAAGAACTACTGTGCTTAAACTTTCGACACATAATTTGTGTTCTTTTTTTAAGTTCTATGGTTTCAGTTAAAATTTAAAAGCATAATTGTGTAATATATATTTTTAAAACAACAAATTGTAGCTCATACGAACATGGATTTAAATTAGAGTTAATAATTCGAATTTGTTTTGAAAATTGCTGTTGTGCTTAAGCTTTTGGCACGCCCTGTATATTTGTATTGGTTGTTTTATCATCTGAATGAGGAGTGATATTAACAGGAGATACAAGACTTAAACTCAATGGAAGTATGATCAGCTCATTAAAATAATTTACACAACTTGTAGATTTTTTCATCTTATTTTTAAGATCGTAAAAATAGACATATTTTCTTAAGTCTCAAATTGAAAGTTTAACTCCCAATAATAGTACAACGCTCAGAATCATAATCTAAGTAAACGTAATTGTACTGAAGCCCTTAAGAACTTAGGTTTTATATGAGATTTGCGTTATAGCAATATATACCTCCCGGCGAAATTACATTTCTAATAAATATTATATGATATACTTTAATCAATTACGTAACGCCACACATTTTCCGGAAAAAATTAGTTAACGCAAGTAGCCAAAAATAAAACATCACTGTAGCAGAAGAAACCCTTTGCATGCAGCCATACTTAGAAGTGGCGCAAGATGCGAAGTAATGCTACGAAATGTGAAACGACCGCAAAATATGCGTGCGAACAAAAACTTAAGTAAAAGAACAAGCAATTGGCGATTAAAGCACTTAGATACGTCATCTGGTGAAGAAAATATACAGTCACTCAAAATAGTAATGCAACACTTGGCAAGTATCAAACTTTAAGCTATTTATAAAAACATTAATAACATTAACAACAAAACAACATTTAAATTGAAATGATTTAATATTTGGTAAACATTATATAAAGAAAACTTTTAAATATTTTACATTCAGTTTGTTCTAGCTTTTTAAATATTATTATAAAACTTCAAACAGATCTCAAAAAGTTTTGGGACACTTTTGAAATGAGAAATTAAAATATATATATATCGCATCAATAAAACTTAATTTACTACCGCTATATTTTATGTATATTTTAGAGATTAAATTTCAGCATATCATGTCTTTCATGTCTCAATGGGGAGAAGCTAAGATCGCGCTTCTGTTGATGCGCGAAATCTGTTATAAATCACTAGAAAAATGGGAAATCAGTTCGTCGTATAGGAGAAATATTAAAATTGAGGAAGTCTAGTGTGTTTAATGTTATCTCCCGGTTCTAGAAATCAAATAATGTTGAAAACAAACAAAGATCAGGTCTCCCAAAGATATTTAGTGAACGCGAAGACAGGCATTGTGAGACAAGTTCACATTAATCCCAGAACTAGTGCCGTAAAATTGACCCTGGTAGCTGAAAAAATGATTAAGGAAATCTGCAAATACTGAAAATTTCAGAAATGTTTTGAGAAAACTTAAGTTTTATGCCAGAGTACCTAGAAGAAAGCCCTACATCAGCAAACCAAACCAAACCAACGTACTAGACTGACATTTGCTAAAACTTATGTAAAGCAGCCAACATTATTTTTGAAAAATGTTCTTTTTGTGGATGAAAGCAAATATAACATTTTCGGATCGGATGACAATCAAAGAGTTTGGCGCAAACCAAATACAGCATTGCAGACCACAAATTTACGACATAAAGTAAAATACGGAGGCAGCAAACAAATGGTTTGGCGTTGTATGGCGAGTTCTGGTGTAAAAAACTTATTGATGGTACAATGGACAAACATGTCTATCTTGACATTCTTAAGCGAAATTTAAAGCAAAGTGCAAGTAACTTGGGAATTTCAAGACATTTTAAACTGTATCAGAATAACGACCCGAAACATACTGCTTACATTTGCAAGTTGTGGATCCTGTAACACTGTTCAGTTGTGATTCAGCCCCCTGCCTAGAGTCCAGACCTCAATCCCGTTGAACATCTTTGGGATTATGTGCAGCAAAGAATCTATGAGCATCATATTTCTAGCAAGCAAGATTTAAGGAAGCGTCTAGTCGAAGAATGGGCCAAAATCGACCAAGCCTTTTGCCCAGAATTGGTAAAATCTATGTCAAATAGACTACGAGAGGTCATAAAGCACAATGGTGGCCCAACAAGATATTGACTACCTGTTTCATAATTTTTCCTTGATTTATTGGATAGTGTCCCAATACTTTTTTGAGGACGTTTTTTGACTTGATTTCTTTTACTTTAAATTTTAACCAAAATTGCATTAAAATATGCATTATGTTTCAGTTATCATGATTTGCATTTGCAAAGTATGATATACTATATTCTTTTTGTTTCCTTTGCATATATCAATTATATACAAAATAAAATGTTATGCAATTGTATCGTGTCCTAATACTTTTTTGAGTGACTGTATAAGTTCTCGCTTCAGGAAAATTCCGTCCAAGCACAATGCATTACATGATTTTTTTAACTTGTCCACAGGAACGAAACTAGGGGAGAGCGGGACGTGCACATGCTCCATATGCTCCCCTCTAGAAGTGCGCGATCGCTGTTTGAAAGTGCGCTAGATAATTGGAGCTTCATCAAAAAAAGAACATCCCCCCTCCTTGAAACACGGTCATCATGATTTGATGAGAAATCCCCATCACTGAAACATGAAATGTTTAAACTTTTTATATTTGATAGGTTAAGCTGATAGTGTTACGTAGATTTAATATAAGCAATAGTTTTAACAAGAAATTTAAGCAAAGCATAGCAGGAATTTCATGAAACAGAAAAATATTATTAACGGAAAAGACTATATCAGGACGGGAGTGACTTGCAATGTATTCCAGACATCCAATTAAACTACGGTACGTAAATTTACTCATTTCTTGAATCTAGGCTTAAGTATTTGGAGAATCTGTTTTAGATAATAAAGTTTCCTTTTGCTATTGACAGTGATGTAACTGAAATCTTAAATTTTCTAAATTTTTCATTCAGCTTTGAAATATAGTCTTACTAGTGTATTAATAAAGTTTTATTTTTCCCTGTAGAAGTTAAGTTACTAAAGGATTTTAGTATCAAATTTACTGTTTAGCTTTTCTATGGCCATGTTTATGTCTTAGATGATTTTCCTAATAGAAAAATATCATCTACATAAAGAAGAAAAACGAAATTATTATTATATACATACACATAATTACGCCAATTTAAGCATTTAAATTTAACTTTTTCAACACTACATTGATTTCAAAGAACCATTCTCTTCCAGATTGCTTTAAGTTTTAAGCTATAGATAGCTTTATTTAGTTTGCATATATGATGAGGACAGTTTATATCAGTAAATCATTGGGGTTTATACATGTGAATATCATTATTTATAGCTCTTTTAATTGCAAAATGGCGTAATATAACTTTACGCCTTTTAGCAATTAGAAGAAATATATTATTACAAGGTGCTATGATTTGTTATAGTATTGTTTAGTTTAGCATATAAATATCCTGCTCTAGTAATATCAAGCTGGCAATGTAACCAGCTACATAAGAAAACTAAAATTCTAAAGAAAAGTCTAATGATTTAAAAATTCACGACCGGGTTAAACACTTTGTCACCATTTATTTTTTTTTCTACCGCAACCCTTGAGCAATCAGTCGGTCTGTTTCTGACTGTTTTATGATTTTCTTTACGTTTTACAGTATAAATCAAGCATTTATTAATTATTATAGCTTTATCAGGTTTCGGCCGGTCACCGTGATCTTCCCATTAAAAAAAAATACAGTACTCCTAATGCAATTTTACGCAATCTGCGAAATGCCGCACGGTTTAATTTTTGCATAAAAATCTGTATAAAGTATTCCATTCTTTTAACAGTGTACTTCAAGCAAGAATCTGTTCAATATTCAAGTTACCTTCAAACAAAAACGTGGAAAATTAAAACCTGGGCAGCTTCGACTAAGAATTAGACTGATCTAATCTAGTGTTTCTTTATCAACCATCCAGTGTTTTAAATTTAGTAAACAAACATTGCTGATTTTGAAAACTTTTGTCAATAAATATTTCTGAAATGTTAACTTTTTTATACGCGTAAATAAAATAATTATGGCAAATAATTTTGTATAAAATTTTCCTTTTAGGACAAATTCATAATTTTCATCATTGTTCTATATCCTACATTACTTTTTTTAAATCATCTCCATCTAAGTATAACAAAGTCTAAGGATTTTTACTTTTTAGAGATCGTGACTTTGATATATTTCTTGTTAGAAACAAAGACAATATTTTCAGAAATTTTCAAGAGATATTTAATTAAAAAAAATTCTCCTTTACAGAATGAGAAAATAGAATACACGTATTAAAGAAAAAGAATAACTAACATTTCTCTCTCTGTGATTCCGATTTTCAGTGAAAACATTTGTAACTGAAAACATATTTGCATTGACATGTTATTTTTATACACATGAAAAAAGTTTTAGTTTCGTACGTGCAAAAAATGTACGTAAATTAATAAATCAGCCTTCGTTTTAATCGTGAGTCAAAAACCTAAATCAGAGCTAATTCTAATTCTAAACAGTTTGTCACACTATAAAATAAGACAACGAAAAATAGATCACAGCATTCTCACAAACACAGCAAAAATACAATGGTATAATTTCACGGGAAATGTTTACTTCACTCTATATGCTTTGCTCTAACTCAGTGAAGATTAGGCGAACTATCTGGAAAGCTGCCACTTTTGACATTTTACTTTGAAAAAGTAAATGTTAGAGTACAGGCACCTCATTAGCTTATGGTTTCAATTTAGGTTAAATTAAAAACGTTAATGTATGATGTCACGCTGAAAAAGTTAAGATTTAATGATGGAAGTTAGAAGATGTCATATGATATCTTATTTAACATTTGTTGGAAATATTATTTTAGCATTAAAATAGTTTTAAAAATGCAAGACTTGAAATATTGTTGCAATTTTGTATTACTAAAAAGTATTTTTACTGAAATCAACTGATTTTATTCTACGTTTTAGTATTTTAAGTACTTGAATATTTTTCTAATGCATTTTGTAACATCATCTGCAACATACAAGTTCTTTTAATGAAGTTTTGCATGTCTTTTAGAAATTTAATTTAAAAAAATGTACAAAACGAAACGAATATTTTTCAGAATATTTTTGTTGCACAGATAAACTATTGATCTCTCAATTAACGACGACTAAAATTTGACTATAAACAACGACTCCGAAAACAGTTATTTCTCCCACGGAAAATAAATACGTATAAAAAATAATCATCAAACACACAACAGGATAGTATGTGCTAAAGATCCAAATATTTCAAAGAAAATCCAGAGAACAGAGTTTTACGAAAATACAGAGGTTTTAGAGTATAGTTCCAATTGCAAATATATATTCTATGATCAAAATTTACCGATTTACAATACCTTGAATTTTATAAATTTTTGTCGTTTTCCGGCACTGAAAACTTTAAAAACGCATTTTTGGTGCCAGAAAACGATGAAAATTCATAAAAATGTAAGTAGCATTTGATAAATTTTTGGTTGAACAAAAATGAAATTTTTACTGCTTTACTTCTTAGAGTATGGAGAAAGTTTTTCTAAATATAACTTATAGAACCCAGGAATCGTATAAAAGTTTAATTTCGTCACCTTTTGAAAAATAATTATTTTTTCTTAATAGGATTTTCATATAATGAAGAACAACATTTGAAACATTTTTGCAACTGGCACTACAGCTCTAAAACTAACGGTGTAGAAATAAACCATCGATCCACTGTAAAAAGAGACACCATATCTAGAAAAATAAAACCGTTCCCATGGAATGACAAGGTTCTAGCTGCAAATTGAACTGAAATGGGATGAAGTTATTGGCTAATGTTTCTTTGTCTTGTCTACAATTTCAGCTGACACGCAAGCTTTAGGCAAGTATTTCGAGATTTAGCAAATTTCAACATCTTCAAATGTTGTTGCCGATGGAGAAATGAAACTTTATCTCGTTTTTCCTCAAAAGATTGCTCGAAACAGTTAGAGCTTTGCTATTTCAAAGCAGCCACATTTGTAATTCTTTAACTTAAATGATACTCTCTAAGTGATGTTTAGATATAGATCCTAAGTTCGGCCACTAAGTTGAGAGAAAATTAATGGAAATAATATTCTAAAAGTAAAGTAGGCTTACATAAATTAAAAAAAATTGCCTGTGCTCGCGTGCAAAATAATAATTAAATGAATTTCTCAAAACTTTCAGGCCCCAGCATTGCTTTAGCTCGAAGATTGAAATAGATCCGAATTCATTAAGATGGAAATCAAGTTTTAAGGCTGTTCTCAAATCCAAGCTGGCTACTTTATGACATATTTTTAAATTGATTTTTGTTCGGAAACGCATGGAATTGGCAGGTTTTCTTATTCAGAAAATTTGTAATCGAAAGACGTTCTACCCTTTGGGGGGAAATACAGAAGAATTTTCAGGAAATATTGTCAAAGTTGGCGTTTTGAATCGAATTTCCGACGACGCAGCACGAGAAAGGAGAAAAACGTATCGTCACGTGACACAAGTTGCTTATAACTAGATTAGTCATTTATTTATCAAAAAATGGAAAACTCATTTCGATTCCAAATCGCTTCAATAGTCAGGCCTGCCAATTTAATTTGCGTTTAAAAATGTGTCAGAAAGATTCGCGTTGTTAAGCAGGTCATTTGAGAACCACCTTAAGCACACTATTCTTCCTAATCATTTTATAAAGTAATTATATTGCATGTTTATAGCTAAACTTGATTAATCTTTGAATAAATATCGATTGAACACAAAACCAGAACATATGGTTCGTTACAAAATCGAAGCTTAATAATAACTTGTTACTAAAACTTTTAGAAATTAATAAAAAAAAATCAACTAAAAAGCATTAGTGATTCACACAACATGCTTCATTACTTTTGTTTATAATCTATCAACACAGTACCATCATCTTGGTTTTACTTTCTACAATATGTTTTTTTTTTTTTTTTTTTTTTTTTGTGAACTCATCATGTTCGCGAAAGCTCTTTTTTTCTCCTTTCATTTCTCGCCGACAAGAAATGAAATCTTATCCTTCGCAATTTGGATGAGCTGTGTGCGGTAACTGAGGGATTTTTAAAGCTTTTTCAAGCTCCATATTTTCACCTGAACCTTTCTTTGAACTGCGCAAAGTTAAGAAAGTTCTAAAAGATTGTATTACTTCTGATGCTTCGAAATTTTCCATTTCTTTCTGCAATATGTGACGAAGTTGGCAAATTTAAAGGGAAAAAAAGTAATTTAATTTCAATGTAAAATCTTACTTGTGATCGAAATTTTACAGCGTTCAAAGTACACAATGGTAAAGGCTACTTTTTCTTCAATTTTAGATTGGAATAAAGAAGATATTTAAAGCATATTTTTTATGCTTTAAAGCATCCCCTACGCCTTTTGTTTTAAGAAAGTGGCTTTTCCTGAAAATTATTTTAAAAATATAGAAATAGGCTTGCTATGTTCCCAAAAATATACCTGTGTGAAAGGTATATACTGTAAAAGGAAAAATAAAAGAAGTACGTGACATATATGGTATTCAGTTCCATGTTGTTACTCTTTCCTAAAAGAAAAATATGTAAAAATAAAATATACATGCTAAAAGTGATTATAGTAAACATAAAGGCTTACATATTTTTTTAAAGCAAAAAGACTAGTTTCATGCACACAAAATGACGGTGACATTTTCAAAGTCTGTAATGATAAATAAATTATTTTCGCATAAAATTTGAAACATATTTTTTATGCATAATTTTTTTCGTTCATTTTATTGTTTCAAATTTTATGCTAAAATGTTTATTTATAAGGTTTATATATGCATGAGGTGTATATGGTATATTAAGTACGTTTCTTGAGCGTTTATTGTTACTGTAATCATTTTTCGCATATGTATTTTATTTTAATGATAAAGGATTTATTTTTATAGAATTATACAGAATTTTACTGGTCAAATTTATATTTTTTCTATGCATATATATGTGTGTGACTATTTTATTGATTATACCCAGACCTTGCTGTTTTTTTTTTTATTTATGACGTTTTACTTGAAGATAGCAGTTTTTTCATAGCTGAAGAATTTAATTAGTTGTTATGATTGATATAATGTAGTCGTTGTATGAAGAAAGAAATCGTGAGTTGACAAGAAAATCCAAGATCACAGTAAGTTTTCCATGAAAACTTAAAAAAGCAGGTAGTTCACTTCAAGGAATTTATCAGAGTAGTCACATCTTCAAGCTTGACGGGAAGAACTCTCACTCACAAAACAAAAAATATTTCACTTCAACATATCAAAATATTGTAAATACTTTCACTATAATCTTCATAACATACACAATTCTCCATAATTTTATAATTTCTTCATAATTTTATAATTTATCTTAATATAATTTATCATAATATTATAATGCCTCCATAACAAACATAAAAGACATTCCAGAGCTTGCTGATGACTACGCGGATGTGAATAATAAGGAAAATCAGCAAAACATTTTCTCTCCGAGAGCGTGCATCCTCTTATATCGGTCAGTGAGTAAGAACACACAGCCACGGAAAACAGCATTGCAATGGATGGCATCGATCAATAAACGCCACCCAGCGATGTCATTTCATAGTTCTGTTTAATACATTATGTAAAAATATCGTTACTATAAGTATATATATATATATATATATATATATGCGATACGTTAAAAAATGTATTTTAAGATTTTCACTTTTACTTAGTGATCCTTTAATTTTTATAGTTTACTAGTTGACCCGCCCGGCATTGTCCAAGCCCGTGTAATAAACTTAAAACTCTCAAAATGACTAATTAGGAAGACCACTATGCATCTTTAAAAATTCGTTCATTTGCTTAAGCTAGGAACTTAATTACAAATTTGGGTTAAACTATTATTCGGAAATAGTGGTAACTGCTTCTCATAAATTTAATTTAATGTTATAGAGGGTGACTGTTAAGTCAATTATAATGTTTGGAATCACTTGCGTTGAAATCGAAAAGATAGTTGCTGAGCTATGGAAACGGGGCATAGTTAGAGAAAAAAAAACCTTGAAGAAGGGGCCGGGGGAGGAGGGGATGTTCAAGTACCCTTCAGCAAATGGCTAATTAGAAGGACCACTATGCATCTTTAAAAATTCGTTCGTTTGGTTAATCTAGGGACTTAGTTACAAATTTGGCTTAAACTATTATTCGGAAATAGTGCTAACCGCTACTCATAAATTTACTTTAATGTTATAGAGAGTCATTATTAAGTTAATTATAATGTTTCTAATCACTTGCGTTGAAACCGGAAAGATAGTTGCGGAGATATGGAAACGGGGCATAGTTAAAGAAACTACCTAAATCTAAATTTTCTGGCTTCTAGATGGGCTAGATTTTCATAGCCATTTCCAACAGACAGACGGACACACACACCAAAGAGCGAGACTTTATTTTATGAATATAGATTTATCTTATTTGCAAAAAAAAAAAAAAAAAAAAAAAAAAAAAAAAAATGAAAAATCAGAAGTAAAACAATTTTTTAAAACTTTATTAAAAATTATAAATACTCTTTTTTTTGTGTGTGTCCCACGCGTTTTTTTTCCGCGAAAAAATTATATTAAAAATTGAGGTATCCGTGATACATGAGTATTTGAAGCATTACTGCCAGCCGCTGAATTCGGAGATAAGTGTGAACAAATTCGAGTTAAGCAACCGGTGGTCTGTGATCACGTAAAGGGATTTGGAGTTCCACCAATTCAGTGTTATCAACTATTAGAAAAATACAAAGAAATACACAAATAATATTAAGTATAAAGTATATTTCGTAATTATACTATTTGCTTCACTCAAAGTTGTTGACACAGCTGGTAGTCATATTTCAAATATGACTATTTTTAATATTAAAATCTTGATATTACTCAAAATACAATTTTGTGGACAAAAGTACCCTATTGGACAAATATATTCCGATTAAAGATTTACATATAAAGGCCATTATGAAAGTTATAACGAATATTCGTTATAATGAACATAGGAAAGTATTTTCAACTAGGTAAATTATATCCAACGGTTGGAGTATCATAGTTGAACAAAATTCTGAGTACAAATGGGGATGTAATTAATCTGTTTGCTATTTTAAATAGAGAATTAAGAAGCATAATATATATATAAAGAGTTAACAAACGATTATTTGGTGATAATTTTATATAATTTTTAATATTAAATTATAAGAATTTTCTATATTTATTTGTCAAAGCTTATAAAACTGTCGAGTGGCATCCTATTACCTAATACAACATTTGAAAAAAATTTGGACTATTAGTGGCATATTCTTATGGGACTTTATTAAGAAGTTAAAACAATGCCCCAAACAGGTTATACCAGAATCTAAATAGAATGCTGATTCTGTAAGGATTTTGTTTTTAGCTGTTACTTTGAAAATATTAGTATGATTTATCACAATACATTTTACGACAAAGTTCATACATATGTAATCAATTTTAGTCCAATATTAATTATGCTGATGATTGTGTATATAGTCAAAAATTCATTTCTTATTTTGACAAAATTCTATTTAATTTTCGCGTTTTACAAATTAAAAAAACAACAACATTTAAATAGCCACATTCTGAAAAATATATGTTTGAGTGACAAAAGTGAAATTTTACCATTCTTTGTTGCAGACAAAAGAATCTAGCAAATTGGAGCATCACACTTTACGTTGTTAAAAATAAAAATATTCCCTCGACGGTTTAGTTATTTATAACCTCGTAAGTGTCACTTTGAATTTTACGAGGGGCATCGAATTGTTATTACGGAAATGAGTTGTTTTATAAAAAATTGAGCTACTTTTTATTTTACAGAATCTTATGATATACTATTTACAAATCAAGATGCGGAATTGTGCTGTTATGTTGCTATTTCCAAACATGTTTTTCTTTCTTTCTTTCTCTCTTTTTCTTAAGAAAAAAATGGAACAGAACCATATCTCAATTCAGTGTAATTAGTATTAAAGAGAAATAAAAAAATTACTTTGTTTAGGATTATCATTAGAGTAAAAAGTTGTTTATAAATACTGTTGACTTGAAGTATATACAAATTTACATTTATATAGGAAAACAAATGTTTTAGTTTAAAATGAAAAATGTGTACGAATATATGATGTGTACTTCTCTCTATTCCTCGGTACTTGCCGCGGCTCACAATTTCTCAGTTATTTATTTATTTATTTATTTATTCTTCAAAGGGACATACTTACTTGCGAAATTTAGTGCCCAGAGAAATTAAAATGAATATTAAAATTAGTTTATTAATAAATGAATTTAAACCATTCATGCCGGATGTTTAAAATTTGTAATTTGCGTAATGTAGAAGATGTCTACATTTATGTAATTTAGAAGAATGTAATTTATGTTAGGTAGAAAAATGTATTGTATTTTTTTTAAATCTCCTTCTAATCTGAGTTATGTGGTGTCATCCCCATCCCCTCCCCCCCCCCCCCCATCGAAATAATAATTAAAAAAAACGAAAGGAACTTAGAAAAATTTCAAACAAATAGCTAACATAGGAACAAAAATATTATCTTAGTTTTGTTGTTTCAGCACGTTAGTATAGTTATTAGAGAGATTTAGGAAAAAATTAAAGCTGTAGGGTGTAATGAAAATGTAATTGTGTTCGGTTTAAAAACGTGTGCATTTATTTTTAAATAAAAGAGAAAAAAACTGTTCAGTTTACAGTTGGATAATAAAGTAGTTATTAAAAGTTCAATACTTGTTATATCAATACGTTTAGTATGTAATATATCATTACTGATGTAATATCGCAATGTTCGTTAAATGTGTCGTTAAATATGTTCGTTAAATGTTCGTGCAATGTTCGTTACTAATACATAGTTATAAATTTCACTTTTTGACATAAATTAATTAAAAATGTTACTATACTATGATGTTTCTGTTAGTCTTTATTACGCCATTGGGAATTGTATAGCACGCACAATTTCAGCGGCGCGTTGCCACGAGATTATACTCAGAATGACAGTAAGGGTCTATAGCCTGTCTAACGTTACGTGACTAGGTGCAATTGTTTTTGTACATGTGACAGTTGGTTCTCTTTCTTCTGACTATAATCTATAAAGTGTAAAATGAATTTACAAATTTGAACTTAAAGGAT
Source organism: Maratus michaelseni (assembly GCA_963931845.1). Lineage (NCBI taxonomy): Eukaryota > Metazoa > Arthropoda > Arachnida > Araneae > Salticidae > Maratus > Maratus michaelseni. Next base: position 262,863,403 of record OZ007586.1, on the reverse strand, counting down.
TCACAACCTATTTAAATATTCATCTTACTTTCGTTTTTACAAAAAGAGAGAGAAAGAAAGATATATATATATTATGAAAATTTTTTAAACTTTTCTGGAGTAAATGATTTTTGTAGTTGAAATATTTTCGTTTAAGGGGACTGTGAACTTAAAAAAAATGTTTTTCATTATTTATGTTATTCCAACAAGAAATTATTCGACGTAGTCTTCTGTACCACGAATTCAATAAATAATTGAAAAATTTAAATTCATTAAAAATTAAAAAATAATAAAACTATTAATTAGTTTTTTTAAATGCTCCAAGTGCTCCAATTTTCAAAATATTTCCTCTTTTTTTATCCGTTTACTTGAAAAGACTATATTTAAGAAAATGTGCATCCATTTTTTAATCTGACGGATAGTTATTAAATAAAGAAAACTAAACCGAAACTGAATTTCTATTAAAACTTCACATGTTACTTTATTAGTAACTAGCAAGCTACGCCCGCTGCGCTGGTCGGTTTCTACAAATGAACCTTGAATCAAACGAAATATATCGTTTAATTTGACCTTGTATTTGAAAGCAATCTGTATATTTACCTGGAATATCCTTCCACATTATTGAAAAATGACGTGATTGCGTTATTATATTTTCTAATGTGCAGTCAAAATTTGAGCTGTTAAGGACCAACTCTTTTATTTGGTCATTTACAGTTAGGGTTTGCTAAAGAATGATAAAGCTATATGCAATATACTAAAACCATCACTAAAAATTATCGAACTAACAATGCAAACAAATTAACTAATAAAATCCATTCAGTAGAAGTTTTTATAAAGGCTAATCTTTGATAATCGGGTTAATCTGATTATAGAACTTTTCCACATAATTCTAAAACTAACAGAATGATATAAAATATACTAAAACCATCCTTATAAATTATCTACTTAACAATGCAAGTCGCAAAAAATACGCCCAGTAAAATCTTTCAAAAAGGCTAATCTTTCGGAATCGGGTTCACCTGACTATATAACCTTCACACATGACTGTTTGACTAAGCAACGTAGAACAATATGTAGTACATTAAAACCATTCCCGAAATAGCATCTAACTAACAATACGATTCTCATCAAAATCCGTTCAGAAGGTTAATCTTTCATAATCGGAATCAAATATTGAAAAGGCTAATATTGGCTAATATTGGCTAAAAAATGGTCACCCGATTTTCGAATTTCCACCTGTAATTCTAGAATTAAGCAACGTAGAATGATATGTTATATAATAAAATTTTCCCTAGAAAATTATCTAACAGTGTAGGTTCCATCGAAATCCATTCGGCAAAATCTTTTAAAAAGGCTAATATTTCATAATCGGACTGATCTGATTATAGAACTTCCCAGAATAATTCTATAACTAAGCTACGTAGAACGATATGTTATACAATAAAACCTTCCCTGAAAAATTATCTTACAGTTTAAGTTCTACGAAAATCCATTTAGCAAAACTCGAGTTATAAGCAGCCGGAACGAAATTTCATATATGTAGAAGTAAATAGAAGAATATTGCGGTAAAAAAAAAGGTAATTTTCGGTTAGCCGGGCGCCAGTGATATATATATATATATATATATATATATATATATATATATATATATATATATATGTGTGTGTGTGTGTGTGTATATATATATATATATATATTCATACATATAAGTGTATATATATGTATGTATATACATGTATTTGTGTAGATATATGTGTATATATATATATAAATGTATATATATATCACTGGCGCCCGGCTAACTGAAAAGTACCAAAAAAATGCAAAAATGCAGTCGTACACTTAAAAAAAAAACACCTTTTGGCTTAAAATCTCTCATCAAAACTGTTTTTCTTTTTCTTTCCTTTTCTTTCTTTTTTTAAATAAAATTAGTAACAGTTTTTTCTTTTATTTTTCCAGATGTATAGCCATTTCAATTCTTTCTGCATCAAAAAAAGACACCTTTTGGCTTTAAATCAAATTGTTTGGGGTCAAAAGTAAAATCAATATCGCCAAGAACAAAAGATACATCGCCAAATATTGTTTCAATATAAAAATCTAGCCCCTAGAATAATTTTTTAAGCATTACGAATATTAAAAATCATGTTTAAATTAAATATTTTCGTTTTATAATATTCTCTTATCAAAACTCTTTTTTTTTCTTTCTCTTTCTTTTTTTCTTTCTTTCTTTTTTTTTTTTTTAAAAAAATAAAATTAGTAACAGTTTTTGTTTTATTTTTCGACATGTATAGCCTTTTCATTTCTTTTTGCAACAGTAATGATCGCCAAAAAATTAGCAATGGTAACCTTTTCGGCCAAAATAACAGAACATTCTATCATAATTCCATAACTAATATACGTAGAACGTTGTGTTATATACTAAAACCTTCCCTGAAAAATTATCTCTCGAACAGTGTAAGTTCCATCAAAATCCATTCGGCAGAACTTGAGTTATAAAGGAACGGAACGAAATTTCCGTTTGTGTTTTATATATATAGTAGACTAGCTACGTAGAAACCCGTTGTGTTGTATTTGTATTTTATGAGATCTCTCGAGTTTTATTGGGAGAATACTTACAAATCCATTTTTAAATTAAAAAATATAAGTCATAAGCGAAAAATGCAATTATTATCATTTATAAATCTGAACTAGACATTTCAACTCGCCGTACGATTTATTAAAATGAATCAATTAGTTTCCGAGTTTTTGAAAATTGAAAAATTGGTTAATTTACTAATTCTCCCGGGTTTTCCCTGTTACTCAAACACTATTTTAGATATCGGACTGCGATATCTAAACTATTTTACAGTTGCAGATTATATTAAACAGTAGAACTAGCCAAAAATAGTCTCTATCTGCCCCTGATAAGTTTAGTGTTTGTTATGCAACCGTTTTTGAGCCTGTTCCGGACAAACAGACAGACAATTTTTTAATGTTATTTTTAATTACACATTGTCTATATTGTCCAACGAACATTGAAAAGAGTGTTTTTATGAAAATCACAAACAGATACTAGAATTCTATATAATTGTTAGATTTGAGCATTTTAAGAAACTAGCATTCCAAAACGAATACACAGTTTTGTTGCAGTATTAGAGATGAGTTCGGGTTCTTTTTACGTAGCCCGATCCCGACGATTTGAAATCCGAGTCAGTCCCATCCCGAAAAATATTGTGTCATCAGAGCCCGATACGAAAATATGTAGTAGAAAATCGTAGATAACATTTTAAAATCGTTTCAAGATTAATCGGCTAATTTAGAAATGTCTTCTTGCGTAGAAATAAGTATTAATGCTAAATACGCCCTCATGAAAACGTTTCGTGATTCTCATGTCCCTGAAAATCTGTTTAAAATAGCAAATTTGTTATTTATACCCACCAATAGCTGAAATCTGCAAACATCACAACTCTTATTCTTTTAAAATATCGTTGTACAACTATTGCACAAAGACATGAGTTGTTTTTTCCAATAATTCTGGAAAAGGACTTCAGCGAGGATAGACAAGGGATATCCCAAGGCTTCTTTTTGTTACTAACTTCTTTGTAACAAGGCTTCTTTTTGTTACGTGGAAAGGCTTCAGAATCAGATAAGAAATTTCTCCTTATATGCCATTAATAACAAACAATTCTCTTTCATGCTGATTTTTAAATGATTGTAAAACATTTTAAGAAACTTATACACGTTATTTTTCAAATAGCAAGTTTTTGTTTTCTCAATTTATGAAAAAATTAAATTTTTACTTTGATCCCGAGCCCGAAGACCGGTATAAAAATTGAGCTCGAGCCTGTTTTGGACCCGGGTTCAGGCTGAGCCCGTCTCATCTCTATGTAGTATGTATCAAGACTGTCTCTGACACATATTGAGAAAATTGAACAACAATTAGAACGCATGAAGAATTTTATAGATAGACTACAAGGAATTTGTTTTGAGAACACTGCATTGGCAATGCATTATGACAGGTTATTTCATTACTCATCTGTAACGTGTACGAAAACTCACTTTCTACCAAGTGGGGTGGTAATATATCGACACTTTAAAAAAAATAATAACAAGTTTTAACGCACGCACGAAATATATATTTTTGGAAGTTTTTTTGCTCATTTCAAAATTTACCGACCCGTTTAGGTAAGCAAAGACTAGTGGTCATTCGATGAATTTCTCAAGCAAAGTAAGCAGTCTCATAAGCTGAGCCTTTTTAAGGAAACCATGTTTAAGACGGTTCTCAAACGGAAAAAAAAATTCTCCGTTCAACAACGCAAAATTTTCTGACACATTTTCTGATTAATTTCTAAAAGCATGAAATGTAAAAGTATGAGACTCCCAGGCATGATTGTTGAAGTGATTTGTAATTGAATCATTTTTGTTTATTTTTCGATAAATGAATTGCATCTTGAGTTATAAGTAATTGGTGTTTTATGATAGCAGATTTTTCTCTTTCCTGCTCTATCGCGCCCTGCAATTTGATTCAGAATGCCAACTTTTATAGCATTTTCTGAAAGATCTGCTTTTATCGAAAATTGGAAAATACTGTTCGATTAAATATTTTCTGAATAAGAGCACATGACACTTTCATGCGTTCGCGAACAATAATGAATTAAAATCTATGTCAGAAAGTAGCCACTTTGGGTTTGAGAACAGCCTTAATAATATTATAAATACATTTCTGTAACAACCAATAAAACGTTTATGATGGGTGTATAATATTCTCAGTATTCAAAGTGAATCTTAAAAATTGTAAGAATTAAAATTACTTACCTCTTCTCTAAATTTCTTTATATTGTCACCTTTCTGTAATGAAAAGAAAATAACGTAAGTGATATTGGAAAAGAAATTTTAAAAACGTATTAGATTGCCAGAGAGAAGCAGTTACTGGTTTATAAATAATAGTATTGATAACTAATCTATACTCACATATATAAGCAAATGTTTTATCGTTTCTTTCATTGATATCATAATCAAACATTAAAATGGATTTTTCATATAATATTTCATCAAACCTTTTCAATATGTAAAAACATTGGCTGCCCTGAAAACGCCAAGGGGAAAAAAAAATCTTTTTTTTTCCTTTCACAGTGTTATTCTTTTACGTATTTTTAATAATTTGACCGGATGTTGATTGATGACAGGTAAATTTTTTTGAGATTCTCCAGAGACAATAAAATGAAGACAAACTATTTTTTTTTTCTTTATAAATTTTCTCCGAACTTGTATAATTTTATTTCAAGCAATAGTATGTCTTTTTGACAAAAATTAGGCAGTGAAATGAAAGGTTTAACTAATGTTTAATAATTTCACATACATTCTCTAAAAAGGAGATGAATTAATAATAAATACAAATATTTTGTGCTGCAATGTACTCGTGACGTAAAAAAAAAAATAGCCAGAAAAAAATTAGCAAACAATGATTTCAAATTTGCATCAAAGCACTGCAACACATTTATTTACTACAGTGCCCATTTTAATGTATACAGTAAAGCATGTGTGCTGTTGTTTCTGTCTCTCATACACTTTTTAACCATTTTGAACGGAGATTAATTTAGCACACTTGAGCAAAACGTAATCGCAAAGAACAGAAAATAAGACTTTGTGATTAACCAATTAATTCCGATTTTAGTTACCCAATACGAGGTTTTTTTTCTCAGAACAATATATGTGTCACGAACTTGTAAACAAATTATTTAAAAAGGATTAGTATGAATCATCACCTGAAAATATAATTATATATTTATATTACTGTCACCTGAATATATAATTATTTATCAAATAATAAGCGTTGTGTTCAGAACTGTACTTTTGTTTGCAAATTCTTATCATTGAAATGATTTTAAAATTATTATCCATAAATTTATGACAATCACCCGAAATGCGAAAGTTAAATTCGTTATCAAATATTATTCTATTCAGAAATGGATTTATTCGTAAATTGTCATCACCATACTGTTTCAAAATTATCATTTCGAAATTATAAAACCATGATGGTCATAATATGAGATGATTATCTGTCGTTGTTTTAGGGTTATATATCCTAATAAGAAGTTAAATAAAATGCAGCATTTTTTAATTCTTACTTGTATTTTTTTTAATTAAAATGTAGAAATTATTCAGATTACGTATATGCATACTTACAAAATATAATAACTGATCCCCCCCCCCCCCCCAATTTTTTTAATAGATCATTTACTTGAGGTTTTTTTTTTTTTTTTTTTTTTTTTTTTTTTTTTTTACCATAGGCATATGTTAAATCTCAAATGGTGTATTTGATAGTTTGAGATGATTATGTATTCCCATACTATGTTTGAAAATATACATTTAATCAAACAGAGAAATGTAAATTTACCATGATTTCTATCAATGTTTTATGATAAAGTTGTTTCTATTTTATTGAGGAATGGAGTTTGTACTCGTTCCAATCAACTTTTTACATTGGATTTGCCTCCTATTATCTGCTTTTCATTACAGGGGTATGCGATGAATTATTTCTTCAAAGGAAGGAGTTTTTTTAATGTATATTTTGATGCTGATTTTGAAAACGAAATAATAATAAAAAATTCCATAACGTACGGTTTAGACATGAATCAAGATTTTCTGTCTTATTGTTAAATTATAATTTTAGGCAAAAATACCAAAATTTCCAATTGACAAATTATACATTTTAGCTTAAAAATACCAGACAAGAATTAACATTACAGCAGATGACTACTGGTTGCTGCGTATACTATATACATAGAAGCGGCCGTAAACAATCACACACACACACACACATTAAAAAAAATCTAACTGGAGCTCCATGAGGAAGAAGAGATTATATTATTTCAGGCAAAAATAAATTTTCATATTTTTATGGGTAGAATGAACGAATTCAGCCCAATATTTTTTACGATACCTTTAAATGCACACATACTCTCCAAATGCTCTTCATTAATAATAATTTTGTCAAAGTAATAATAACACGTATAAAATTTGCATTTAGATTAAATAATGTAGACTGTCCTATTTTTATACTTTTTTGAGTAGAAATAATTATAAAAGTTGATTTTGTAGTGCAGCTTGTTAAGAACAAAAAATGAAATTCTTTTTCTGATTTAAAGCATATTTGTCCTACGAAGCTATAACCCACCTTATAAAATTTAAACTCCAGTCACGTTGGTTTTTAAAATAAAGAAATAATATCACAGAATATTCTAAACAGGTATTAAAATACTTCAGGATATAAATTTTGATAATTAGATGCAACTGAATACAAAAGTATTTTCATTTCTATGCATATAACATGCAAATAAGGTGACTTCGATTACACAACGCAAAGAAGTGTCACAATTCTCAAAAGATCTCATTAAAATTTCATTCATCTCATTTAAAATTAAAGTTCTATGGTCAAAATAGTCTTAAAATAATCATAACCAAATATCAATGATTTGTACATTATTTTACAATAATGTACAAATCACTGAATCTTTTTGCACTGAAACCCCTTGTTGTATGTTAAAATCTAGTTAAGGTAAAAGAAAAAAATTGTGATTGTATCAATATGATTTCTAAGAAATCAGAAGGGAAATTTATTTGATTAAAGTTTTTTTTAAGTAAAAATAGTATAGTAAAGCAATATTATACGCTAGAGGATATTTATACTGTACATAATAATTATCCAAATTGTATGTCTCAAACTTTTGCTCAAAGAGCGCAGAGATCGAGACGCGGATTGCGTGTATTAATTAGAGAAACATGAATAAGTAAATCGTGCAATTCTTTTGCACTATATAATTTTCTATGGATAAATTTCGTTGATTTAATTTCAAACTGATGATAATACACTTATGCTTCTATCAATTCCTATGCTCCATTATAGCTTGAAACATTGATACTAAGTTTATCATTGCTATTGCACAATTTTTTTTTTCAATTTGCATATGTTCAGCAGTAATTTGAGACAATGTCTGTATAAATCTTCTGGCGAGCGACAATGGTAAAAGAAAAAAAAATACGTAGAAATAATTCATTCTCGACAAATATTTTGTATTTATTTAATTGTAATATTAATGTATATTTGTGTACACGTTAATTTAATGTCAAACACTAATATATTCCTTATTATAAATCCAATTGTAAATTAATTTGACCAAATAAATTTCGTTCGAAAAAATAACGGCAGACTAATTTGAAGATTGTTAAAATTTCATAGAAAATAAAATATATAATTTTACATATTTATATTTATTTCTTATAAATATTACAGAGAATATAAAATAAATTACAAGTTAAAGTTTGTGGGTTCAATATAAAATAACATTTTACTTAATTTCTGGACTATCGAATTCATATTTGTCGCTACGTCATCCCACTATTGCCATTATCATTATTGCCATCGTAATTTTCCTTGGTGATATTATCTTGGGCATCCTTCGGTAATATAATTTTCACCAAAATGAGAAATATCGAAAGGAATAAATAAAAAATATTGGTAACTATTCACCGTGAAACTGGGCGAAATCATATTTGTCTATATTAATTGTCCAAAAGCAAATTTTTGCATATAATTGAAGACCTGAGTGGATGTTATGTTACACTTTTCTGAAAAATAGTTTTATTTTATTGTTTAAGATATTATGAGATTATCTATCATATGGTAAAGATAAAATATTTAATTAGTCTTCAAGATATGATACATTATTTTTTAATATTTAATACTTTTTACTTAATAATATAAATAATATTAATAATTTCGACTATTTAAAAATTAAATGGTAATATGTTGTTCTGAAATAGTTTAATACCAACTTTTAACATTTTAAAACATTTTAAGGAGTGGCGCAGCCAGAATTTGGCTTTAGGTGAAAGAGGTGAAAGAGAAAAGGGAAAGCGGTTGAGTTTTTTTTTTTTTTTTAGTTTGCATAATTGAATCACTGGTTAATAGAATCAGTCATTTTAAAGAATGGAGTCATAATGTTACCTTTTTTTTTTGGATATTGGAATCGGTAGATATGTTGCACATGATTCAATTTAACATCCTTTGCTGTATTAAAGTTACAAAACATAAACTGCACCGATCGAAAATATAAGGTTATAGACCTCAAGCCAAACGCAGATATTTATTCAGAAGTTTAACAATAATGAAGGTAATTTACCAAAGTTTTCAATAGATTTACCTTATTTTATGCGAAATATGATATCACAAAACAGGCTAGACGTATAGTATAATTCAGCCAATGATATTGTATGTAATCATCATCAACAACAACCGTATTCAATCCACTGCTGGATGGAGGTCTCCCCCAGATTTTTCCATTGTTTCCTGTCTAGTGCTTTAGTTATTCAATTAACACCGGCCACTTTTCTGATTTCGTCACTTCATCTTACTTGAGGTCGTCTTCTTGGTCGTTTTATATCTCTGGGATACCACTGTAGGATGCTAGTTTTTCTATTGTCTTGTCTTCTTGCAATGTGCCCAGCTCATTTCCATTTTAGCCGTTTAAGTCTCTCAATTATGTCAAAAACTTTCGTCTGACTTCTTATCCAGATTATTCTCTTTCTGTCTCTTCTAGTTGTGCCTAACATACATCTTTCCATACTTCGCTGTGTTGTTTATAATCTTTGTACCACTAGTTTTGTTAGCGTCCATGTTTCTGCTCCATAAGTTAGTGCAGGCAAAACACATTGGCAACACACACCTTTCTTTTCAAACAAAGAGGCATGTTACTCTTCAGAATAATATTGTTCTTCCCAAAAGCACTCCATCCATTTCTTATTATTCTATTGATTTCATTCATGATACTGTTGTTCGGTGATATTTCCTGTCAAAGGTACATAACTTTGCACTTCTTTAGTTTCAGTGTTGTTGTAGACGATTTTCTTTTTTGATACAAATGAATTGAACATTACCTTAGTCTTTTCCAAATTTATTTTTAATCCCACATTAATGCTAGCTTCTGCCAAATCTTTTAGCATATTTTCCAATTTTTCAGGGCTATTACTGAAAATTAAAATGTCATCAGCAAACCGGAGATGGCTTAAAAATTCCCTATTTATTCTAATCCCTTTGTTTTCCCAATCCAGCTTCTTGAAAATATTGTCTAAGACAGCAGTAAAAATCTTAGGCGAAATGATGTCTCCTTGTATTAGTCCTCTTCCACGGTTGATCTTCGCTTTTCCTTTGTCCAAACGGATGGTGGCTGTTGCTTTCTTTTAAATCTTTTTTATGATATTGATGTAAGGTTTATCTATACCAATGTCCTCCAGAGAATCAACTACTGCAGATGTGTAGACCGAATCAAATGCTTTTTCATAATCAATAAAGGCAAGGAAGAGAGGTAAATTATATTCTTTATGTTTTTCTATGAGTTCCCTTATTGTTTGAATATGATCCATTGTGCTACATCCACTTCGGAATGCTGCTTGTTCTCTAGGTTGAGCTGAGTCTAGAGCTGAGTCCAGAGCTGATTCAAGTCTTGCCGTTAAAACTTTGGTGAAAATTTAATAAATCACTGACAGTAAGCTGATTAGATGGTAGTTTTTAATGTTTTCCTTCTCCCCTTTCTTGTAAAGTAGTACCATCACTGCATTATTCCAATCTTCTGGTATATCTGATTTCTCGAGACATTTGAAAAACAGTAAGGCTAGCATTTTTGTAAATTTTTCTCCTGCTTCTTTGATAAGGTCTATACCAGTTCTCGTAATATTGTTACTTTTGACACAAATATATTGAAAATATAAATAATAAAGTGTTCTTCCATCTCTTAAAGAGATGGAAGAACACACTACAGCAAAAAAAAAATTCTTTAAGAAACCAGCGTCGCAATCTATTTGCCCAGTAAAAAATATAAGATTTTCACTCAACGTAAAACCCGAATTCTTCTTCCTAACATTAACATTAATGAAGCTATTCTAGAGATATTTTCAATAGATTTAACTTACGTATCAAAAGTAACAATATTACGAGAACTCGTATAAGTTATCATCACCCGCGCAGCGTCCAAACAATGCTGAATTAGGTGCTGCTTATTGACATTATATATACAATATCATTGGCTGAATTATACTACACTTCTAACCTGTTTTGTGATATCATATTTCGCATAAAATAAAGTAAATCTATTGAAAACTTTGGTAAATTACTTTCATTATTGTTAAACTTTTAATAAATATCTGCATTTGGCTTGAAGTCTTATAACCTTATATTTTGTACTGTATTGCGATCTGGTTTCCTATACAAAATTATTAATTGTAGAGTGCCCTGACACCTTTTAAAGTTTGTCTCATATCTTTTGAAACACCCTGTATGTACCCCTTTTTTAATTTTATTTTTAAGAGAAAAAATATGTAGGCTTTCTAAATTTTTTTTGGATCATTTTACGAAATATTTAGATATATTTAGTTTTTTGTTAACGATATTCATGGCAGATATCAGGATGAAATGTCTTTTTTTTTCTATAAGATGTATTTCATTTGTAATATCAGATGAGAAAATATTGCATATAGAAAATCTAAAAATATGTTTCATCTGGAAGAAGAGCTTATAAAAAATTTGTGATTAAATCTTTACAAATTTTTTCAAGTATTTAAATATTTCATGCGTAAAATTATGACAATATTTAGGAAATTCACGTGAAACTTTTTCAATATTCATAATTTCAATGTTTAAGCTTATTTTATTTAAATATTCATTAAAGTTTTCTTTCTTTTTTCCTTTTTTTTTTTTTTTTTTTTTTTTTTTTTTTTTTTTTTTGTAAAAACACATAATTACAGACATAATTGTTCAAACGGGTTATTCTAGGTATACTTTAGGGCGGTGCTGCGACATTTTAGGATTGCATAGTTCTATTTTTGTGTGAAAAATGCAATTTTTCAAGTGTACAATGCTATCTGTCTTTTATTTTCCCCCAGAATAAAACTTTATACGTTTCTAGTTAGTAGGGATACATTTTATCAGTTAAAATTTTAAATTCCATATCTTACTACCCACTTTGTTGGTGATAACCCTTAATAGATGAATCATTAATTGACTCTAACTACTGAGCTTGTTTGTTATCCACGCGATTTATAATTTTATCTCGAAAAAGTCATAATACTATCGGAGAATTCATATAACAGCATCAAGGGTAAAATTCATTCTATTTTGCACACGGGATGCTTTAAAATCTCAACGACACATACGGACCAAAATCTCATAAGTGTGATTTTTGGCTGCTAATTTTCTGCTGATATCTGATTTTTAAAAGTCTCCTATTATGCTCAGTTTATTTCAACTGTGATTATAATTCAATATAGTTATAGAGATAATCGCTATCGTAATAGCACGATCCTAACAGCTGATTAAACATTAAAGCTGCTCTTATTGGAGGAGGGAAGAACTCCATAAGAAATATGGACCATTCTCACATAAAGTGTTATATTTGTCTACACAGATATCTGATTTTTAAAAGTCCCATATCATGTTCAATTTGAATTTTTAATAACCACTGATATGTTGCTGAATAATAATTAGTAGATGGACACAAACTTTCTTGAAAAATAAATATGACATGGCAGTTTTCATCGGATAAAATACAAAAAAATGTCACTTCTGTACCAGGGACACTAGGGAACTTTTTTGCAATTTTGTCACTTTACTTTAAAAAGAACATTTTTGGAATGTTGTATGCACTATTTTCAAAGACATATCACACCTACGATTACATAGCTAGATATTGGTTAATCTCTAAATATAAATATTTAAATTAACTATGGGGACAGTAGTGATGGTTAATAAAAGTACTATTACCTTTTCCCCATTCTTTACAATCAATAAATTTTTCTTTGTGAACAAACATTAATCAATGACGACTTTTTAAGAACAACATGTGCTTCCCTACAAAAAACAATACTGAAAATGACTGCATACTGCCATCTGGTGGAAATATGAGGAAATTCATACACCGGGACAGTAATGACAAAAAAAGTTAGGGACACAAATTTCAACCCAACAAAAACAAGTATTACACATTTCACTCATATACAAATTATATTATTATGCTCCATGAGTTTCATATTTATAATAAATCCATTGATTTTCCAAAATTTTGTTAATAATTATTGTTTGTTGATGGTTAATGATTAAGTTATGTGTTAAAGACAGGGGACAGTAGAGACTTTTGAGATATTCAAAATCCATTTTAAAGATTAAAAAAGCACATATTCACAGTAGAAATAAGATAATATTGTAGAACAATCACAGAGAAGCATTTTAACTTTAAATTAGAAATTATATTGCAAAGAAATGCCGAGAGATATACTGGGGATTGAGAAATCACACTTATGAGATTTTGGCCCATATAACATTTCGATTTCAAAATGACGTATTATTCTGCCTTAGTTTAAAAAAAAAATCAAAGTGTAACTCTGAAGTTTTTACTTCGTAAAATATACACGCTACATTATTCGTAAAAGACAAAAATACGAATTTTAATCAACTTTTTGATATAGCAATTAAAATAATATTACATGTTTTCGGGATTCTAGATTTCACTTCATGTACACTTTTTGAAGAAAATGGTGAACATATAAACTTTAAAATTTTTATATATCTACAAAATTATCATAGACTAAAAATAAAAACATTTTACACTTATTCATAATCGAAATAAAATGAAAAATAATTTAGTGTTGAATTTTTAAAACTCCACCATTGACAAAAAAATATGCTACTTTTCTGACAGAAATTTCTCTTCTTATTTAAGACATCAATAAACAGACACAGAAAATTTTGATCGGCAAGTTTCACTGTTTTTTTTTTTTTTTTTTTTGGCCTTAACTGTACTGAAATGCATTAAAGACACTTAAAAAATGAGAAAAATATACCAAAATCCATAAGCTACAGTGTTGTTTATATATTTGATCGTTAATTTAATTCTTCTTTGGGAACAAATTTGTAATAAACAAAAAATTGAGTTTCTGAAGCATTTTTTTTTCTTTTTTGTGTCCTTAAATTAATAAGTTGAGTTATTCACGAACTTACCACTGTCATTAAAAAAAAATAATGACCTAGCCGTCGTGTATCGATATTAATTCTCACGTTTTAAAGTTATTAACTAATAATTATTTGTAATTTATTTAATTTCAGGAAATATTTAGTTTCGTACTGATTTATTAGATTGTTGGGTATTTTATTTTACATTCGAATTAATTGTATATTGCTATTTTTATTTCAAACCAACATCAGATTATCCTATTTTATGGATACTGTAATTTATAAAATCAACAATTTGCAATAAGAATAATCGAATTCTAAAATTCAATTTGTGATCATATCTTTTTAAATGTGTATACAATTATTATCAATACAGATTAATTATATATTTTCAAAACAATATATTTTCAAATCTGGTTTCAATGAATGTTTATAAGAAGATTTAGAAGGATGATCCAACGTCCATCCTTGTCTATACATTTATTTGAAAAAATGACTATCTATTTCCGAACGAAGCATTTTCGTTTGGGGGGGGGGGGGGGGGGGGTCATGAAAGATAGTTGGCACCTATCTTCGGCTGCGTAAAACAGAAAAATATCAATAAATTTTTCGAATTCGATGGCCTAGTCTTACTTTGAAAAAGAAGTAAAGAAAAAATACTATACCACTGTACAGTACTCAATGCGTCTGTGCGACAGGAAATTGTCTTTCTCCCCACCACCCCCGAAATAAGTATTAAGGATCTACTCATACGATTTACTACAACAGCAGAAGAAATCTTTTAAAATTATAAATATTCGACAACTCTGGATTTTCGAAGTGTCCTATCATTTTTATGAGCTATCGTGTTTATGGATTTTCTAATGAGTATTGTTATTCTCGTTACAATTTTTATAGCAATTTTTTTTAACCTCTTCAGCAGAAATATTAACTTAATCTTCAAAACCCGTATGATCACAGATCATATTTAAGAAAAATATTGGTTTCTATATACTAGAATTATCTGTCCAGCAATTTTCGATTCGAAAAATAGGAAATTCAGATGTTTTGCGTGGAAACGAGTAAATAATAATAATAAAAGATGATTCACTAAAAAACTATTTGATACTATTTGAGTGATGTAAAAAAGAAAATTACCTTTAAAAATATTACTTTACATTTTTAGTGAACATTTTGAATTTTATCGTTTGTGACATTAATGCCACACAAAGTTCAATGTATCTATTTGAAGCAATGTGACAAATGTTGTACAGAGTCCACTTATTTATCTTATAATATTTTACTTTCTGCCTTTGTGTATTAATTAACAATTTTAATAAAACATCTTACCATTAACATCCATTTCGTTATTCTAAGGTTTTTTTTTTTTTTTTTTTTTTTTTTTTTTTTTTTTAACAAAATGTACAGAACGTCAGAAAGAAGAAAAAAATACGAATGATAGCTACAACTTCAGATCTCATAAGTGCAAGGGAAAAAATAAATGTACCGTTTTAATTCATGTACAGTTCTTTATAATTATATATGGTTCATTTTATAATAAGGAGTTATCTACATATTAAAATTTGAATATGAGTTTTAGAAGTTCAATAGCAACACCAAAGTTTCAATTCATACTTAAGTTTCCCCTGCCAAAAAATGCGGAAATACAAATTGCATCAGTTTTGAAGTTAGTGAGAAATAAATTATTAAAAATTAAACATATCAATGTTTAAGATAAATGTTCGTTATTTAGGAATATCTCGAAGAATTTAAGCATTTCCTTTCTTCTTCTTTTATATGATGCTTCGTAAAAACCCAGACATAACGATCATGCATCTCTTTTGTAAATATGTTTTTGTAATATTACGTTTTAATTACCAATGCGTACGTAATTATTATTAGCCGTAATATCACGCAAATATCAAAATGCGTTTCTGAATAATGAAATAGTTTCTGAACACCACTTTCACTCATAATTTCCCCTCTAAAAAAAATGTAACAATTCGAATTTGTATTTAGTGTAAATGAGTCAAATCGAATGAAATAAAGAAATATAGCGCTTGATATTGATATTTTCAAAGTTCGTATAAAAAATATGTATCAGGTCCCTTAAAATTTTTTCACCCTAACAGGTTTGTAGAAAAATATAAACAAAAGGAGGCTTTGCGCAAACAGCTTTATTTTGCGGCTTTTAGAATTCAGTTACGACTATCCTTAGCTTTCTTTCTTTCTTTTTTTCCTTTATCTTTGACGTACTGTACAATATTTAGCATAATAGTCCCATCAAATAGATAATCGTTGTTTCATTTAATGTATCATCTGATTGCCCTAAACTTGAAAAAAAGTTCAAAATATGCAAATACATGGCACGTGGAGCCATAACATTTATTGGTGTATGACACATATACAAAATTCAGTAAAGAGTTAATATGAAAAATATTATATTAATTCCGATGTCTCCAGTGATATATTTAAAAGAAGAGTATTAACGCTTTTATAATAATTACTTTATCATAAATTATTTTATATATTTTCTTTTTATTATATTATTTTATACCTCAATCCATTAGCATACAGATAGGATATTGTGAAATATTTAAATGTGCTATTTAAATACCGATTTATAATTTATTTTTCGTTTCTAAACAAAAAATATATGTGCATTGGACAATAAAATATTTAGATAATTTAAAGATCTTCAAAAATCATCCAAATATCACAGATAACTTAAAAAAAAGAAGATTTTTTGGATTTAAAATAAGTAAAAAGCCAAATAAGAGCTGCATTAACATCTTATGTTCTTAATGTCAGTCGATTAAGAAAACCACAAGATATCACAACAGATTAAGATGAAAACCAGAGATAAGGACCTTAGGTAAAGACTCAGTGGATAAATCTCCTTGAAAAACATTAAAAAGTTTGTGGAGGTACTGAAAAAAAATATTCAGTGAAGACTTAAATAGAAAAAGTTGTACAATACTGAAACAGGAAAACTTGTTTCACCAACAATAGATGAAAATTTATTGAATATTAATGAAAATGGTAACGTATTACGAGAAACATTTATATGTACTTACATTTCCACTAACACATGTAGTAACACTACGTGTCATGTGCACACTTAACTGATAAGTCTCAGCTAATAAAATTAACGCAAAAAGTGTCCTTAATGTATAATATCTTATGACACATAATGACAATGAGCCCATAGCAGATTTTAACGTAGTTTGTAATAGATATTTTCCTCCTACTACATCTAATGAGAGTGCATTAAAATCATTTTTCAGTATTTTAAAAAATTACCTTTCGGATAATATCAATGTACAGACCTGGAAAAAATAAATGTACCACCCCATTCTATTTTAAGCACCGTTTGTCTTAGAAGAAAAAAAGTACTAATCGACTGGGAATAATGTCTTTATTTCGAATATTAATGTATTAATGTTATGTTAGTAATATGTAATGTATGAAGGGGTCATCTACATATTAAAAGTTTTTACAACTTGCTTTTTTCACATGGTGACACCGACTTTTGATACTTTGAATTCTTGGAAGAAATCAACCAAGAAAATGTATAGTTTATGTATTTTGTCCTAAGTCTTCATAGAGTTAGAATGAGTAAGTACTTGAAGATATTAGTGTTAAACCCATGTGAGAAACTTTGATTTATATTTTCCCAAAAAGTCATCCAATTCAAATGTTTCTGTTTTAATGAGATACAATGGATACAATGAGATACAATGGAATGGATCCTAACATAAACGAGGCACTATTTTGATTCAATTTTTTAAATTATAAAAGCTATTAATAAGTTCATATTAAAAAATATAAGTAATGACCTACATTAATTTTTGCATTAAAAAATCAGCTTTGTCAAAAATATGATGTAAATTGCAGCTCATTCCAATCATTATGTCTTCAGAAACTTTACTTTTCACTAGTCTAAAGAGAACATCTTTTGTTTCCATTTACATCCATAGCAAAAAAATCTTAGCATGTAACCGGAAAAGTTGTATAACATTTTATTTTATGAAACGATAGCAAATTTTATATTAAAGTTTCTATACCATGTTTCCGGTTATTAACTGAATGACTCTGGTACTTTTTCATTGCAAAATCTTAACTTTATTTTTATAAATGTATGTATAAACCACTAACACATTTTCTTTTATAATTCTATGAAGGGTTAAGACAAAAATTAATAAACTGTATAATTTTCCGGGTTGATTTGATTCAAAGAACTCAAGGTCTCGAATATGGGTGTTATCATTTGAAGCAACAAAGTTGGTACAAAGTTTAATAAGTAGATGACCCTTTATGCAAAAAACTCATTCATATTCGAAAAGAAGGCAATATTCAAAGTTGATTGGTACATTTTTTCGTCTATGACAAACGGTACTCAAAATAACATAAAGTGGTCTTTTTTTCCCCAAGACTGTACATAGATTATCCGCGTTGACATTGTATATGACATTGTATACCAGTCTTAAACCACTTCAGTTACGCTCGTATTCACGAATAACTTCGACCGAGAGTTGAACCGAGGGTCCAGTAACCCCAGGTTGAGGTTTTCAACCGAGAGTTGAAAACTCGTATTCACCGTCTACTTCGGACGAAAAGTTACCCAACTCAGAGTTACTCGACCCCGGTTGAATAAAGCGTGCTAATTGGTTAAAAAAATCAGATGACGTTTTCGGTTTCGCGTTAAAGCTTTGTTTGTTTATATTATGGAAGAAAAGTGCCGGAAAAAAAAAGGAAATTAAATGTAGTACTTATTTTATTTTTTACAAAATATATGCACAAAATAAAAACTTGTAATTACTAAATATGGAGATTAACTTATTTTAATTTCTTACAAAGTTAAATATTTTTTTAACAATTTATTCAAATTTTATGTATTATTATTATTACTTTTAAACATATATGTGAGTTAAGAAAGGGATATGAAATGTGTTAATTGCTGAAGTAAGTTTTATAAGTTTATTTTTCAAATAAAATTTGTCTTAGTAGCTAAACGAAAACTTGATTTGATCAAAACGAAAATTTTATTTCAACAGCAATTATGTTGATTTCTATTATTAATAGCTATAATTAGTAATTTATTAAATAATTTCTAATTAAGAAAATATTAAAATGGAGAAAAAGGAAAAAATTCCAGAAAGTAGCCTCTAGTACTAATTTTATTTTGTCGAATCAATTTATATATTAAATGATATCCAGATGTATTGATTTGATTTTTTTTATTTTCAGCAATCTAATTAAAATGATTAATTCTAATACAATTAGATAGTAATTAATATGCACATTGACAAAAACAACAACAAAAGAGTGGAAATAATATCAACAGAGCTTCAAAGAATGCTTAAAAGGTGGTGTTTGTGGTTCTAACAGTGCCCTGGCACCAGGCACACAAGTTTTTCAAGAGCTCCAACGGCGCATTCAATTATCGCTTCCGATCGGTTAACAAACATTTTATTTTAACTAGTCGCTAAATAATAAACTCCAAACTTGTTTTTAGTTTAAACTGTCAACCATGGATATATTGCTATTTTATTAGATGTTATTTTAATGAACACTAATATTTAAAACCTTTTAAGGCTACTATATAAATTTTCATTCAACAGAGAATCGAGTAAAGTCTTTTCTAAATAATGATAAATGAATTCTGTATACTATCTGGACATAAAACTGTGAAATATTACAAAAAGTTGATTTTTTTTTTTAATTGTAGCTTTTAGAAGCCCCTTTACCCCTTTTGTATAAGAATTTTTCCATTATCAGATTTACAAGTTCAAAGGTATTCACTTGACTGCCTTTGAATATTTTTTAATAAATTAGCCTAAGTAATTACAAAATATTTTTACATGCATAGACATCTATTTTTAGATCCAGTGCATCATTAAAAAAGATGTATTTATATAGAAAATTATACTTCATTTTCTATATTCTTTCTAGTTCTTAAATTTTATTTTTTTCACTCATTTAGATGTCACTTCATAGATTCAATTACAATTTTATTTATGAGAGAGAGAGAAAAAAAAAGATTTTTAAATATTTTTTTATGAATGAATGGCGATAGATTTCTAGACTAGATAGGGAAAATAATGATAGTTCGTAACCTGATAAAACAATCTGAATTTATTAACGATAATTTCAGATAATTTTATAGTACTGAATTTTAAGGAATATAATTTTTTTGAATGTGATTTAGTGGAGAAGAATAAGTGCCCCATTTGCCCCACCCTACCCATGCATCACTCTATCTTTCTTTCTTTCTTTTTTTTTTTTTTTTTTTTTTTTGTCAGTGTTATAAGTTAATTAAAGTAAATTAAAACGTGACTCAAGATTCTATGTAAGATATAGAAATAAAAAGAAAGTTTAAAGTATTAAAAATAGAATGTATGTAATCTCATATATATATATATATATATATATATATATATATTATCTGCAAACATTTTAGCTGGTTTGTTTATATTTATACATACAACTCATATATTATATGTTTAATTATTTGCTTACATAAATATTCAAGATCATGAAGAGTAGAGTTTATTTGCCTTAAAAAATTGTCAACATTACCTAAAGGACTAATAAAACATTACTAAAATAACATATTTTGCATTTAAGGTTATTTATTTTTTTCAAATTTTCATTAAAAAAAAAATTAGGAATAACGAATGTATTTTAACAGTAGCGAAATGACTCCTGTTTACATAAATGAAATTTCAGATATCAAACTAATTAGTATTTTCGATTTACCAACTAAAGTAAAAAAATTCAAGGTTTTTTGTTTGTTTTGTTTTTTTTTGGGGTGGCGGGGGGGAAACATTTTTGTGAAAAGTAAAAGAAGTTATTTTTGTGAAATGTATTATATTTTTGCAAAAAAAAACATTTTGTAACAAAAAAGGAAATTCAGTTATTCAAATTCAACCAAGCATTTATTAAAAATAACTTCTCTAAGTCCTTCTGCTAAAGTTTTACTTTTTGGTGAATTTGTTTTGTTAGTAGATTACACATTTTAAAAGCTAACACAATAAAAATAATTAATGAAGAGTATGTTTTTGTGGAATTGAATTTTGTAAAGGGTCCTGTTTTATTAAAAGGAGTTTTGTGAAGGGCTTGTTTTATTAAAAGCAATTTTATGAAGGGCCCTGTTTTATTAAAAGCAATTATGAAGGGCCCTGTTTTATGACATGGATTTTTTTGTGAAGGGGCCCTAAATAGGCCCCAAATTTTGTCTGGATTGATCCTTAGTATGTGTATATGTGAAAACATGATGGGAAAAGGGGGAGGGGATAAGTTTGGTTCTGTAAGTTTATTATGTACAGCTGTTATAACTTTTTATATACCGTACAATCAATGGTTTAGGTCATATCAATTCTGTCATGATAGACAAAATTGGAAGTGACAAAACGTTTATTTGAAGAGAAGCATTATTTTAAAACAAAGGTGTTTCTGGATTTTTTGCCTGGTGTTATTTTAAAAATGAACAATTTTTTATCAATGTATTTCAGCCCTTTACTTCTATTGTAATATTTTAAATTATATATAATTTTGAAATTAAAACACAGTTGAAACTTAAATGTAATTAAATAAATATTTCAAATTTCTCAAAAATTGGGAAATATAACGTAAAGCTCAAAAACAGAAATAACAATAGTATAGTGTTAATCAATGATAGAGTTGTTTAATTAATATAAACATATTCGTGATTTAAACAAAGAATAAACCTACTAAAAATCTTCAATAGATAAATACAACTCAGATGATATATTGTTTAGTTTAAAACCACAATATCTAATTTATAGAGCTAATCTTATATTTATATAACAGATCGTACATAAATAATAATAGTGTATCTTTCACACAAGACCCTAAATTTAACTTTTACCCATATTCTACGAGTACCAAAATCGAAAACCTACATTGAGTCGATGGATACTTGAACATAATCTAAGTATTTTTTACTTAAAGAAAAATGCAAATTAGTATGATGTCTCAAATTTTAATTAGAACTTACGTACGATATTTATTTCGCTACTATTAAAATACATTCATAAATTCTTTTTAAGATAAAAATTGCAAAAACAAATAACCTTAAATGCAACAATTTTTATTTTAATAGCAATTTATCTACCATTAATGTAATGTTGACTATTTTTTATGGCAAATAAAATTCTTCGCGACCATGCTTATTTATATAAACAAACAATTGAACATAAAATATAGAGGATTTATATATAAATATAAACAAACCAGATAAAAAAAATTGAAGCTAATACATATATATGAGATCACATACCTTTGCATATTGTTCTTTTGTTTTATAATAGTAATAAATTTCTATTATATCTTATACACAGACACTTGATTCAGTACGTAAGCTCGTAAGCCGCCATTATTGTAAAATGTGACTAGTCTTGCTCTCTCGTCTTGTTTTTTGTTAACTACGCATGCTCGGTTGAAAAACTTGAACTTCAACCCTCTGTAAAGCCAGGTCCAGTAACTGACAGTAACTGAACCCAGCGTTAGATTTCGCCTTCAAACCGGTCCAGTCAGGTAGACGATGAATACCATTTTAGCTTTCGACCCGGGTTTTCGGCATAACTCGGGGTCGAAGTTATTCGTGAATACGAGCGTTAAAGATTTTGAATGCACAGGTAAATGGTCAAACAGTTCTTTTCCTATTGTAACAAATCAAATTAAACCTCTCAATTTTGTTCATAACCTAGAAATGTTAATTCTAAAGCATTTAAAAAATATTTAATAACACACTTGTTTAGTGATGATGTGTCACCTATTTATTGGTACCAAGATAATTTATTCGTGTTTTGACAAGTGCTGCAGTAATAAAATAGGGAATAACAAAGTGATTATGATGGAATCGGAAATATTACCCTGTCAAAATAACGATAAATAAGATATAAGAATATTTTTTATATAATTATTATATTCATTTGCAATGCAGGAATAGTTTTTTTTAGATAATCGAATAGATATATTATTGTTATGCTTATTGAAAATTCCAAGTGCGTCTTTAACCTTCCTACCCTGTTGAAATTTTATTGAACCTTTATAAAAATATTTCAAACCAGAATTTTTATTTAAAACTATTTAACATATTTATTAAATTAGTTCTATGTGGCTTTAAGTTATTTTATGAAAAAAATTCTTATTCGAATGGAATGAAATAAATTATAGAAACGAGTCGATTCGATCCATTTTGGGTCGGAAGGTAAAATACGGCGTGTTGTGATAATTTCTTTATATTTCCTACAATGACTATAAGAGATATATATATAAATTTTATTGCAATCATTTGCAAGTCATTTCTTTAAAAATTGAAGGGATATTATTTGTTATCTCGTTTAAATCAGGTGAGTGATCATGTCGCTGTCACCAAGGTTATGATAATGTTCGATTATGTTATAGAATAAACGATTTCAAGAAAACAATACATTTTGCTTGTAATTTGTATACTCTCGACAAGTTACAGAGATTGTGCTAACGAAATAATAGTGTTTGAAGTGTCTCACTTAAATATCACTTATAGCTTTATCCTACGACAGCTGGCTTGTTTCTACCCAACAATGTATCCACAAATCATAGCTTCCATAGATCATCTCCGTACTGACGAATGGGTGTCTACTTAAAGCAACTCTAGTTTATCAAACCATACTTTTTCTTCTAATTGTTGATTATCCAAAGTTTTTAATCCATTTCACGCATTTTTTGTTACTGCCAACGGAAGGAATGACAACAGCAGCTGTGCTAACTCATACATAGATGGATGCGACCAATTGCATATTTAGAAACATTACACTACCGATTACTATTTTCTTCTTCATGATTGTCATTTGTAAACAGAAATTCAGAAATGCGATGACAGTGATTTACTAACGTATAGGTATGATATGATTTCTTCAATATGTGATTCATATTGTTTGATCACATAGTGCATAATCAACAGAGGTATAAAATATGACGCAATATTTTTTGGATATATCTAGAACCAAACATAAATTATAAAATTAACATTGAAGAAAATTCTTTACAATTAAAATTTTTATATTTATGCACATTTATATTATTTCTCAGTAATTTATTTAAAAAAATATTTTTTTCTGTGAAATTTAAAACGGGTCTAAAATTTTTTGTAAATTTTACAATTTTTTTCAAGAATATTACTAATGCGAAAATGAAAAATATTTGAATAAATCAACGCATATCAATTGAAAGTTATATGATTTAAGAACAAATGAATAATATCCATTACTTCGTAAATACAGTTCATATTGATGTTTTAAGATCACTTCATTGTAGGAAAGTGCAAGAATAAGCTAATTCAGAATTGACTAAGGAATTACCGATATAATCATCGAATGAACTTCAGAAAACAAAACTGATACCTTCATTTATAATACATTTACAAAATTTTGACAGAACACACAGTTTGCACTTTTATAAAATAATTCTTACCTTTCCGATGATACTTCCAACTTCCTGTAAGAGAAAAAAATACTTATTATATATAGTATAGTATATATTCGTGTATAGTATTATACATATTACTCTGTAAATATATGAGTAAAATATACATTCAAAATAGACATTCTGTGTAATTAACATGTTTATATACAAACAAGATTAAAAAAAAATGATTATGCATTTAAATTTTTGGCTCTTTTCGATTCTTTTTATGTTTAATTGATATGAAATTATTAAAGACTGATTTACGTTTTTAAAAAAATCATGCTAATATATTAGAAAAATTCAAAATTATTTGACGAATTAGAAGATAACTTTCTAGATATGCATAAAGGAAAACGCAACAGAAAATTAAAATAAAACTATCAATGAATTAATAAGAATACCAGGATATACTCACTGAAAATAATAACTGATGTTTATGATTGCATTCTTATAAATTGTTAGAAATTAGTAGATTCTTTCAAGAGATTCAAGTGCTTATTTTGGTTAAAGTATGCATTTTAAAAGTTATATAATTGCCAGGATGCCGGTGTAACGCTTGTAAAATTAAGATAATTTTTGCAGCTTTTTAGGGATGAGAAATTGACAACTTATTTTCAAACGGAAATCATTATATTAGATAATACGAATTGTAAATTTCCAACTGAGTGACAAATTGTCCAGGACAAAAATTTTAATCAGGTAACTAGGTCTCTGGTTCAAATCCTGGCATGGACACTTTTTCACTCAGTTGGAAAAGTACAATTCGTATTATTTATCTACCAATTAGACTAATTGTGTTAAATTAATGTCGTATAATTACGTGTCCAATGTTTTCTTGGAGTTCTATTCCCTGCGATTTATTCTGTTTAGCTGTTTCAGATTACAGACCAGATGATTGTTTAAGTGAAAAGAATCCGCCAGATTTGTCCAGGATAGCTCAGTTGGTAGAGCATTGGCATTTTATGCCAAAAGTCCCTGGTTCAAATCCTGGCCAGGACACTTTTTCTCTCAATTGGAAAATTACCACTTGTATCATGTAAAAAAATATATATATATATATATTTAGTGTCCGATATTTTCAGAAGAAATTCCATTTATTTATCCTAACGATTTTTAAAATGAGTGTAACTGCATCGAGACAAAGCCACCAGTCATACGTCAAAAACTACAACTGAAATCCTTTAAAAAACTAGCGCATTGCATTTATATCTTTTTACCATATTCTTCGGAAGTCCGTTGAAGTTTCACCTATGGGCTATTGTGCCTTTCGTCTGCTGAAAAGAGCTCTTTCTAAGTACAAACCTAGCACGATTGATAGACACTGGGAAGTAGTGAAAGAGGAATGGCAAGCAATACTCCTGGAAATTTTACGAAAAGCCCTTCCATCATGGAAAGCAAGATGTAGGCTTATAGTCCAAAAAGAAGGTTATCAGATCAAACATTTAAAAAATAATTTTTTACAGTTTAAACATTAAAAAAAGCCCTGAATACGTTCGAAAAATGCTTAAACACCCTTTTAATAGATTTCCAAAATTCTAAAGAATTCGAGCATTTCTTATGCAGTAGGACTTTTTTTTTTTTTTTTTTTTTTTTTTTTTTTTAAATACTTTGAGCATTGCTTAAACTTAAATTTATTCTAAAAGTTATAACATTTATATCTAGAATTTTTACTTTGTATTTATTTGAGTAAAATTTCATTTGATGTTTTTTAGTGATAACAGCAAAAACAATGCAAGATTTTGTTGAATGTTTGAATAAATATTATCAAAACGAACCCTGTCATGAAAACGGATTAAACTGATATTACTTTGATAATAAAGTAAATAAATAAATAAAAAGAGACTTTTGAAACATTCACATTTTCTCCATACATAATTATCCAAAATTTGATTAGGTCTAGGTCCGACAATTTCAGTTGAAGATCCAAATCCATGAGAGCTTACATCATACTATAGCTTTATGAGGCTGTCAACGATTTGCAAAATGAGATGGGCAGATAAGGATTGATTTTTGTCCCGCCGATAGACGGATTTTTTTTTTCTAAGATGTTTTGATTGTTTTAATACAATTTAGAATCTATTTTTCTTGCCCCTCTGATTTATTTTTTGTTTGAAGACTGTTTAAATGTGTTTTAAATAAGATTAAAAACATAGGTTTATTTAGGAAATTTTATTGTATTTCAATTATATAAAGGATCAGGGTCCATAATCATTCTCTTTTGGCCCATGAAATAAGCCTAAACTCGATTTTGTTATACTGTCTTAATTATTTCACTTTTTAATATTAGAAGGTTTATCCTGTACGATTTCAACAATATTTTTTGCATTTTGTTCGGATTTATATGACTTACACAAGCTCAAAGTTCGTATTATTCGTAGTTTTTGATGAAAAATACGCAATTTCTCCTAATTTTGCCTCAATTATTTATATGAGCGTGCAACACTTTCTTATTTACATATATTTAAAATACATCAAAATATACAATATATGTAAAAATAAAAGTGTTGCAAAGCTACGCTCATAGTAAAATATTAAAAAATATATTAAAAATTGAGGTAAAATTAGGCGAAGTTGCGCATTTTTCATGAAAAACTACAAATAATACGAACTTTGAGCTTGTGTAAGTTATATAAATCCAAACAAAATACAAATATATATATATATATATTGTTGAAATCGTACAGGATAAACCTTCTAATATTAAAAAGTGAAATAATTAAGTCAGTATAACAAAGCCGAATTTTAGTCTTATTTCATAGGCCAAAAACACGGCTTATGGACCCTGATCCTTTGATTTATTTTCGTTATGAAACACTGATAACCCCATGGTAGCTTTTACATCTATTAATATGTGAAAAATAAAGGAAAATATATGTAAATCTATGATGGTATTATGAATGCTTCATATCGAATAAAAATCAAATTGATAAAGTTAAAATACATTACAATTTCTAAATAAACTTATGCTTTTGATTTTGTAGATTACATTTAAACAATCTTTAAGCAAAAATAAATCAGATAGGCAGTAAACACAAATCTTCAATAAATAACTTTTAAAAAGTAAAAGTGAAATAGAAAAAAACAGTGTGAAATTTGTGTTTAAAAATTTGGTGTGATATCAATTTTTCAAGCTTATATTCTGAAATTTATTTTTCTGCTAACTTATTTTTCATGGATAAATAACTCAAGTGTCCATGATGATAGATATATTTCTATAATTTACATAAATTTCTCAGCACCCTTGTCCGAATATATATATGTGTGTGGGTATATATTAAGATACCCGCCAAGCCCATATTGCATAAATTTTTAAACTTTTAATTTTCGGAAACATGTTATGATGTATTTAGAACATCATAGAAAGATTTTTTTGACATGTCATACGTAGGCACTTGATTAATTTACATACGAAAACCAAGTTAATAGCAAATGTTAAATAAGCATAAAAAAAATAAGCTTGGGAAATTGATATCACACCATGTTTTCAGACATAACCTTCAACTTGTTTGCTTTTCTTTTTGTTTAAACTTGACTACTTTTAAAAAGTTACTTTTTGTAGCTCTCATTCATTATTATTTTTTAAACAGTATATGTGATTTATAAAATAAACTCATTGAAATTAACATGAGCTCTCGCAGAATCTTGAAATAAATGCTTTATACTGTATAACATACTATAGTGAGTTGCGACCCAATGAAGGTACATATAGACCTAGGGCCCGGTTTAATTTGGGGCATCCCTTCCTATGCTACCGCAAAAAATTAAACATTTTCAATATTTCTCTCAACACTAGGCACACATAGAAGTTATAATTTTAGTTATGCAATTATTATTTTATCATTTTCTGCCTGTTCTTGACATACATGTTTACAACTAGAAAAATATTAAAATGGCAAACGCCAACAGTAACTGGAATGTAGAAAATTAATAAATTGTAATACATATTGAGTAAAATAACGAATATTTTCAGTAACTGTTTTTCAAAATATTGTTTTAAGGCGTAACTATAAACACTTGTAGATTTTTTTAATAGAACTAAAACTTTTAAAATATGCATATTAAATTTGGTGCACCCCATTAATTTTTACCAAAGGGCAAACAATTAAAGTTTATCTCCCCATATTTGTTATAAAATTTTAAATTTAATTTACAAGATGTTTTTATGTCAGTTTGAATAATTAAATTTCTTAATGATACGATAATATTTTTTAAACGTAACTCCGTACAAATAGTTTTAAAGGAATAAGTTATATGTTTAAAATACGATTGAATATTTAGTGACTTTCGTTCATTTTAACATTAAATACAGATAAAAGTAACCTGTTAACATTATAGCATTCCAATCAATGTTTTAATATAAAAAATAAATAAAAGGTGTATGCATTGAATTTGATTACGCTGAGAAAAAAAGCATCGTATTTGCAGTTGGTGAAAAGCACTTGACACAAAGCCAGTTTGGAGAAACTCCAAACAAAAAAGAAAAAAGCACAAAATCTTTTGGTAAAACCTGACTACAAAGCTTTTAAATCGAATAAAAGAAATGCAAGTGAACAACTTTCCTACTTTGCTTTAAATAATTTGAGGCCATCTGCAGGGCCGTGTTACTAAATATGGAACTTTTGTTATGGACGAGATAATAAAAGAAACTTAAAATATACGTTTACTGCACCTCATTCTATGACACCTATAACGAATTGACCTAAATTCGTACTTATCTTATAATATAAAATATATCGGTGAATAACAACAACGATATTAAGCATATTACTGTCCACTGCACAGGTTTGCACGGCATAGCCTGGACCGCCACAATTTTTACACAAAATGCAGATGTTTTAAACCTACAATTAAGATTTTTAAAAAAGAATACTGCATTTATATTTATGCGAAAATTTCACAGCATATTTCAGACTATATAACCGCAAGCCATGGAATATTAAATAACAACATTAATGATCACTTAAACAAATACATTCAAATATAGACTCGTTAAAAAATTAATAATGCAGTTTAGAATAAAACAAACACATGTTTAAAAAAATCATAATTTCGAAGCTCTATACTAAAAAAAAGCGGACTTTTAAAAATATTTCGCTAGTTTATTAAATCAAAGAAAATGTCCAAAGATTCTGTTTACAACATTTTTATATTTATACCGCTATTATTCTTTTAAAAAATGCCGACCCAACACGGTCCGGGAAGAAGTCCGGGAAGTCCAGACCCGGCCCAAGTATGTATTAAAAAAATGTAATCCTAGGACTTACCAAAGTGAACAGAAATAAAATTCACCCGAACTCTGTCCACGGGGCGCGCTTGGACCGGAATCAGGATTCAGGCTAATCCCGGCCCGATGCAGATCTCTATTCCAGTGAACATAATAAATAAAATGTGTTGTTGGAAAATCATAAATCAATCCATAAAAGCTCTGTTGTATCAAAAAATGTTGCAAATTAGATTTTTTAAAATATCGTTTTAAATATCAAAAGTAAAATTAATTCATAATAGAATAAAGCTCGCTTATTGGAATGGCCGTTTCTTAATTAGTTAAAATAATCTATTCTATTAAGGAGTCGGGTACATTTGAAAAGTCAAACGTTAGGTAAGTTCAAAGAGTCTTATCTTAAAAATTTTTGTTCCACTTGTACAAAACTTTAAATCAATATTTCAACAGTTCTGCTCCATTGAATTTTGATTTTCATAAAATTAAATATATTTATTTTTTATTATTTAAAAATCATAAATAAATGCACATTTTTTCCAGGAATTGGTGCATTGGGTAATACTCACAAAACTTAACCATATCAGTTAATTTTTTGTTATGCATAACTAAATAGCGTCTCAATAGAAAGATCTACTAATGATTCAAAACTTGTACTCTTTCAATAATGAAAGATAAAGATTTTATGAATATCAAAATTTGGAAGTATTTTAAATACATAAGCAAACAATTTTTTAAAATCGTTACACCGAAGGATAAAATATTTTTGTCATTTCGTCTACATTAACTTACTATAAAATATGTTAATTTTTTATGAAAATCTGGCCAGCCACTTTCCAGAAATTGTGCGCGAAAGCTGCAGAGAAAAAAAAATAAAGTATTGAATAAAATGATTTTAATATTCCTTATGCCGTATATAGAGATATTGAAATGATTTTTACCAAAGCTTTTAAAGGGTGTTTTTGCTTAGAATATTAAAACTCAACTAAATTTTAATGTAAGTGAATATTAATTTAAAAAGAACAAATTTTTCGGTCGATTCAAAGGGACTAGATCTCTTAAGCGAGATATTCGATTAGCCGGGACTGGCCACATTGTCCCACATTTTAACAATAATAAAAAATATTAAAATAAACAACTTTAAAAAAATTAATCTAGATATTACTTTTAAATAATAAATTGTTACATAAAAGGAAAATTCATTCACATTAAAAAATAATAATAATTTTCCTCTTTATTTTAAACTAGCTGATCCGCCTGGCGTTGCTCGGTCCCGTCAAAAAATAGTATGAAGCGCGAAATCACTCTAAAAATCGCTGCACAAAACAGTTCCTCTCGTAACCCTTTTGTCTGTCGCAGAGTCAATAGAGAGACAGACCCCGAAGCGGAAGTAAATTCAATACCACCATCTCAAATGTCTGGGTCATTTAATTCAAACCGGGGCAGTTTTATGCCAAAACTAAGAAAAGTTTCCGCCCAGTTTTCACAAAAAATTGTATTTCCGGAATCAGAAAAATAAACTACATATATACTGTGAGTTTCGAATCGATACTTCTAATAGTTTTTTTAATATTCAAGGATGCGTGAAAATGAGAATGTTTCGTTATCTGGGATTATCAAATCAGTAATTTTTGCTTTAGCGGTTTCAAGAAAAATAGCCATTTTCAGCGCACGCGCAGGAAAATATTTTAGTTCCACCGCCAGGGAACGCATTCTGTCCTAAACGAACCTCCCACACATGTCCCCGCTGCCTACGGAACAGTATAGCCCACTTGTCCCCGCTGCCTACTGCACTGAAAAGCAGGCGTGCTAAGCACGCGCTGCAATATCTTTTATTTCCAATTTCCACCGCCAAGACAGACAAATCTATATCTTAATTAGTTAAAAATATCTTAATTGGTTCATGTTAAGTTGAGTGAACCTATTCCCATTGAAACCCGACTCATAGAACCCGAGAAAATAAATCCCCCACCACTGGAGTTTAATATTCCTAAATGGTGGTAACCAATGACTGAAATAGCTATACTGAAGTTTATTTAGTACCTGGGAGATCTGGAAAGAATGCTATAAAAAATTTCGTTTGAATTGGACCAATATTAAAGGCAAAATCTTTTAGTTCCCCTTTTCACTGCCAGGGGGCGCACTCTATTTTAAACAAACCTGTTTCCGAACGAAACTCTGGCACGTGTACCCACTGCCTACGGAATCGTATAGTAGGTGTGCTGCGCACGCGCTGAAAATCTTTTAGTTCCACTTTCCACCGCCAGGCGTCATCAAATCTATATCTTAATTAGTTCATGTTAAGTTGAATGAACCAATTCTCGTTGAAATCGGTCCCATAGAACCCGAGAAAATAAATCTCCTCCCTGGAGATTAATATTGGTAAATGGTGGTAACCAAGGGCTGAAAAAATGATACCGAAGTTTATTTAGTACTTGGGTGACCTGAGAAAAATGTTAGACAAGATTTTGTTTGAATCGGACAAATTTTAAATGAAAAATTTTTTAGTTCCACTTCCCATCGCTAGGGGCGCACTCTATTCTAAATAAAACTCTTTCCTATCGAAACGCCGGCACATGTCCCCGCTGCCTAGGATACCGTATAACAGACGTGCTGCGCACCGCTACAAAAATTTTTGTTCCACTTTATAGCTCCAGGGGGCTCATCATCTGTATTTTAAGTAGTTATCTTTATCTTAATTAGTTCATGTTAAAATATACGAACTAATTCTCGTTGAAATTGGGCCCATAGAACTCGAGAAAATAAACTCCCTCCCCTGGTGATTAATGTTCAGAAATAGTGGTAACAAAGGGCTAAAAAAATTATACCGAAGTTTATTTAGTACCTCGGGGACCTGATAAGAATGTTAGAAAAGTTTTTCTTTGAATCGGACCAATAATAAAAAAGTTCTGGGGGCAGGGGGGGGGGGGATGGAGGGCGTTTCGATCAGAGCATTAACGCGATATTTAAATTGTGACTAGACACTTCTTTCCCCCTTAAAAATTAAATAAACGACCTTTAACATTAGGAATTATCGTTAACTTTTTTTTAAAATGACGTTTTTTTTTTTTGTTTTGAAGTACAAATGCAGTAGAAAGTTATCGTTGCAAATTTCTGAAAACAAATTTATAAATGTCGTCACGTACATGAAAAAACTCTAAAAATTGCATAAAACAAATCGCGAAAAATCCACAAATCGCTATTCGAATTCAGAATAATTTTTATTGAAAATAAGACAAAATTTACTACAGGTAAGTTGCAATCAGCTCATGACCTTTTCATCCGCCAATCACAATTGCCCGGTTGACTTCCAACTGTGCCTACAATCGTCTCAGCTACCAATAACTACTGCCTTCCAACGGTGCTTGATTTCCAATGAGCGATTTGTGACGTCATTTGAAACAAAAAACGTTGCAAAACATGCAAAAACGTTAAAAACGCATAAAAAATTAAATTAAAAAATCTAATCAAAAAATCAAAATCAGGATAATTAATAACCCACCCTTTCCTTTTAAAATCATGATTTTTTATCTTTAAAGAATTATCAACTCTTTCCAAGGTAGAAAGAGAGAAAAAAATGACGATTTTGTGCATTACTGAGGTCGAAATAGAAGCAACCTACGGACCAATCAAGCATTCAGGGGAAAATTTCTTAGTGTTGTAGGAAAAAAATCCCAAAAATTCAAAAATCGCTTCACGAATTCCAAAAAAAGCTTTATTGAAAAGAATACAAAATTTACTATATAGGGCAAAAAGATTGGAACCGGATTCCTGTTACTAATGTGGAAAAATCGCAGCAAAACGTAAAAAAAACGCTAAAAATCACATAAAAAATAAATTAAAACAAATCTAATGAAAAATTCCAATTCCGGGCTTCGAGTTGCAAAACTACATACATAGAGGTACCTTCCCACCAATTTTTATAGCTCTGCGTACATCGGTCTCTTCAGAACACGGTGTACAGTCACACAGACAGGAAAACTTCTCTCTTTATTATATTTATAGATAGATAGGTAGATATAAAATAAATAACAGTTGTTCAATTTATTCACATTCAAATTAATTTATTCAAATTATGCCCCATAATACAATAAATATAATTGTGACGTATTTTGAAAATTCATGCTGTACAAAGATGTATCTAAATTCTGATTAATATAATTAATTGACTACCCTTACCTGTTTTACTGTTCATAAATGGTTTGGAATAATTGTTTTTTTTTCTTGTTGTTGTTGAAGTTTTTCTCTAGAGTATCTACAAAAACAGATGTTTGGGGAAAATTCTTACAGATTTACTTATTTTTAAGTGATAATATTTTATTTAAAATAATTATTTCTTTAATATTATGTATTATTTTGCATTAAAATTCCGTTGCACTCTAAATAATTTGCGGGATAAGACGAAAACTTAAAAAATGAGTATTTTAATTTTGAGTGGTGGTCTGCTTCTGGGTCACTATTTATTAAAATGTACAAATAGTGGCCATTTGGGACCACTACTGTAGCATATACAAAATTATATTTGTGTGTTTAATTTTTAAAAAATATATTAAGCACTTTTTGTGTTTCTAAGCCTTTGAATATAATTTATTTAGTTTTCTGTTTATCAGAACCTATAAGTGGGCAAGGGGTCTAATATTGGTTAACAAGTGGCCCATTTCTGGAGCAGCGAGAGTATAACTTCACTAAGCTAGTGACTTAGACAAATGATTGTTAAAAGAAGATGTTAATAACTGAAATAGTTTATACTTGGTTTATACTGTAAGTTGTTTGATTGGTTGGTTGGTTACACCGTAACAGAAATTTTAAAAGAAATGGCTATACCTTTTATTAGTTTTTTGCTGCACTGAAACATTTTTTTTTTTCACAAAAATTTAGAAATTGATTTCTTTGTCTTATAATCATATATGAAAAATTTTCAGAATATCATATAGCTAACATATAGCTAAGGATTTTTTCTACGTGCGCAGAAAACATAATTTAAATTAAATTCAGTAATAACAGATTTCTGTATTTTTTTTTCTGCTGTAGATATAGATACAAATTCACATGAACACAAATAGAAAACAAAAAGATAACGGCATTCAGTGGCTCCTAAAAGGCCTTGTTTTGTATGAATCTTATCTTCTATTTTTTGACCTATTGTATGTATTTCAATAAATTTATATTTATGAATTTTATTATATATAATAGCATTATTAATTAATAAATAATATATCAAAAACATTTGAATGTAAAATATGCATACAATTTATGTTTCGGCTCTTACAACGTATCATGCAAAATAAAAAATAATGAAATACATAAATTACAGTTCAAGTTATATTTAAATAACAAACATTTCACTTTAACAGTAATTGGTTCCTTTATCAATACTTTATATATCATTAAATAATCATTAAAAATAAATGAAAACTTGTATTTCCACGATTTTTGACAGGCTGAACTTAAATACGTAACTAAATTATGGTGTTGCTATTGAAATTTTCAATGTTGGGTTCAGTTTTAATATGTAGATTACCCCTTATGATAAAATGAATAACACACAATTCTTGTGGACTTTCTACTAATTAAAATTATACTCTTCTCTTGCATCGATTAGAACTAAAATTATAGCCATGACAGGTCACGGCGACAGATTTCTGAGTCATTAGCAACGTCACAAAATGGGAAACATCGACGTCACAGTGACTTGGATGAGGCTCACTTTCAACATCACTGGGGCAATGAAAGTAAAATACGAGCTTAATTAGAAGAAGAGAGAAATTAAATATGAGCTGTGGAGTTGCATTTTGGTCACGGTGGATTCACATTTTAATATGATTTTGGTCATGGTTCTAGTTGGAAAGTTGCTAAAATCCGTCAGTTTTTCTTAAAAAAAAAAAAAAAAAAAAAAAAAGATTCTTGTAACTAATAAAGCTTTTTAATTAAATATATCTCTGTTTTGTCCCTTTACTCTTTTTTATGTCACATTTGAAGTAATAGTTAAAGTTTTGATTAGGAAAAAATAACATTAAAAATATATTAATATAACAAAAAGCGACAGAACTAAGAGCAGGAACCTGGCTCTAAAAAACCTTTATCGCAATTATCGAAATAAAAAGAGAAACTTTCAGCCCAATCTTTATTTCTAAATAAAACTTAAAATATGACTGCCGTTAGCGTAAATTTCTTTCTTTTCCCCATTAACTTCCGATGAGTCTTTTTGCTGAGCCACTTAAAATTCATTTTTTTCTTCCTTCTTATTTATTTGACTTCTTATAAAGGCAAGTCAATCATTTATTTGGATACAAAATATGAGTAAGCAACTTTTTGTTGTTAATTTTTGTGTTTATTCGAATAATACTTTCCACATTTTTTTATAACAGGATATTTCACCTTGAAAAGATGTTTTGTAATAAGTTACGAAGTTATATGACATTTTCTCCACCTCTAAACATTATTTTAAACACGAATTAGATACAAAGTAATTAGAGTCTTTCGTTAATTTTTTACTACTAGCAAATTATAAATACATAAAAACTTATAGAAGTGTACACTGCTTGACATTTGCTAAGGAAAAGAGGCATTTTTCGCCATAATTAATTATAGACATTGTTTAAAGAAATGAGACTTACTACATATTTAAAAGAGATCCTGGTGTATCTTTATTATGCAAAACGATACAGATATTATCATACTGCAAAGCAAAATGCACAAAAGAACAAAATATGCTTTTTACAGCATTTTTCAACAGTTACGAAAAATGTTTGTTCTACCCAAAAAAGACCACATAGGAATCGGTGAGTATAGAGTATGACCTCCATCGACACTGATGCACATTTTGCATGGTTTGTACACACTGTTCACGAAACAGTTGAGGAGAGCTTGGGAATTTCCTACCTATTCATTTCACAGGGAGGTTTTCAGTTAGTTCGCGGAGAGTTCTGTCTTCGAGAAATGCGTTTACCGAGTGCATCCCAGGCGTGCTCTATAAGAGAGCTCACCAAGAACTATTTCTCGGTGATTAAATAATGTTGGATTAAATGCATAGAAGCTTGTTACATGCGTTCCACTATGAGCACATCATCGTAGGGAAAGTTTACCTTGATCTAAGGAGCATATTGGGTCAGAAACAGTTGTTCAGAATCATGTTCCCTAATGAATCCCGATTCACCATAAATAGTTATTCTGGGCACAAGATACTGTGGAAAAAGAGTGGAATTCATTCCCATCACCAGAATATCCCGGAAATTGATAACTGCCGCCGAGGAGTGATAGTGTGAGCAGGTATCAGGCACAATTGCAGAACTCTGCTTCAAATATTTGAAAAAGGTACAGTGACATCGCAGTGGTACTGCACACTGCACAGACGTTCTTCAGGGTTATATCCTTCTTTCCCGTGGTGCAGTTAGTCCAGAATTTTAGTTAATAGATAAGAATGCCCGCCCACATAAGCAGCTGAAGTGTCCCTCACACTAGCAGGAGACTATATTGAGCGTATGACATAAGAGTTCATACTCCATGCTTATGAAATGCCTTGCTTATTCTCCGGACATAAATCCTATTATAGATCATCCCTGGAATACACTCGGTAGACGTATTGCTCAAAGACTGAACCCTCCTCGAACCGTACAGGAACTGAAAATTGCCTAGTGCAACGAATGGGACAGAATTCCCCAAGCTCTACTCCACTGATTAGTAAACAGCATGCACAAATGATGCAACATATGCATCAGTGTGAGAGGAGAACATACTCCATACTCACTGATTGCTATGTGTTCCTTTTCTGGGTAGAAGAAGCATTTTTTCGTAACTGTTGAAAAAGGATGTAATAAGAACTTTTTTGTTCTTTTGCGCATCTTGCTTTGCCATGTGATAATATCTGTATAGTTTTGCATAATAAATATACACCAGAACCTCTATTAAATATGTACTAAGTCTCCTTTCTTTAAACGATGTCTATCATTAGTTATGACGAAAAATGTCTCCGTTTTTTAGCAATTGTCAAGCAATGCATTAATATTTAAAAAAGAATATAATTTGGTGTTACATAAGACGCTGCTAAAAAATGTACAGCGCGGAAAAAATCGAATGTTTTTTTTTTAGAAATTCAGTTCTATTTAATGCAAGTGAAAAAAAAGTACAGTTATAATTAGTAAAAAGTTCTTTATAAACGTATGTGGTTTATTTTCTCATAAGGGATCATCTACTTTTTAAATTTTTAAATAAATTTAAAAGTTCAATAGCAGCAACATACTTTTAATTAAGCATGTCCAAACAGTAACAAATTTTCATCGATTTCAAATGATTAGTTAGTGCGATAAATTACTGTAAAAGAAGTTAATCAATGTTAAAGAGAAACGTACGTTATTTATACATTACACGAACGACACGTTATTTTTTTGTTTTGTTTTATATGACATTTTGTAAAAGCCCAAATGTAATGTACGTGTATATTTTGAATTAAAATGTTTCTGACATATTCGTTGTCAAATCAAAAATATAGCTATAGATTTCTATGTGAATATCATTACTCTCGATAACAGGTATTTGTTATATGATTATTTCAATAACCGCAATATTACCCTATATTCAAAATGCATTTCTCAATATTGCGTATCATTCAAGATAGAGGAATGAAAAGTTGAATGAAAGAAATAAAAATAGGGGTTCGTATATACGGTCCCTCACGAAAATTTAACTTTAACGGTAGTGCAGAAAATCAATAAGTAATGAAACGAGGCAAAAACAAGTAACTTTGATATAAACAATTTTATCCTGGGGATTTTAGAACTGACATAGTTTGGACTTTTTTCCTACAGTATGCATAGACAGTGTAAAGGGCTTACTATATACTGTTTCACCTTACCTTCCTGCTTTTAAAAAATATTGAAGTGTGCAATGTGCAAACATGTATTATAGCATGTATTATAGACTCAAACATGTATTATAGACTCATGATTATGTTGCTGAAAGTATTAGTGCGTTTATTTTTCCTGTCTGGAAATCGATGAACAATTCAACTCAATCCCTTCTTTTTTAAGTTTAGAACTTTTTTTTTAAAGTTTAAAACGTTAACTTTGAAATAGTTTTTTCTAATGATTTAATTGAATTGAATTCAGTTTAATATTTAGTAATTAATATGTTACAAATAATTTAAGAAAAAAACAGAACGTTCTTTTTCCCCCTCTTCGCGAGTAACACAGGAAGCAAATAAATCTGCGATGTTTGATTTGAAATGTTTGTTTAAAATATATTCAACTGTTTATGCACATACTATATACCTATGTACAGTTCTGAAAAAAAAAAAGAATGACTTTGTACTAATTCTGCTGCAAATAATCGAAATAAAAATATACATACATATTAATCGATAGGGAATAATAGCTACTGTTTTATGATGTGCATAAATTAAGATTTAGGGGGCATCTACATAGTCAAAATTGTAATGACTTTCATATTACAAATGTTAACACTTACTTTTAACAGTTTATTTGAGTTCCTTATATTAAAGCAGACAGAAAAAAACATATATTTTATGTACTTTTTTCTTAAATATTTAAAGACTTATAAAAGAAAACGGCACTTCTCTATTATCCCGTCGACCACTTTTCATAACAAAAAACTATCGCCAAACTGTAACGCTAAATAAACGGGAGAACGTTGCCATTGGAATATTAAAATAAAAAAATAAATAAAATATAAGAATTTAAGGACACAATTGTTATTTTAATTAATAAAATAACTAATAAATCAGTAAAACATATTGAAAAATACACGCAAATGTCGGATTAAAAACCACCTGATGACATAACAAACACGTATAATGCTTCTGACATCAAGTAAATGGGACTGAATTTTTGGCGTTTAATCTTACAGTTTGGCGATAGTTTTTTTTTATGAAAAGTGGTCGACGGGATAATAGAGAAGTACCAAGAAAACGTTTCTATAAACATAATTTCCGTGTACATAATCGTTACGAACATTTATGTAATGAAATAAATGCAATTTAATTTCTCATAATCTGGGAAAATACTGGCATGGTGTTTAGATAAGTTCAATGCAATATAAAAACATTTTTTACAATCAGAAAATTAGCACTGAACATTTACGATTCTAGGAGAATGATCTCGGAAATATATATTTTTTTAATTAGACTTCAATATTACTGAAATTTCATGCGATAACTCCAGAATTTTCATACTGAAAAAAAATCATTTTCCAAACTACTCATTACCAAATTGATTCAGATTAAACTGACGAAATCTAAAAATCTAGCCCAAAATATTCGCAAGTAAAAAATGATACTACTTATATTTTTGCTATTTAAAGCTTTAAGAATTATATAACATAAATTATTTTGAAAGAAATTTCTATATTATGAGCTTTTTGCATCATTTTGATGTCAACTTTGAAATTTAACAGTTAAAAAATGTTTCAAAATATTCTAGGAAAGATAAATCTTTATCATCCAAAGAAAAGATAATAATAAAGGCTTAAGAAGCACTTTCTAAAGCAAAATATCCATCATCTACATGACACCATCTTGTTTACTTTCATCCATTTCACGAGGCGGTTAGTGCTTCGGAGTTACTCTTGGTAAAGATATGGTGAGTGATATTTACAAAATGAACATACCTTATTTTTTCCCTCTTCATGAATAACACCGGAACCTAACAAATCCGCGATGTTTGATTTGAAATGTGTATTTAAAATATATTTAACTGTTTGTGCTCATATACACCTATGCGAAGTCCTGGAAAATAAATGATCACTCCCTACTAATTCTGCTACAAATAATCGGATAAAAAAATATAGGTACTAATGAATAGGGAATAATATCTACTATTTAAAGTTATTGCCAAATTATGCTTTTAGGGACATCTACATAATTAAAATTGCAACGACTTTCATTTTTCACATAACACTCACTTTTAAAACTTTTTCTGAGTTTCTTAGATCAAAGCAAGCCTAAAACGAATGTAATTTATGTACTTTCTCTTAAATCATCCAATAATTATAAAAGAAAATGTGTTAGGAGTTAATCCATAAATTTAGAGCAATGAAATTAAGATCTTACAGGGGAAAGTACCCGGAACATACAATTAATAACTAGATTTTTTTTTCAGAAATGCTAAATATAAAATACATTAACGACATTTTATATTTAGTATTTTTCTGTTAACTTTCTAAGATTTTCATTTCTGTTAATGCCAACAATAATGGGAAATGAATTCCTTGAAATGTCGAAAAGTACGATTTTTCTATAATTCGATGACTGATAGGAATGAGCTGTAAGAGCACACAGCCATGTTTTCGACGATGCTGATTCTTTTTATGTATAAATTTATGTATGTCATAACTCATATATTTTTTAAAAACTAATTAATTAATTAATTTTATAAAACATATTTTCTTAATAGAAAAAACATATTTAGATTATGTTTGAGTCCATTCACCGTATCTCATAAAAAAAAAAAAAAATCAAACAGATGATTTTTCGAGGAGTTATACAATGAGGTTTATGATGTGGATTTAATATTAACATCGTCAAAGTTAGAACCCTTCCAACCGTATGAAGGTTTAAGAAAGAAAAATTCATGTAATGCACATATGTATATATATATATATACAGGGTGTTTCAGTTAAATGTTTCAGAACTTCTAAGAGGGGTAGGGTACATCCTGACAACTCGAAATCATATAGCAATGTGGGGTCGGAAATGCTTTCCTAAAGCGGTGTTGTACACAGAAGCACCATAAAGAAAAGAGACCGTAAGTGAGAAATCGTTTTAATAATACATGAAAAGAAGCAAAAAGGACATGGATTAAAGTAAGTGTTCGAAGTTGCTTCCACGGGCCACAATGCACGCCTCACATCTATGACGCATGGACATCCGAACATTCTGGAATACTCCAGGCGAATATCGAATTTCTTCGGCAGCTACTGCGATTCTTGCAACCAGCTCCTCAGCATTGTCAACAGGGGTGTCATAAACTATCAATTTCATATGACCCCAGAAATAAAAATCAAGACATGATAGGTCGGGTGACCGAGCAGGCCAATGCACGGGACCACCACGTCCGATCCACTGTTGACCAAATGTGACATCCAGGTAGTTACGAACAGCTCCGCTATAATGGACAGGGGCTCCATCGTGTTGGAACCACATTGTCTGTTGCGTCGATGCAGAAATCTGTTCATCTCT
Source organism: Maratus michaelseni (assembly GCA_963931845.1). Lineage (NCBI taxonomy): Eukaryota > Metazoa > Arthropoda > Arachnida > Araneae > Salticidae > Maratus > Maratus michaelseni. Next base: position 262,821,583 of record OZ007586.1, on the reverse strand, counting down.
CAAAAGTTGTGGCAATACTTGCTGCAGAAAGAGCAAGTAGTTATCTCCGGTTAGACGACACGGTAACAGGTAAGGTTCGATGAGGTGATCTCCCTTAATACTGGCCCATACATTGACCGAAAATCGAATCTGTGCTGCACGACGTCGTATTGCATGCGAGTTCTTGACCGCCCAGATATGGTCGTTATGCGAGTTGAAAATTCCTTCCCTTGTGAAGGATGCCTCATCGGAAAACAACACTTCAGCAGGAAAAGTGTGATTTGTAGCACATTTTCCAAGGTACCACTGTGCGAAAGCAATACGAGGTGCATAATCCTCCGGTTGCTGTGCCTGGACACGCTGCACGTGAAATGGATGCATGTTTTGTTCTCGGAGAATCCTCCAGACGCTGCAAGGGGAAACCCCGACTACGTTTGCTAGACTTCGTGTACTCGTTCTTGGATTCCTCTGTACATGCTGCAGCACATTCTGTTCGACGGCTAGAGTCCGTGCTGTTCTGACCCTGACCCTGTCAGCTCTTTCAAATGAACCTGTCTCAGCTAACCTCTGGTGCAGTATTGCAAATAAATTATGACTGGGAATACGCCTCGTCGGATATCGTTCCGCGTACAAATGCTGTGCGACTGGCCCACTACAATTTGCACCCCGTACACCAAATGCATATCGGCTAATTCTGCGTTCGTGTAATCATCCATCCTACTAACTTGTGCGAAATGAAGATTCCCTGCCCGAAAGCTCGGAACTTTCGCACAACACCATCTACCGCGTCAAGAAAGCATTTCTGACTGCCCATTGGTATATGATTTTGGTTCGTCAGGATGTACCCTTACCCCTCTTAGAAGTTCTGAAACGTTTAACTGAAACACCCTGTATATATAAAATGCATACAATAAATTTTTATGCATTTTATATAATTTTTATTTTTATTATCATTTTATTGCATATTTAAGAAAAAAATGCATAAAGCTTCATACTTTTCCGGGCTGATTTCATCCAAGGAATACAAATAAAGTGTAAAACGTGGACGTTACCATTCTAAAAATGAAAGTTGATACAATTTTTAATATGTAGACGGGCCTCGAAGCATTATTTATTCCTAATATTAAATCATAAACACTATTCCCTTTCTATATGTTCCTATATAATTGTCGTGCGATCATTTGCAACAGAATTAATTAGGGGTAATCGCTTTTTTTTTCCAGGACTGTACATAATCTAAACTCTATAAAAGTGAGAAAATTTTTAAAGTTATTCAGTTACGATTTGTAAGTTTCACCTAAGAATATTGTGTAGAATGTAATTTTTAATTCTTCTATGATCAGTTCCTTGAATACGAACGCAATGAATTATACTACCGAAAAATTAAAATACAATTCCGAGCATATTCTTATGCGACATATCCTTTAAATAACTTAACTGAACTTGATATTATAATTTATGTGCAACATAAAATGAAAATGCGTCTTTTTTTTTTTGGCAGATTTTATTTTAACTCCAAATTGCGATATCTTATGTCTAAGCTTTTATGGTTAATCTTTTTTTTTTTCTTAATAATTTGTTCTGAGCAACCAATTGCTAAGTGTGGTAACTCTGTCACTAGTTACTTTACATTAATGTAGACAACAAATGCTCATTGTAGAGGTAGATTAAAAAATCTTCATGTTTAATATTATTTAAAAGTCATAAAAAATCAATAAATTGAGATACATTTTTTCAAACAAATTTCATTCAAAGATGCATTTTTACTTTCTTCTATCTTTACAAGAAGAAAGTATTGGATTCATGAAAATTTTCGACTTCTGGTTTTCGACGGATTTATACGTTTTAGAAGGTCCTGAACACGATTTGACTGTTTTTAGAAAATGTCTGTCTGTGAGTCTGTCTGTCTGTCTGTCTGTCTGTATGTGACACAAATTTTGTGGGCGCTCTATCTCAAGAACTAATGCTCGGAATTTAATAAAACTTAAGATTCAGTTAGTCCCTGATATAAATTGGTGCTGATTGGTTTTTGGTAATAATCGCCCGGCAGGTGGCGCTGCTATGCAGCATTTTTTGCGGTTTTCGCAATAGCTCTATCTCAAGAACTAATGCTCGGAATGTCATAAAACTTTAGATTCAGTTAGTCCCTGATATAAATTGGTGCTGATTAGTTTTTGGTAAAAATCGCTCGGCAGGTGGCGCTGCTATGCAGCATTTTTTGCGATTTCCGCAATAGCTCTATCTCAAGAACTAATGCTCAGAATTTAATAAAACTTTATATTCAGTTAGTCTCTGATATAAATTGGTGCTGATTAGTTTTTGGTAAAAATCACCCAGCAGGTGGCGCTGCTATGCAGCATTTTGCAGGATTTACACGATTTTAGCGATATCTCAAGAAATATTGCACGGAATTTAATAAAACTTGAGTTTCAGTTAGACCTTGATATAAATTGGTGCTGATTCTTTTTAGTGTATGCGAAACCTATGTGAGATAGAAGAAAGTTTTGGGATTGACACATCCTACTAGTTTCTTTATTCAATGATGTAAAAATTGAAGTTATGCGGTATTTAGCAACAAAATGTATGAGCAATAAAAATAGCACCTGGTTTGACAGTTGTCCAAAAGTAGACAACCCATTTCTGAAGACGTCAGAAAAGTCCCTAGTGAAACAAATAGTACTTTGTTGCGAATAAATAAATTGTGATATTAAAATACGTTTAATAATATTTTTTCGATTTTTTAGAAGTATTCTGATAAGACTTTTGATATATCATATCTACCAAGAATTAAGAAACTACTTTTGTCTAGTTTATTACATAACTGTTATTTCTAATTACACTTTTTTGTTAATAAAGTGATAGGTATTAAGGAAATTTTACAAAACGGTTCAATATCTTTGCTTTTTTTTAATAATACTAAATTTTATTGACTTTTCATAAATTAAAAAAACATATATATTAAAAGTTTTTTACTTACAACAAGATCAAAAGTCATGGTAAAATTATTTGAAAATCGATGACGCTAAACTTTTTCAGTTATGGGCGACAGTCCGCCATAAAAATTACATTATTATAATCACCAAGTTGAACCAGAAAAAAAATGAAAATAGTCATTCGACTGAAAATTATGTCTTCTTTCAGTTTATATTTAAAACTAAGCTTGTGGGGCCGTCTTCATATAGAAATTGCATGAAAATATGAAATTTTCAATACAAACACCTAATTTTGAAATCAAATTTCGATTTTTCGGCAAATTATGATTTCGGATACCAAACGTGATGTCATTTTGGAGAAGTAGTTTAGGAACTATGACGATTTCAAGTTTTGAACACTTATTGTTAAATTCGTTTTTAATAGTTGTAAAACATAATTCAATGGGGGTAGTTTTTAATGAATAACTCAAAAACTACTCGGCGAAATGAGCTCGAAATTTGAATTCGCATATTCAAAGCTTCTAGAAACTACTTGTGTTAAAAAAATTCACAAGTTACAATTCATATATATTTTTTAATATTAAATTCAAATATTATGTATTTTAAAAATCATATTCGAAAAAAATATGAATTCTAATTTATGAAATTTTTAACAGTATTTGATTTCTAAAAGCTTCACCACAATTACACTTCATTTTTCTAAGTAGTTTTTGAGTTATGCTTAAAAATCTACCGGTATTGCAGCTTGTTTTGCAACTATTAAAAATGAATTTAACATTAGGAGCTCAACATTTTAAAACACCATAACTACTAAACTTTTTCACCGAATAACTTCCCATTTGATATCCTAAGGTAAAATTTACCGAAAAATCTAAATATGACGTCAAAATTATGTGCTATTTTGGACAATTTTAAATTTGCTACAATTTCTATATGTAGACGCCCCCTAAAAAAGCTTTTTTTTAAAAATATATATCGGAAGAAGACATAATTTTCATTCAAATGGCTATCTTCGTCTTTATTTTTTTTATGGGACAATTTGGTGTTTAATAATGGAATGTTCACTCTTATTTTTTATTTATTTATTTATTTATTTTTGGTCGATTGTACATTTTCAGCACTTTCTGTGATAACTTTAATTCATAAATATACAGATATGACATGCAATTTTTTCTATTTCCTTCTGTACTTTTTCCCAAAAGAGACATTATCCTGGGCTACCTGCAAGTGAAACATCTTGTATTAGAAATCAGGGAGGGCTGCGCGTGTTAAACGAGGGCATACACGTATACACGACATAATACGGTATCTTCATATTAAGATCAGTGAGTGATTGCATGATGATTGACATTTTAATCAAAAAATCGCTATATGCAAAAGGGGCAGAAAACTGTTCACTGTATTTTTTATCGTATAGGATAGATGCCAATAAATGGTACGTATCATTTAACCTTTTGAGGGGCAAGTAATTGTGTTTATGTAATATTGAATTTGCACCATAATTTTCGAAAAAATGCATCTGAAAATAAGAAAATGCAATTTTACAGCTTTTTTCATGAAAGTTATAAAACTAAAACTTTGTCCAAAAATTCTAGTGCGAATCTTGAATAAAATTAAGTGGTATAAAAAATATCCCTCCACTTTACACGGAATTATGTGTTATTTCAATTTGACGTTTTTCATATAGTGATGCATGATTTAATTACGCCTGCATTTCCGGGATCTACAACACGAGAGGTTATAAAATATTCATCATTAGGCTTCCTATTTTATGAAAATATTAAAAGGAGTTGGCATTTTAATATATATATATTTCTTTTATTACAAGATATTTCTTTTAAATGGTTTCGTAAAACAAAAGACAACTACTGGCTTTGAACAGAGCGAAACTTCTAAGATTTATAATTTTTCAATTAAATATACCTTTTATGAAATTTCTGTTGATAAAACAGTAAAATATTTTCTATTACATGAGAACGTAAATAAAGGCGTTTGAAAATATTTGCCGGTCTACCATATCCAAAATATCACAAATTTAAATAACAGAAATGTATCGAGAAGTACACTTTAACATACAAACACTCACACAAACATATATATATATATATAACTATTAAATCACAAGATAATCGACACATTATAAATTTACCAAATATAAGAATTCGATAGAAAAAATATACCCAATATTGCTAAATGCGCTGATTTTAAAAAAAAAAGAAAAAAGAAAAAAGGAGTAAAAAAATTCAAATATGAAACGCAATAACATTACAAAAAGGTAAATGGAAACATATTGTGAAACACGTTATCAAGGGCAATATTCCTCAATATAAGTAAGTCGCAAATGATTTCTGTTTGAATATAGTAATCTATTAAGCAGAAATTACTATATTCAAATTGACGAATCAGCTACGAATATATATACAGGGAGAACGTCAGTTAGACAGATATATTATATTATATTAATCAATAAAAAACATACAATACATTGAATGTTTTCCCATTATCTATTATCTTTGAAAGTTTAATAAATGCAAAAATTGAAGTAGAAAAGAATAAATGAAAACTGCGTTTATTAACACATAAAGGAATTATGTTTTTCAAATAATTTAGTCACTGGTTTAAAAAAAAAAATGCATTTTCCTGAGTATAAACTCTCCTTAAATGAAATTTCTTAAATGTTAACCGAAAAAAGCTTACTCTACAAGGAATCTGCTCGGAGGTGATGTTTTCAGTGGGAGTTCTTTAAAAGAAATTATAATACTCGTGACAAATAAGTACCAAAAATTTTTGATAGTCAGAAAAATTCCAGAGCCTAATTGTAATTAATTATATATGTTATACTGTTATATTTTGTTGTAGTAGTGACATTTTGATGCCATGTTCTTTTAACCCCTTTGCGACGAGAGTTCTGTATACAATTTTTAATTTTTGGGCACCACTAGTTTCAAAAAGAAACTTCGCTTACTTAAATGACAAAATTCTGTGACTAAATAAGGCTAAAATGACTCTCTGGAAATAGGGGTAGTGAAATTTAAGGATTGGTGACATGTATATACGTAACGTCGCGAAAAATGTTGAAGCTACTAAAATAATGAAGAAAAATGCAAAATTGCATTTGTATCAAAAAACTAATATAGTTTAATCACTATTTCTCAAATCATAAGCAAAATATCTTTGCAAAATGCGTAATTTATCACTTTAAGCGTTTATGTGTAAAAGTGTATGAAAGAGATTATGATTTAGAAAGCAATTTATCACAACAATAAAGGATCAAATGCGAGCCATCATTTTATTAATATGCTAATATCACCTGCCTAGGAAATATATATAAAGCAATCGTTTCTGAACATTCCTTTGAATAGTGCTTTAGAGAAGTGCTTTTATCCCATTCAAAACTTACATTCTAACAGCTGTTCTTCCCCCATTCCCCGAATAAATTGTGATCGATGCGAACAGGGTCTTCATTCTAATTCTTGTAAGGGCAGAAAGCGTCTCGGTGTGGAGGAGGAAAAAAGGGTGGTTATTTCCGGCGGGCCGGGCCTCTGGCCAAAAAACGTACAATGCGCATTACAAAGGCAGGTTTAACCACAAAAACAATTGCGATATATTTAGACGGCAACAAGATGAGACATCCATACACACTTTGCAACTATTTTGTTGTCTCACATCTTATAATTGTTCGATGCATTCGTGGCACAATACTAGATACATTTATCTTTTTTCCCCCAGCTAATAATAACATTCTGCTTAGGAAAAAAAATGCGAGCTCATATTTTATCGGTTTTTTTAATAGAACGTGTATTATATATTCAAGGAAAAATGTTGAAAAATTTAAAAGCAATTTGAACTCGTTTTGGACTTTACGTAAGAAAATTCTAATTTTGTCATTAATAATAATTTTAACAACATCGATTTTTTTAATTTTATTTATTTATTTATTTATTTATTTATTTATTTATTGGAAAAAGAATATGCAGTTTTTTTTTCTTTTCCTTTTTTGCATTAAGCATGTTAAAATCACATACTTTTTGCTTTCAAACATAAATCTTATAAATTAAAAATAACTCACTCTTACATGTTGTTAGTTTTTCAAGAGATTTACTTTTTAGGATAGATAAAGGGTCAAAACGTAAACTCACGGTTCAAGATAGTAATAGTAAGTTATATAAATTATTCACCTTTAAAAAGGTTGACGCGGTCCTTAATTGACATTAATTTTAAGCACGTTCCTTAACAACTGAGCCAGTTGAGCACAAAATATGGTTAACGAATAAGTACGTTGTTAATGGTAGCATGATACATGTTACGAAGAGGTCAGAATATTGTCATATATTTTATGAACAATCATTTTGGTACAAGTTCCTTCATTGATATATTGCTAGAATGCTAAATATGGAGTATAAGCATTACAGTTGATGAGAGCTATTGCTTCAGAATCCCGATACCTGTTACCACTTAACAATCTTCAGTATTGTAACCCTTTGATTAAAAAAAAGAGAGAGAGAGGGGGAGAGGGAAACATATTGACGCTGTTATTGCCATTTAAAAAGATGATTATAATCTAAGATATAGAGTTCTTTTATCATATATTATAATACAAACAAATCTTGTGTGTGTGTGTATGCAAATTTTATTTAAAAAACGACTCTAAACGATTTCACTAAATTTTGTATTCTACAGTTTTGGGGTACGATATGACCATTAGGCTAGGTGACATATTCGAGAAAATTTGATTTAGTTGGTCATTTTGGGGGTCACTACTTGTCAATGCATTTCAATGGGAATGAAGGTTGAAACGGTTATTAAATTGTGGAACAGTTGGCAGTAAACAAAGTCACAAAGTTTGCAAAATTTCGCCAAATTTTGCGAAATGTTGGCGACATTGGCGAGATTTGGCAGGAAAACCGACTTTCATCAGTGCCAAAACCCATGTTTGGCACCAAATGAAAGAATATCACCACGTTTGCGATGTTTCGCCAAATTTTGGCGACATTTGGCAAAAAGTTGGCTTTCAGAATCTGAAGGAATTTTCTAAAAATTCCCAATTGTTTTAACAGCGATTGTTCCTGTAAATACTGTTCTAAAATACTGTTATAAAACAAAATGCTTTATAGCAATAATATAGCGAGAATTTATTGTTATATCGAGTTGAACACAAAGCTTATTTTAACCGAGCGTCGCTCAGTCATTTACGCTGGTCGAAAAATATGTATCATTGTAGACGATAATAAATCACCTATAAATGTGGAATATATATATATATATATATATATGTGTGAAATAAATAAATGTATTTTATATTTATTTGTGTCAAATAAATTGTTATAACTTGCACATGATACACATAGATAATAACTCATAACTTACACATGCAGGGCAAACAACAAAGTTTTACAGAATTTCCATAAAATTCAATTTTCAAATCTTACAATGTTAAGTAATTACATTTTAAGTTCCATAGAAAATTTGAGATACTTTATTTCTTCATAACCAAATGAAATATAATACAATTATATTAAATGAACAAATATTTCGATTTTAACATTTCCCACGCAGATTTTGGTTTTGATATCGCATTTGAAAATACAAGGTATTTCCATAATTCCGTTTCGCCTCAAATAATTGGTGAACCGAGTTAGATAAAACCATCATAGCCGTGCCTAGGTATAGTAAAATGGACATGTGCTTCACGATGCCTTACAGATCCTACTTAAGAGAGAGATTTTACATTGACCAAATGTCCGCCATTTTAGTTCCAAATTTGACGGATCGCCGTTGAACGCAAAGCAATTTCTCCAGCATTTAACATTTTTTGATCTATTAAAATCATAGGGAAATCGTTTTATATCACTTCAGAAATGCATGCAGAACATAGATATACATGCACTTTCACTTTTGTGAATCAGGATTCTATGAACTGCATTATTTTCATTTGAATGAACTAGAGGGTTCTTTCGAATATCATTGGAAGTGGATCAATGTGTTAAAAGAGGTTAATAAATTTTGATACTCTTAAGTGGTAAGAGAAAAATAAAAAATATACTTTGTAGAAGTCATGGTTTTTTTAATGAGTTTTTGACACTCTCTTAACAATAGACATTAAAATTTTTAATCGAAAAATTTTAATTACATTATCCATTCTTTATGTATTTAAATTAATAAATAAAACAATCGATTTCATTATTTATTAAATAAAATAAATAGAAATAGTACTATTTTGTATAAATAAATAAATTATTGAATTTTTAAATATCGAATATTCATTTATGTTATAACGTTCACGTTTTCAGTCGTCATATTTCTGACTTGCTTCTCTTAAGAACAGTGCCCCATTTAATTATCATACTTTTATTCAACATTAGTAGCACAACTCAGTCTAATACCATATTTATCGGATTTGTGTATTTAGATTTTTTAAAGCGATAGTAGTAGCTAGAAGTTACTTTAGAAGATAAACTAAGAATCTCTTCAGTGTAAATTTTACACTGAAAAAAATGGGTTCTAAAAATTGAGTAAAAAGTACTCAATTTTAAATACGTCACATACTTAAAATAGCCCCGACTCAAATGTTCTCAAAATTGAGAAACACATGTACTCATTTTTGACTCCATGGACGTGTTCAAATATAAACCATTAAGTGCTCATTTTTGATCTCATGTATGTATTCAAATATGAACTTTGTGTGCTCTCTGTTAAATATTTTACAATTTTTTTATGTAATCAGCAGTACCTTCTGTAAATATTAAATTTATGTAAATATTGAATTATGCACAATATTTTAAAATGATAAATTTGGACTTTACGTTGTATACTCAAATGTGAAAACAAGACAATAAGTTGCTATCCAACGTACACTTTATTCCGAGATTTTAAACAAAGATGTAAAAATTAAGATAAAAAAAATATATAAATTATTTTCGACGTTTCGGTTAATCTTTAAAACCATCATCAGAAGTTAATTGTCTTAAATACAAAACAGCAAAAAATATTTACATGTTACATTATCGAAGAAAAATTGCATTAAAGCTTACTCAGTGGCGTCTTCTTTTATCCAAAACTAAATTAAAACGACATTAATGCGAATACTAATATTATGCAAAAAATCAAAGTAAAAGACTTTATTTTAAATGTTTTTATGAAATTTCCGTTACTTCCTGATTCTTTACAGTTTGAATATATAGCTTCGAAAATGTAACATGTAAATATTTTTTGCTGTTTTCCATTACAGAAAAATAACTTTTGATGATGGTTTAAAGATAGACCGAAAAGTCGAGAATAATTTTTATTTTTGGAATTTTAATTTGTACATCTTTGTTTAAAATATCAGAATAAAGTGTACGCTGGATAGCAAATTATTTTTTTGTTTTCACATTTTAAAATATTTTAAAAGTTTGTGAACACAGTGCTCTTGGTCATAAAAATAGTAAGTAAAAGATGATGGCGTCCAAGATCTCCGCGGGAAACCAAAATATAGGTAAAAACATGGGCTGAAAGACTTTTAATATAACAGGTTCAAAACTAAAATAAGTTAAATGGGGAAAAACATTCATTCATTCGAATTATTCAAATCATTCCCCTCTTTATACTTAACCAATGAATCCCCAAAACTAATCAGGGAAGCGCCTTATCACAAGGAACCTATAAACAAAATGTAAAGCAAAACGGTTAGCTCTATCAAGAGTTATCGCGTTACGTACATACATACATACAGAGCCGGCGGGCACATTAGCTCTCAGGCTTTGATAGCCTGTGAGCTAAAAAAATCACAAAAAAACAGAAAAATTTCGCGCGTTTCGTTTAAATGATTTAAAGGTAGCGTTGTGATATAGTAACATTATCAAAAAATATAACGATTGACTCATACTTTATTCTACTATATTTTTATAAAAGAAAACAATAATTAAATATAGTAATTCCATTTTTTAATAAAGATGGAGTTTTAGTGCATTACTCGATTTTAAAAATCATTGTTATAAAATTAATGTCTTTTTTTACCTGTCTATACTTTTTTTAATTATGGACATATACTAGAGTGTATTATATGTAAGATTAAATTTCATACGTTGTATGCGTACGAAATGAATTTTATGCAGATAATAATTTATTATATGAAATTTATTTCTATGTAAAAAATTACTTTCAGGTATTACAGAACTAAGAAAGTAATATATTATTAAGAATTTAATTTAAAATATATTCAGTTAATAAGGTAATTCTACTAAAATCTACCTACTGTAATAATCTCGACTTCTTTATCTTTTTTCATCATAAAACCTTAAATAAAGTCTCATTATGTTTAGCCAAAGAAATCGTCTCTGATTGGCTATTCAACCTTTCTAAAATTCTGACATCTGTGACCTTTTTGGGTGAACACAAGATAAAGCAACCGTAACAATAGTCATCTTCTTTGATCTATTCGCATTAATGACTATATCGACATAAAATATGATATTAGCACAAAAGAAAACGGTGAAAAATAATTATTATTTTCAAAAATATTAATTTAAGATCGTTTCTTTAAATATATTTTTCTAGTGTTTCTGATTATCTTATGTGTCGTAAATCAAATAAAATTATTGAATAAATAACAAAACACTGGTATAATTTATTCTTTCCGATATTTTGGAATAATTCTTAAAATTTAATTAACATTCTGACAAAATAAAATATTACTTCATTAATAAATTTTGACTCAAATTGTAATTGTTTTCAATACGAGATTGTGAATCTATAACATTCTGTTTCGGGCTATTTCATTAAGGAATGTTATTTGTTATTGCTGCAAACATTATTTACATTAGTGTTTAAGACAGGCCAGTGCAGCCTAACAAAGGTTTAATAATTATTTAAAGAAAATAAATAACCCACATTGTAGTTGAGTGCTATAGTTGACTTAAAATCTGCTTGTATTGTAACTATTCCTAAATATAAATATTGAGGTTTGCTGTTCCGATCATTGAGTGAAACGTAAACACACACACACACACATAGACAGACAGACTATACAAATCACCCACTCGTGGACAGCCAACGGTGAGGTATAGGCTCAAAAAGTCCACGAGAAGAAAAAAAATGTCTGCCACTTACCGGACCTAGGGCTACTAGATTTACGAGCTGAAGCATCCGCCATTGATATGCCTTTAGGTTTACCATATGTACCCAGTGGCCATTAGCTTGTATGGAAACATAGCGCAGCGGTGCTACTTTTTGACAGTTATTATTTTTTAAAGCACACGTAATAATTACTTACGAAATTTATGGCGGGAACTGTGTATTGTTCAAATCAGTCTAGAAAAAGGCACAATGTGTATGTTAACTCATTTTTGACCAAAATGTAGTTCTGTCCCCCCTCTAATCACAACTGACATGAATAACACATAAGATCATAGTATTTATTAATGAATGTGTTATCATTAAATCTATAAGGACAAATTATAAAAGAAATATTTATTTATAAAAATCATGCACATAGGAAATACGTGCTGGCAATGAAAAACTAACTTAACGTCAAAACTGCACAAACGAAATGGTAAAAATCTTTTTTGCACGCATAATAGAAACTACTCGAATATAAAATATCAGTGAACATATATCAACTTGAAAACACGAACACTTGATTTAACTTCTTTTATTTATTTTTTTTATTTTTATTTTTTTTTACAGGAAAAGTAACACTATGGATTAAACTAAGGAAAGTGTTAAATTTTTTATTTTTCCAAACAGTTGCAAGTTATCAATTTTTTATCGTCTCACAAATTTTTAAAAGTGTGTTGTATATAAATAACAAAAATATATTTTATTAAAGAACGAGCCATTATTTTTTAAAGTAAAACGTTCAAAACCTTTAATTTCACCACAAAAACATTTAATACGACATAATTCTTTTTAATTCACAATAGAAATATTATCTATTTTTCTTCTAATAATTAATGAAATATTAACAAATTTTCAATTTTCAATGGCAATAAAAAAATTAAACTTGATATTTCGATTCTAGGTAAATTTGATTTTTAAATGCCACATAAAAAAATTCGACGCAGAATTATGCGGAATTATATACAATTATGGAGAATATTGAAATTAATTTTTAATATTTCTATTCATATTGATTGTATTAATTAATTTTTCGTTTTTCCTGTTAAATTAAATCAAACATCTTATACAGGGTGTCCCATAAATAGCGTCCAAACTCTGCACAGCCAGATTCCTCGTTGGGAGTACATCAAAAATGCCCAAAGAACTGTACCTGTACGATCCATAGTTAGCTTCTAATATGCGTATTTTACTAAGCTAATTTCACTAACTACTTTTTGAATTATGCTTAAAAAACACCAGGATACAGATTAAGGTGTGCAGGTATTGGGAAAATCACAATTTTTATAAAAATACTTAATAAATGTAGCAGAAGTATCATTTATAATGGAATATTTAAATGATTTATTTAGCGCTTTTGTAATACTACATCCTTTTTAAAAATATTAATAAAATTTATATTAACTCTATATTATATTAAATCTATATATATATATATTATATTAAATTTATATTAAATCTATATTAATAAAATTTATATTAAACCTTAAGGTAGCGCAATTCACTTTTGAGACTACGCCAATATTTAGTTCCATTTTAAATATTGAATATGACAGAAATTGACTATCTTGTGAAAATTTATATAAAGCTAATTTGCAAGTGTAAATATATCTGATGTCAAAATTAGGTGTTATTATTGAAAATTTTAAGGTTTGTTCGCCTTTCAATATGGAAACGACTCCCTACACTTAATTTTCTAGTTTAAATTTCCCAATCGAATGACATTCTTCATTCTTCTCTGCAGCAATCTGTGCTCAAAATTTATGGGATACTGTCTCTCTCTCATTTTGTTTTGGACAACTCTAAATGATTTTAGAACATTAAAGCAGAAATGATATTTATTTTTCATTAAAGAAATGGATGTAGGTATTAACTTTGGTTGAATAAATCAATAGCAGTCATTAGAACCTACTATTTTTACTAAAAATAAGACGTCAAGAGTCATTTATTGTCAGAAAAAACATGAAATGTGATGCAATCTACCACCATTGGCAGAAACATACATGCACTCGCATGCATACACACACATTGTTGCAGATGGTAGACACATTGAACTTATTTTATTTGATTCAGTGCTGGTTTTAGTACTAAATATGCATCTGCCTTGTAAACAATACTTCTACAAGCGATTAGTGACGTATTTAAGCCGGGGATTGCGTCAGTGCTGTCAAGTTGGGAATGTTTTATTTAAAATATCCACCACTATTTCAGAATAGTAATTTTCGCTTTGTTTAATGACGACATATATACTATAATTAAATAAAGCAACGATTACTAGTGGCAAAAGTAGTAGATAGTTTGAATAACAAAAAATCCCCAATCTGGTAACACTGGATTAGTTATCGAAAAATGAACATTTCATGGTTCCTAATGAAGTTTTTTGTTACATGCAAAACGTCAATTTATGAAAAATTGAGAACGCACTATACTTTTATAGAAGACACTTTTTCACTATCTCTCAGAGTTTTCGAGATAGGGTCGATAACTTCAAATATTGTCACTTTGGGTGCTGAAGTAAGTCACTGTCATATGATAACGCATAATCGTTTTACTATAGGTAGATACTTGTTCCATAATTCTAGTTTTATCTGTTCAAGAGTTATTTGAGTGCCCCCGGATTTTACTTTGAACCTAGTATGTATAAATAGTTCTTCGGTACATTTTATACTGTAATTAGATAACGTTAAACAAAATTTTATTTGCATGCAGGCAAAACATGATAGCTTTATTAGACTGCGAACATCATTTCTGAAAAATATTCAACTAACTAACATGGTTAAGAAAAGTGTTTTCCAAACATATCATTAGTCTTTCATATAATGCAGCAAATAAAAATCAGATAGGGAACAATAAAATATGTTTAACTGTTTTAATACGGTTTAAATAAATATTATAAAGTATATCGGCTACATTTAAACATTTTAAACTTTATTTTAATAGAGATATTTAAAAATACATGTTATAAGCTCTTTATAAAGACGAGACAATTTTTAAAGTTTAGTTGAGTAAACAATTAAAGTAACTATTTAGGGAAATTTTACAAGTAAAAAATTTCCCTAAATAGGTACTGTATGAAATATTTTCAGAATAATTGGTTGTTTTCTTGCTTTTTATATTTCGAGGGAATTTCGAGTACGACAATACTTACGTTAATTTAAAAGAAACCACTAATATTAGTTTTTGCTTTAAGAAATTTTGTTGTCATTTAATCTCTATATTTTAATGAATAGTTTGTGGTTTGCATTAAATAAAGCTATTGATTCGGTATGCAGAAGTTCTCAATTTTAATGAATTCCTAGTTTTCTCTCAAGATAAAATAACGATAAAAGTTTATTAAAAGAATTGTTAAGGTAGCGGCCAATTAAAGCAGCTAAAAGTTTTCTTAAACTATTGTAATGAAGTTTTTACTTGGTTATGAATGCTCTATATTCTATCGCAGTCAAGGTTCAATTTGAAATTTCTCTGATACTTTTAGGAAGCCGTGAACAAATAAATATGCAATGTATTAAATTCAAATTGATTTTATTTTCTTTAAAGACACAATGAGGATAATTATTTACTATCTACCAAAAATTACCAGGGAGCGATCCAAACGAAGCGAGGTGTTCATTACACCACAGTTTCAGAGAGAATGATCTCGCTACCCTTTCAATAATAGTTCGCCAACCGCGTTTTGGTGAGATCATTTACATTAAATGGAAATAATACGGAATAAAAAAATTATCAGTTAGGCATAAATCACTGCAATTCTTATTTCCTTTTTGAGTGGGAGCAAAAATGACTTGGCGGTCAAATTTCACCAACAAAGGGGTGCTTGGGAAAGAATGAATCCGTTAAAATTGTATATAATGGTTTACAATTGTTTTTGTATAATAGTTGTGGTATTGTTTATAATATGGTGAGATATCTGCATTAATTGGATTTAAAAATATATTTGAAATCATTGAAAGGTAATCAGAACAAGGCGACAAACAGAATTATTTAGACTTGTGGTAGCTGAGTAAAATTTATGGATAGTGATTAATACAGCACGAATGACATTTCGTTTTCTTTCTATTAATGTTGATTCTGCATAAAAGCCACATCTATGAAAATAATTCGTTAAAGAAAGGAAAAAAATAAGTGGAATAACTGTACATTTAAATTTAGAACTAGGTATAGGAAAAAGAAAAATGAATTAATAATTTTCATGTTTATGCATTATTAAATATTTTTTACATGATTTAAAATGAAAATTTAATGAGGGTTAAAATTTAAAAATAATCCAGAAAAGTCCTATATGATAGATATATCATATATATTCTCCATAAACTTGCGAAAAAAAGGACAGGATTATAACTATGCTCGTTCCAAAATAAAACATATCCAAAAACACATAATATTAGGTAGATATCATGAAAAAACATAACTGATATAGAAATATGCATATAAAATTGTATCATGAATAATGCGAGCAATAACATAACAGAACACCTGTGTAATATATGTATTTATATATTGTTTCAATACTGAAACAGCAGCCGCATTAAAAGTTCTTAATACTTATAAATTGCACGAGTTTATAACTTTGACCTATAATGTTAAAAATTGTGCAGTAAATTGAAAATAAAAATGTTTGATTCAAAAAAAGGTCACCTGCCAAAATTTGACGATACCCATTAAAGAATATTATCATTGAGTAAGCATAATACATTTATTGAATAATAACAGTTTAAATAATAAAATATAGCATATAAGTAAAATAATAACTACGGGAAGCAAAGGAAAAAAAAACTATCATAATATAAAAATGATTTGTATTTACGATTTATCTGACAATGACAGGACATAAAAGTTTTTATGTTCCACGTAATTTTTTTTTCGAAAGAAATAAAATCTATCAAAAGAAAAAGTGATCGAGGAATGTATTTAAAAATGTCTCATTGAAGAAAGTTTAAAATAAGACAAACAAAGGTAATATTAAAGAAACTGGTAAAATATCAAAATTATTTGTACAATGACACCTGATAAATGTGAAAAGAAAACTCCGTATTTATTTATTGTTATCTTAAACACAGGATTTCAGTCGGTTTGTGTAAACTTAAGAGAGTTAGCTGTCTTCAAGTTGTAGAAAGAATAAGGTAAGGCATTATATAATACGTGGAGGGCCAGAAAGTGAAAGTCATAATATCTTTAAAAGAGACTGCTGTATACAAAACATTGCGTTAAATAAAAAAAAATAAAAAGGCTCGGAGAAAAAGCTTGAGAAATTATGTACAGTAATGTGTTATGAAAATAAGCACAATAGTGGAAACGGCACGTGTACACATTGAGCAAGGAACGAAGACTTAATGAATTTAGGAAACACTTGAAATTAAAAAAATATATATATTTATGAGAACATCATGTTATGAACTAACAATGCACAGAATCCTCAATGAAAAGTAACCCTGACAAATGAAAACACGTAACATTTATCACTACGTATACATGAACTCTGTGTAATTAAAAAAGAATATCCACATAAAATATTTTGAAAGAAATCCTTAAAACACAAGATATGTATGTGGCTATAAAAGAGATAGTTATATGTTGAATATGTTAATTTAATATAGAATAACATGTTTTAAAAAAGAAATATATTAATTGTGCATGAGAGAAATAAAACCTGGAAAACCTTGTATCCATGAGACCATAGAATGTGTGTAAATAAATGTGAAGCATTGGTCAGTGTGACACCATGACAATTATGTAAAAAAGAAATAGGCGTGCCAAAATTATACAGAATATATATTATCCTAGATTATAAACTGTTTCGACACAGAAAATATAAAAAAATGAAAAGAAAGATATAGTACATCGATGAAAAAATCAGCACTAAAAATGAAATGTTCCATAAAAACATGATAAAACAAAATTTATTATTGTAAACCTTATTTTGACCATGTGCATGTTGTATCTAAAAAACCATATAGTTGCATTACAAAATTTTGAAATGTGTTATGTAACCATGTAAAAAAACAATGAGAAAACAAATCCTTACAAAATAAATGTGAAATGAGGACGTATATGTGCTATGACTGTTGATATAAAAATAAGTGGGGGTATGAAATCTGATAGCATTGACTTGCCTGAAAACAAATTGAATTCACGTAAACATGTGTAGCAAAAATAGAGGAAATTTACACACACACACACACAAAAAACTGATTGAACAAACAAATAGATAACAGAAAGTGTAAAATAAATGTGAAAAACCGTGAGAATGAGAAACCAGGAGAAAAAAATAATTGAAAAATAATTATAACATAGGCACTTACTAGAAGGATCTACACCGTACATGTGTATAATTTAATACTATGAGAAAACCTTAGCAGTGTGAAACTATGCATGTGTACTGTTAAGTAATCTTTATAACAACGTACAACATTACAAGTAAGATGAACAAAAATATTTGAACAATGTGTAACGGTAATCTGTAAACCTGAACTTAAACTCGATAGAAGTTAATACTAGCATAAATATCAAGTAATAGTTGGCAATTAACCATAAAAAGAAAATTGTGCAATGACAACATTGAACAATACTGTGATCAAAAAATCTACGAACTATTTGTGAACAATTGTGATAGAAAGTAAAGTCAGGAATAGATATGTAAAAGCGTATAACCCTTACAAAAAAGTAAACGATGCGCATGTAAAAACTATTAACTTCAATAATAGGAAAAATTAAATGACTGGAAACAATGAACTTATGTGGAGGGGAACCCGAGCAAAGAAAAGTGATAAAGAAAACTGGTTTTGCAGTGTATTTGTAGCGAGGAAAAGTTGTATATATGATATTATGTGTTGTGTGCCGTAATTATGTGCACGAGGACTGTGTCGAACTTACCAGTAAAGATACAAAAGTTTTTATTTTTTCCGTACTTGTGAAGTTACAAAAATTAAAGTATAATTTCCATACAATTTTAAAAAATCGCTTTTATTTTTTTCTAAATTTTCTTTATATTTATTTTGTTATTATTTTTATGAATTTTCAAAAAATTAATTTGGTTTTTTAATAATTGGTGTTTCTTATGGATTAAATATAAATCTTTTCATTTTATTTAATTTTATCAACTCGCATTTTTTTAAAATAAATTCCTACAGGTATAAATTTTAACTATTGTTACTTTTTTTCCCGTGCTAAAAAGGGTCTGCTTTGTTAGTCAAATTTTATTATTTTCTTAATCTGTTACTACTACCGTTTAAAAATTTCTAACCTTAGGATGGTCATATTACCTGCAGATATTTTTAATCCTTAATTGAACTAAGTTAAACATAAAAATTAAATCTGGAATATGCTCCAGTAATGGGCACCGATACCCTCAATTGGTACAGTTTAAGAAATAGTGACCCAAAAGAGGACCACCCCATAAAATTAATAAAAACTCATCTTTTTGTATGTTTTTGACTTAGTTAACATGTTACTTAGAATGTAAATAGAGTATATCAAGGACATTTTATTGAAAAATAATGCAGAATATTAAAGAAACCATATTTTAAATACAAACTCATCTCTTAAAGAAATCTGTAAGAATTTGCCGAAAAATCTTTTTTTGAACACACTCTAGAAAATAAACTTCTCCACCAACAGAAAAGAAAAAAAAACTATTACGCCAAACAGTTTATGGACACTTAACAGTCAAGGATTTAGTCAATCAGATTGCTTTCAGTCGTTTTTGCATTGGGGGCTTGTTTTTAAACTTTAAAAAATACTGGCTCACTAGTGGTTAACCCACTATAGGGCATTTACATTAATTAGCGCATGCAAAAGCCTTCATCTATATCAGTGATTGATGAAGGTAGTGATTAACGGTGGCAAAAACTTTAAAAGATAATATTGTTCCTTCCAAACCATGCCAGTTCTAAATAAATGATATTTTTAACTTGCAGGAATACTTTTCGTTATCTTAGAATGATAATGTTCTAACTGACAAATTAAGCTAAAATGAGATATCATTACCCTCCCCCCCCCCTCTCCTCATACTCTCAGTACTGTCTAAAACAGTATTTTGAGAAAGTGTATTTCAAAATGCCGTAACTACAGTGCAGCCTATAGAGAAATGGATTTTTTATCTAGTTTTTGTCAAAAGAGTGGTCTAAACAGTTAGTATTTTTAATTCCAAGACAAAAATATAATTGATCGGAACTTTCCAGACAACCCGATAAAAATTTATATTAGTGAATCCGGTGGAGCAGTCAGGATCCTCATTTGAGAGGGGATTTAAACCATTTTGTTACTCATAAAATGAACAATTTTTTTTGTGATACATGTACATAAGGTAGTGTTTAGTGACACATAAGTATATTACATAATGAAAAGCACAAACAACCATAATAAATTTAGCATTTATGTGTTTAAAGGTTTCATAAAAGACCATCTCTTTCAGTCTTCAGAGTAAAAAAAAAAAAGGAAGAAAGGGAGAAATAGCAGTAGCAGTAACATACGTACTACTTTGTTTCTATTGTTCCTAAACTTTTCTTTCATTAATTTTGTATTGAAATAAAGGCTCCTATTATGAAGCCTTTAAACAATTGAATGGTAAAAATTTTATGCTGTTTATGCTTTTCTTTACTTCGGTTTTTACACATCAGATTTTTAACACAAGGGGTTTGTATGTATCTTATCAGTTCTTAAATGCTCTTGGAGGGATTTTAACCCCAAAAACTGAAACAAAGTGTACAGCAGATGCATCCAGAACTTCAAAAATATATAAAAAAGCGTAGTGTTCCTTCACGACAACGCGAGACTTCACGTAAAGAATGATTTGAGATAAAGTGAGATATTTTACTACGTCCACATTTAGATGCTTAAAAGTCTACATCTGTATCAGCTAATCATATAGATGGAGATTGTATGAAGAAATAATATTAAGATTAAACAGGCAGAAACGCCTCAGTACTTTCAAACTGTATAGAACGATGGTGATTGTAGTTTATTACAGTTTTCCTTCATCTTACGCATTAATGTCTTACGCCAGTTATACCTTCCCTATAGGCTTTTATAAAATTTAAAAAGGCTATGTTAAGCTCATATTTGACACATTAATTTATATTTTTACATTCCTTTAAGAAGAAAAAGTATCACGTCTTTTACAATAGTCAGTGTCAGAGTACTATTTCAGAAACATTATCTAAATATCACACGCAAACACGCACAAGTTAAAAGTTTCCTCTATAAAATATATGTGATAAAGCTGAAGAATAAGGTTTTCTTGTCACGGAGGTCTATTTAGTTGGGAGCAAGGAAAACCGATCAATATCACAAACGAGTTGGGCGTAATTAGCCATAATTCTAAGTAATAGTATTAGTAAAAGAACTAAGAACTTTATGGATAAGGCATACAAAAAATTGTCTTAAATTTGTGTTGTATTTTAGATTTAGTACCTCTGAGACTTGCTATATAGACGCGTTAAATAAATCTATACTAGGCCTGATGTTTCAAACGAGTGTAGTGTCACAGGGACGATGGGATCTTAGACAAAAACACCTCCTAAGATACCTGTTTGCTACAATATCTGAATAAATCCAAATTGAAAAAGTCTTTACGGCCTAAACCTTGAGAAAACGGTAACTTTTTTATTCTTGTTTTTAAAAATTCAGCTAATTTTACTAAAACACACGAAGCTAAAATGCGTGGAACCAGATTACAGATGATTCAATCCCAATTTTCGTCAATGCTGAATTTGAATGTGAATTTCGCCAAATTAGTCAGCTATATCCAAGTTAACTTCATTTATGGCGATTTATTTTTGCTCGCGAAATTTGGCGATATTTCGCCAAGTATCGACAAACCTGTCGAGAATTTAATTCTGGCAGATATGACTATGTAGTTTTAAGCGTATGAGGGTAGCAATAGAGGTTACAACAATTAAAGTAACTTTGCGAGAAACCACGCTTTCTACAGTTCATAAATGAAACCTGTTTATGGAAAAATCAGCCACCCTAGAATTTCAAAATGCTATATCGCAGCCATTTTTTAAGATAGACGCAAAACAAAAAATGCTCCAGAATCCTTGTATCAAGACCAAAAGCTTAAGAGTAAAACCTTTGGGTTTCTAATTTTTTGAATTTGAAAATTTTAAGTGGTCTCTATTTTGAAACTATATGGCGAATAAAGCTGGTCAATGAACTCGGTCGAGACCTTGGTATGTCCTGTACACATACTCTGTCACATCTAAATCGGTTCATAAATACGAGTACTACAGCATGCCAATCTGTTTTCTTGTTTCAAAATGTCTTCCACCCTAGAATTTCTAACTGATATACTATCTCAGCCATTTTTTAGGATAGAGGCGAAACATAAAATGCTCCGACGACAAACACTTAAAGGAAAAATATTTATAAATTTTTAATTTTGTACATATTTTGAATTTGAAATTTTTTAATGGTCGCCATTTTGAAACAAAATGGAACAAATTTTGAAGCTATGTTTACTTATCGTAATGGAAAATACCTAAAAGAGAATATCTTTATAAACTTTTGTTAAATTTAACATACTTTTCATATTTGAATGTCTATCAGCGACCTGCAATTGTGGGAATCATATATGTAATTTATGATGTTATGATTTTTTAGCACATAATCTGATACAATATAACTTCATTTGAACTTCTACTAGTGAACATATTTGGTAACTCGGGACGATTTTTAGTATAGTTAAAAAAAGTGAATTCAATACATCCATACAAAGTAATTCCTATACAATGAAGTCACGTATTCATATTCACGTAAAAATTCAAAGTATTGCTACGAATCAGAAATATTTAAACAATATTTCTTTCAATAATCACAAAAACATCACGATGAGTTCGCCATGAAAAATATGCCTAATGGCGTCCAGTTTATAAAGAGTTTTTAAAGAAGTAAAATAAGCATGCTTACTCTAAAGCCTTGAAGTAATTTGAATTCAAATACTAAGGATATATTAAATTTATTTTAATCTATCTAAGATCTAAGAGATATCTATCTAATGAGTATAAAATTTTAATCTCAATGTAAAAGACATAATATAAACAAACTCTACTATTGATAATTTTTTTGTCAAAACTAATTCATTATTTTTATATTACGCTTCCTTGCAGGTAGCTTTGTCTTTCTACAGCTGTTAATTATCTTTTAGATTCCTGAAAAATCCTGTATTTTTATAAATCATACTAGAAATAGTGATAGCTGAACCATAAATTTAATCTTACAGTCTCTTATAGAAAATATAATTGTTTTCAATGAATACAATACTTTTTTTACTTATGCATTTGTTCAATCATCAAAAGTAAAATTACAACCCTATAAATAATTGAACATCGCAAAAGAGGATTTGTGGAAACAAATGGATGAACAAATGCAAGACTGAGACTGCATGCTTAACGAGTCATTTGAGATTTTGTGCTAGGTTGAACGGTTTCGGCTTTCAGATGCCATCAGATGAGAATCAGCGCCAACATAAACAAAGTCAAGTAGCTAAGACAAAGCCTTGAGAATATGAATTAACTCAATACAATCAATTAACACCAGATGCCAGAAGCCATTTTAATGGAAATACATGGAAATGAAATGTGAAAGTGCACACTGCCTATAGGATGAAAATGGTTAACTTGTAACAATCTGTAGGACATCTATAGACAGGTCGAGTAAGAAGTTAAGTACGACAGTGCAATTCAGAGCTCAAATATTGATGGATCCTCCGAACTGGGATTCACGACCTGTTTGGCTTCTATATAATATCTGTAACTATCTGCCATCTTCAGGGGATGCAAAAATAATTGGTAATACATTGTATGAGGTTTGCCTGGGCATATCTAAATCTGCGACAAGTATGCCATTAATAATTTGACACAAATTTAGTACTGACTTGCATAGAGTGATGTCGATGTTATTGTTGGTGAAAAAAAGAATTATATCAAATATTTTCATTGAATGAGTCTGTGGCTTGGCGTGAAAAGATGTAGATTTATCCAAGGATGTAATATGTTTCAGTTATTTACACTTATCCCACCAGAATAATGAATTGATCACTGAACATCCCTTGTGAACATTTCAAGTTAACTTAAAAAATGTTCTACGTAATAAGAGTAGTTTATCCCGTGTATCATCTATTTATGTAGAATATATTCATCGTAATAATACAGAAATGTAGAACCGGATCACAGGCTGCATGGTAAGTTTTGATTAGTTTACAAAATATGGATATATTTGAGTAGTCATGAGCTTATCCAGATCACTTTCTCTCTCAACCGTGGTGCCAAGTAGCAAGTGAGGTACACCGGAGATTAGTACAAGCTATATTAGAAAACGCGCGTTATCACAAGTGAAGATAACAAATATTCCGATAGATCAATAACCGCATTAGCGACAGTATGTCTCCCTGCATACGGTCTAATTTTACTATATCTGAGAGCGTTTATATTAGATGCCGAATAAAATATGTACGCTAGCATACCTTCAGTCATTCTTTTGATCATTTAATTATCTCGGGCGCACTTATGGATCGTATAATTTTCATGAAACTACATTAAATCATTCAAATTATTAAAATTTCATATTTGCCATTGTGGTCGCGACTCTACAAAAGGAAACTTATAAATATAAGTAGACTTTTTTTTCTGTTATAAACATACTATTTTAAAAAAGAATCAATGCTGGACATTTTAATGCATCATAACATAAAGATAAAAAATATTTTAGATTATGATGCGACATTTAAATGCAACAAATATTTTAAATAACAACCATTATATTTTATTTTGTGAAGTTAAAGCAACTAGTGAAAATATTATCAGTATTTTCTTCTTTAATGCTGACAATATCAAGCAAAAACTTTAGATGGGCTAGATCCAAATCATAAGTGCAAATGCATTGTCATTTTAAGATCGTTTCGAAATAAACTTTCAGAATTTTGAAAGAGGTCCAAATTATGAAGAAAAACATGCTATGTATACAGGAATATATACAAGTAGCAAAAAGAAGATCCGAAGTTGTTTAAAAATGAATATAAAAGATGAAATTATGCTCTACGGTAACATATTATTTTTTGGTTAGGATAGTTCTTAGAATAATTATTAAAAATTAAAAATTTGTATTTT
Organism: Maratus michaelseni; assembly: GCA_963931845.1. Taxonomy (NCBI): domain Eukaryota; kingdom Metazoa; phylum Arthropoda; class Arachnida; order Araneae; family Salticidae; genus Maratus; species Maratus michaelseni. The sequence continues at coordinate 262,796,475 of OZ007586.1, read as the reverse complement.
TATTATACCATGGCTTCCAAATCTTCACATTTTTTAGTATTATTTTCTAATAGTAATTTTCGTCTTATATAATCGCAAATTTCTGTCCTTAAATAAAACTAAATTTCTATTTGTAAAAAATGGTACTCAAAAATCAGAAGATTTGCAGCTATGTATTACACATTTTTAAAATATAGATTGTCTTTAATTTCACTTTTTAAATGTATAACACAGCCTAATTCTGAAACGTACAGTCGGCTAAAACAACAACAGCAACAACAACAAAAAATAGAACACCTTATACATTTTAATCTCCGAATTGTCACAGAAAACAAAACCTAACTAGTAAATCTGCAGATCAGGAGCCTGAACGTCAGCTCAACAATTCATTGTTCATTAATCTTACTAATTTTTATTACAATCTGCATAATATTTGATATCCTAAAATTAAATTTTTTAAAGTTATTTATACATTTATAAGCATATAAGATTTATCAAACCATCAATAAATCTTAGAAGTATCATATTAAACACAATTTTATGCAATGATATGAGAAACTACTTAATGTTGTATTTTTTCAGAATAAGAATACATTTTTTCAGGGAGGCGGAGCCCCCTAAACACCCCGTTGTCGCTTTAATTTTATGTTCTCAATTCCTAGTAATTGTGCTATTTCATTATTTGAGTATATGTCTGAATACGTTTACTATTCCAATTTCATTAGATTAACCATCTCTTTGTACATGAGATTTTATCCTATCCTTAAAATAATACTTATTTTTCAACCATTAAACATCATCATATGTGACTGAAATTGAATAAAATTTCGTGTATCAAATATACTTATACAAATGTAAATTCCTTTTATGATACTTATATTCAATTTACACATTCAACATTTTTATAATTTTCGTTTGGAAAACTGATTTGGTATTGTTTCTTTAGTAGTTAAAATAAATCCTTATCTATTTCATTAGAAAATGCATATTAAAAACTTAAATAGCTCGAAAATCAGCTATTTTATTAATAAAATTTTGCGTCAAATTAATGCGATTTACTCCAATTTTCTTTTTTTTATATTCTTTGTAATAGAGTTGCTAGGCAACCATTTAACGAAAGAGAGAAAGAAAGAAATGTATTGGACATTTTTGTAAAAAATGAGAAATTAAAATGTTTTATATATCTCCAGTTGATGCGTAAAATTTTTCAATAATTTATGCAATTAATTTCGAAATTGCAAAAAAATATTGGCATATTTTAAAGCGATTGGATTAATTTAAAATCTCTATTTCGGTAATTTAGCATCCATAATTTAACATATCAATTATCCAAATGCGCGATTTTCCTTTCCACGAATGTTAAAATTTAAAAATCGCCTGACTTCCCACTGAAAAGCATTATGACTTAAAATAAAATGTTCTATATTTTTCGAACAAATGGACCAAATGTCACTAAAACCTATACAGCTAGTTCCGGATATCTCACCAACATACCCACCAAAAATCAACCTAATCGGATGATTTTTGTGGTTGTTATCGAGGAACAGACAAACAGACGGAAACCAAAAACTTTTCGGGTCTCCACGTGAGCCTCAACTGACATTTCGGCAAATAGCCATAATTCCCTAAATTATGTTTTTTTATTATTATTATTTATGTTTAAAAAAATCAGCTTAGGAGTAGTCTTCATACTGAAATTGCACTAAATTCTGATGTTTTCAAAATAAATACCCAATTTTCACTTCATATTTGACTTTTTAGGCAAATTTTACATTAGGATACCAAATGAGGAGTCATTCGGTCATTTAGTTTACGAATTATGAAGGTAGTTTGGAACTTCTAATATTAAATTGATTTGTAAACGTTTTTAAGCCGATTGCAATGCGAGTAGTTTTTTAAGCGTAACTCAAAAAGTAGGTGGCTAAATGAGCTGTAATTTGGGATTCGCATACTTGAAACTTTTAGAAATCGATTTCTGCAATAAAATTCGTGTTTATGTTTTTCGAAAATTAATTTAAATATTTTTTTTCGAAACAAATTTTGTAAAAAATTATGAATTGTAACCTATAATTTTTTTTTAACAGAAATCAATTTCTAGAAGCTTCAAATATGCGAATCCAAAATTATAGCTCATTCCGCCAAGTAGTTGCGTTTCTTATTTTTGGACACTTTCCCTTCAAAAGGTTTCTCTGAAATGCTCTTTAAATTAAAATGTGCATAATAAGTTATGCTTAAAAAACTACCCGCATTTCAATCTGTTCTGGAATGATTAAAATTAATTTAGAATTAGAAGTACCAAATTTTAAACCTTCATAACTCCTAAACTTCTTAATCGAATGACTTCCCGTTTAGTAGCATAAGGTAAAATTTACTCGAAAAGCCAAATTTGATTTCAGAATTAGGTGTTCGTATTGAAAATTTCAGAATTTGATATAAATTGAAAGAAGACGTAGTTTCCTCTCGAATGGCTATTTTCTTCTTTTTTTTATATACAATTTGGTGATTAAAATATACAGAAAAAACCCTAAAGAAAAAAACCGACATTATACTATGGATTCTTAAATACCTCCTTGTTTTCAAACTGCATTGATATGCACCTTCTTATACTGCATTGTGGCCGATTTGAAATTCGTAAATTAATCGAAAGTCATGTTTTGATCTTAAATTGAAAAATTGTCAAAATCATTCAAACACAATTTAAATGATAAATCGTTCTCATATAAGAAGTTATTAGTATAAATCGTCTATTAATTAGCATGTTACACCACACACCTATTATTACTATTATTATTCTTTAACAGTAAAAAATGCTGGGAACTAATCAAATCAGTATGCCTTCATTACCATTGCAACCACCTTATCTAAAGCCTAGTAGTTATAGTTCTGGCTCCAAATATGAGGAGTCCGAAGCCAAAATTTGTGGGTTTGAAGGCCTTAGAAGCAAGGATGTGTTAGGTCCTTGGGGAAAATTTTGGCAATTTTTTCGTACACTTTCCCTTTAAAAGGCTTCCTTGGTATCCCTCATTCAATTAAAATGTGCATAATAACACGCCCCTCTTTATTCTTTTTGTGAGTCTTAATACAAAAACTATCATAGTAATCGAGATTGAAAACTGTACAATTATTAAAAGAATCAACCACAAAAAGAGAATATCTTTTTTTTTTTTTTTTTTTTTTTTTTGCAGAGAAGTTGTTATATTCAGCATACAAAATAAATTATGTTCACGAAACTGCGTAAAGAAAAGTTTAAAATATTTGACTGTCGCGAAACTTGTGTTTTGGCTATGCTATCAGAAATTGTTTCCCTTCGGGCTTGTACTAAAGCTAGCACGATTTCTTAGATTCACAAAGAAAGTTTTTCTATAAAAAAATTAAAGGTGAATTCAGAGCTCGCGTAAAGAAAAGACGAATATCTGTGACGCAGGACATATAAATGGTCTTTACTACAAGAAAAACCAACTCATACATGCCCCCCAATATTAAAATAGATTTATCAAGAGAAGGAGGGGGCAAAAGATATCTTCATGAAAACCGGGATTTTCTTCACGTTTCGATTCAAGGAATGAAAAAATTTCAAAAATGTGTATAGAAAAGTGTACGATAAGTAATTAACATTAGAATAGAAGAATAGCATTTAAAATGTATGTATTTTATATAAATATGGTTTTAAGTAAAATAAAATAGCCTATTTTTCTACGATCTTCAGACCAATCTGAAAATCCCTACTTGATTTTAAGGCAGGGAGCAAGAAATTTATATTGAACATCATTATTTTAATGCTTTTCTAACTTGAAAATAAACCCTGTATCTGAAACAAAAGGAAAAGTAACCATACAAACACGATGAATAAGAGAAGAATAAACATTAATCTCAAATAAAAATGTTAACAAAAGCAAATGTACACGATATTTCATCATGTAATGAGAGCTGTCTCATATTTACACCGTCTTTTTTATTCATCTGAAAACGAATAAGATAACCAATGAATCAGGAAATATATTTGTACGGTTTCTGCCGATTAAGTAAAGACTAGACGTATTAGAAAATATTTCTCCTAGTTTGGTAGAAATACACAAATTTATTTTAGTTAGTTACTACAACTCATTACTGAGTTCCCCGAATGCTATACAATAACAAATAACTGAAACTGTCTGCACAATTTTACTGTTTCACTCACAAATTCATATTTATTCATCCTTATTTCTGGTAACCTCATTTTCTCAGTTTGCTAACTTTTCTCTTTTGTACAAGTCTAGACAGTTGGTGAGAATGTTTATCCTTTAATTTAAAATATGTAGCTATGAAACATCAAAATTTCTATTTGAGTTGTTTTTTATTTCTGTTGAAGGGAAAGGAGGCTTTTAGTATTTTTGTAGGGTTTCTCACAATGAAATAAATATAGAATATTTTCAGATTGTATAGGTTTTTAGTTTCTTCACGTCTTGTTACTGCACTATTGCGATATATTATTTTAAATTTTTTTATCTAATTTTGATTCATATTACCAAAAAGTATATTTTTGAGACTCATAATTATTTCTTAAGGTGAAATAAATATAACAAAATTACGAAAATCTTTTGTTCTTCATTTCTTGTTAACGAACGACTGTGATATTTTTCTGTTCCGATAAACATTTTATTTTATTTTGGTGGCTAGTTTTGGTGTATATTAGAAAAAAAAATATTTAGTACTTATGTTTGCATCATAAGATGAAATAAATATAAAATATCTGCAAATTATAAAGCTTTTTCTGTTCCAGCTTTCCCAATTTATACCAGACACTTAAAAAAAAACTTTCCAATGTTTTAACCAATTATGATTCATTTCTCTACAAAATACTTTTTCCTGCTGCTAATAAAACATAATGATTATTTTTATTTATTTATTTATTTTTACAAATATAATTATTAATAAATGACTAGGAATCACTCTCAAACTCTAATAGTGACATACTGATTTGATCAGGGTGGCTTCACTTTAGCAAAGTATTAAGTAATAATAAAAAAATCCTACTGATTTGATAAATCGTTACAAGACGAACAAACTTTTCATTAGCCCCGGAAAATGTTTATTTCTTTTGTCCTACTTGCAATTTGTAAATATGTCAGAAATATTCTTGTTGTTGATCGGAGACAAAGAAATATTTCAGCTGAAATCTTACTGAATGAAGGTTTGTCTACTTAATACAAATAACAGCCAGCGCTCGCAAATGGTACGCTTTTGAATAACACTTTTTCAAACAAAAATCTTCTTTTTAGATTTTTCTTCCAAATTTTGCCGAAAACTACTTCAAAGGTTATTTCTATTGCAAATGTTTCAGAAATATAACACGGAATTTCTTCTTATGAAATATTGGCATTCAAAAAACAGACAATTTATGAGCCCTCTTAAATGAAATCTCTACCCGTAAAATTATGAGAGCAAAGAGGTTACACTTGAAATTAATTTGAATCCAAATAAAACATATTTATGTAATAAATTAGAAATAAGTTTGACCATATAGATTTCTTTAATTAAAATTTAATCCTTTTTCTACAGGTACAGTCGGCCAATAAAGACCATAAACCCATGCACATTTTATTCGCCATATTGCCAATTTTAAGATAGGGAGGAAAATAAAAATAAATAAATAAATAAATAAATAAAACGAAATTAGCCATTCTATTAAGAATTATGTCTTCTTTCACTTTATGTTAAATCGATTGAGAATTATGTTTTCTTTCACTTTATGTTAAAAGGATAAGCTTAGAGGGCCGTCTTTAACTTGAAATTATTATCAAACTTTGAAATTTTCAATACGAACACCTAATTTTGCATAATATTTGGATCTTTCGAAAAAATTGTCCTTAGGGTACCAATCGGGAAGTCATTTGATGAAGTAGTTTAAGAATTGTACAGATGTAATGTTTTTAATTCCTAATGTTAAATCAATTTTTAATAGTTGTAAAACAAACTGCAATGCGTGTAGTTTTTTAAGCATAATTCAAAAACCGCTAGGTGGAATCAGCTATAAGTTTTCATTCTCATATTTGAATCTTCTAAAAACCGATTTCTGTTAAAATTTTTATAGGTTACAACACACTTTTTTTCGTATAATCATTTCATAATACGTAAATTATTAAGTGTTCTGAATTCATTACATAATAAAAAACATTCATTTTTTTCGATTTTTTAAAGATTTCATAAGGTATGAGACGCCTTAATTTACAACGTGGGGGAGGGGGGTTACATAAAACTATCACGTGATACATTATTAATTAATCCTATATTGTTTATTATAAGAAAAGAGATTCGAGCTATGCTTTACCACTTTTGGAGATAAATTATTTTTTTGTTTTAATTATATTTTCTGTAATGTATACGACCTTTAAGTCTGAATTTTTGTTCAAAAATTCGATTTTATCTTTTTAATCTAATGTTAAAGTCTGATTTCTTTGCTGTCTAGATCAGTTTGTACTTTGTTTCTATTATACTTAATGTTATAGGCGTTTGAATATTGGTGCTTTAATAGCTGGGATATGGGACTGATTTTCATTTTTAGCTTTATCACAAAATCAAATTTTGATTTAAATCAAAACATTATAGCGCAAACTGTTAAGCATGTAATGTTAGGAAATTTTGTTGAAATACTGTAAAGATGTTAATTTAAGGGATGAACATCTGTTATGACTAATAGTTACATTATTTTTCATAAGTTATGCAATATTGTAAATTTTAAAGCTTTTTGTATGTGTTTTTATATATCTTGGTTATATTTATGAGAGTTGTTTATTACTTGAAGGAGGTTTCCATCTCTATAATAAAATTTACATCATAAAAATACCTTTGTTTCAATTTGAGGTTACATGTTTTGAGCAAGTGGCACTTTATTGCTATTTTTATGTACGTTTTAAGCCAAACATTTAAAATATTTTAAATTATATAGCCTTTTGCACGTTAATAGAAACCATTTTGTAAATATGTCAGAAATATTCTTGTTGTTGATTGGAGACAAAGAAATCTTTCAACTGAAATCTTACTGAATGAAGGTTTGTGAACTTAATTCAAATAACAGCCAGCGCTCGCAAATGGTACGCTTTTGAAGATCACTTTTTCAGTGATTTTTCAGTGATTAAGTTTTTTACATATTCTATAATGTAATGCGGATATGATGTAAACATATAAATATTTTTTATAAATCTTTATTTGCGAGGATAGTCTAATACCTTAAAAAAGTAACGTAAAAATTTAAATCATGTTTAAGTGTTTTCTATCATTATTTTCAGACTTTTAAAAAGAACTTTTGAAGACAATTTTGTGACGTAGAAGTATGCTATCTACTAATATAAAATTAAATATATTATTTTCATTTTCAATTAAATAAAAGATAAAAACTTATATCTTATATTACATGTTTCTTTTAGAAATTCCTCCCTTAAAATTTCACAATCTTCTACCATCGGAATTTCCTTTATCAGTAGCTAAAAGTAAGTTATTAATGGTATAGCCAGAAAATAATATTTTAATCAAAATTTAAAAAAATAATTGCAAATTTTTAGTACTTTAGTTGCAACTTTGCTACACAAATTTTAAAGGTTTTTGTATGTGTTAAATCATTTAAAAATTTTAAATAGCTTGGTTATAGTTATAAGACTTGTTTATTCTTTGAGGGAGGTTTCAATCACTTTAATAAAATTTACGTAATAAAAATACATTGGTTTCAATTTGAGATTTGATGTTTTAAGCAAGTAGCATTTTGTTGCTATTTTTATGTACATGTTATGCCAAAAATTTAAAATATTTAAAAATATATAGTCGTTTTGCACGTTATACAAAGTTTTTATGCATATTCTATAATGTAATGCACATAAGATGCCAATATATGAAATATTTTTTAGAAAACCTTTTGGAGGGACGGTCTGATAAAACGTGTTGATGGAATGAACTTGGTGTTTTTTATCATTATTATCCGACGTTTTAAAAAGAACGTTTGAAGACAAATTAGTGATGTAGAAGTATGTCGTCCGTTAATATAAAATGAAGTAGATCATTTTCATTTTCTATAAAATAAAAGAGAAAAATTTCTAAATTTACTCCTGTTATCTTTCATGTTTCTTTTAACAATTATTCCCTTAAAACTTCCGTTATCAGTAGCTTAAAGTTACTTAATAATGGTATAGACAGAAAATAATATTTTATCAAAAAAAAAAAAAAAGAATTACAAATGTTTGGTACTTTAGTTGTAACTTTGCTACAAAAAATTGACTAATATTGCAAGAATAAATGACAGAAGCAGCTTAATTAAGGACAAAAGTAATTAAAAATGAACAAATTTGAACAAATTTGTGAAAATAAATTTCCACAAATTTTATTGTTTGACTTATGGTTTCTTTTAACGGGTTATTAAAATTCTTTATAAACTATTCTTCAACCAATTAAAATTTTATTACGTTTAAGAAAAAAAAAATTCCAGCTTTAAAATTTCGTCTGTAGCCAGAGATTCAAATGTCACCATGAAGATTATTTTTAAAGAATGTTAATGGTCTTATTTTTCAAAAATCTGCATATTTATTTAAAAACCCGAAAATGATTACCAAAGTTTTAAACTCTTGAATTCAATATTATGAAATGAAAAACGTAAAAAAAGTTCCTTATTCAATGTTCTGATAAATACAATAATAGTTCACTTACATGAAATTGAATTCACAAATTTGTGTCGTTGCATACGTTGAACTTTTATAATAAGTAACTGTTTTTTATAGTTTAAACAATGCTCATGGAACATTTCAGATATAGCTAAATTATACATTTATTTTCTGAGTACAACGTTTCCATCCATGAAATTAATATATATTACTTCAAACATGCATACACATATATAAATGCTAATTATACAGCTTAGTATAAAAGTTTTGAAACACTTCATGACCTGTTTTGTTTTAACCACATTAAGCAATTGATTTAGTGTTGAAGTCAATAAATGAATCAATTTAAGATTTTAAATAATAATACTAATATTGTAAATGCCGCCCAAGAGAAATAGAAACTGTAAAGCAAATTTTAGCTTTTTTCAGTATATAAGTAGGTGGCGTAGCAGGCCAATGTTTTACATTTGCATGAAATCAGATTTTTTTTTCTTTGAAAAAAATAAATCTAATTTAATTCTATATTTAGAAAAGATTTATAATATTAATTTTATTAATTTTCTTATTATAACCAAGAAATCCTATTTATAATGTCAATGAACTAAAAATTGTTAAAACTACATTTTGCAAGTAATGTGATATTCAGGCAATTATAGTGGAATGCTTATACAGTGTGATTCATAAATATCGAAACAATAGGCTATCTCTTTAAATATTTCTCCTAGACACATACTTCCAATTGCAAAGTTTCATAAATAAAGGTGCAAAATTTGATGAGATAAGTTGCAACTCTATGGGGGGGGGGGGGGGTCTATTTGAGAAAATACAAAAATTAAATTTTTATACGGCCCCCGTAGTATAAAATTTTCAATTAGGAAATTTTTCCTTATCCATTCCTGAATTAAACAAAAAAAATCCATCTTGATATCTGCAAAACTCCGGAAGATATGTCCGTTTTAATAATTCGTGAGGTTACAAGGGATCAGACACAAATTGAAATGCGTGTAATTCAAGAAACAATGTTACTGTAAGGTGTCCGGGAAACATTTTATTTATTTATTTATAGAGTTAGAATTTTGAATTTATTGTGATGATTAGCCATATAATTTGTAAACAGAATCACATCATAAGACTTGTTACAAAAAAATAAAATAAAATAAAAAAATAAAAAAATGCAGAGTAATTTAAAATTGTTATAACTCGAAATATTATTTGTCGAATTGAATTTTTTTCCTTTAATTAAACAGAAATATATAAGTTTTAATTTTCATTCAGCATTTTGAAAAATATTAATTTTAAAAAAGTATTTAAAATAGCAATTAAAAAAAAAGAAAAAAAGATGCAACTTATTTTAAACAAATCGTATTTTCAAAAGTGAATTTTTTTTTTTTTTCAAATTTGCCAAATTAAAATTTAAGTAAAATATTTGAAAAAGATATATTACAAGTTTGAACCATTTATAGAGGTTATTGACTTATATAAATTTAAAGATGAGAAATGCTGAAAAAAACTTATGATGTCGAAAAATGCATTTAAAGTTTTAAACAAAGATTGGGTCCTAATAGAACGTTTAAATGCTTTTTAAAAGCTTTCAGGTGAATAAGTAACTCCTTCCTGTAGCTTCAATTTCGGATTACGATAGTTTGGCTCTCGGGTACAGATATTAAATTCATTTAACGCATACCCTAGTCTCTCATACAAATCTGGTATACAGCGAAATTTACAAAATTTAAGTTTATTAGAGATATAAATTTATTTTATGCGCTTTATGTTTCAGGTCGGGTTTATTCATATGATGCGAAAGAAAATCATTTTCATGGGCGTTGCACTTAATTTTATTTAATTAATTATCTAGACAGGTTTCTGTGCATATTTTAGATTTCTGCACAAGCCGAAATTTGTACAAAAAATTCCCATTTATCTTAAGATACAATTAAGATTATTTAAAAAAATACTACATACATATTTATAAGAAAATTTTACAGTATAATTTAGATTATTATGTTTTCGCATGACAAAAACATAGCTGACAAACCTCCCACTAATCCTCCGTAATATGTAGATTAATTTGAAGCAGTTAACCCCTTTAAAACTAAAAATTGTTTAATGAATCTTTGACTTATTTAATTTAAATGCTTTAAGTCGAATTTCTTAAAAGAGTTTCTGGTTCGAACGTATTGAACCTGGGTCAAATAAACACACTTATAACGGAAGATTAGTGAGAGCTTGGCATCTATTAAAAAAATACGCAATAGCAACATTAATGATTATTTATAACTATTAGACTGTTATATTCGAATAAAGATTTATTTTAAAAAACATTGTCGTTTGGAATAAATGAAAAATAGGTTTAAAAACATCATAACTTTTGAAACTGCATAACAAAAAAAAAGATTTTTGAAAATATTTCTGTGTAATTTATAAAATATTATTTCCAATGATTCCGTTAACAGAAGTTTCATTATCGCTATTACTATTTATATAAAACTTATTGCCTTCCCGACACGTCCTAAGAACAATAAAGACACGGGCCGGCACGGGCCGGCCAGCGGGCCGTGCCGATTACGACCCTGGGACCAATCTCGGCCTCATGCAGACCTCTAGCATACTTCTCAAGCAAGTTTAACGTAAAAATCTATACGCTAATATTTTATATCTAAAAGTTAAGGCATTGTCTTAGATCGTCTTTTAATAATGTGTAAATGTATGGTCGATCCTTAACTTGCATTGCAAATGAACTGATATCGCGTCTCTCAGAGGTATGCTTAAGTGGTGCAAGTCACGAATTTTGGATTTTAATATATCTGTGAATTTTGCAGATATAAAGATGGCATTTTTTTTTGTTTAATTCAGGACTGGATAAGGAATAATTTCCTAATTGGAAATTTTATCCTACAGGGACCGTATAAAAATTTAATTTTTGTATTTTCTCAAATAGACCCCCCATGGAGTTGCAACTTATCTCATCAAATTTTGCACCTTTTTTTTATGAAACTTTGCAATTGGAAGTATGTGCCTAGGAGCAGTATTTAAGGAGACAGCCTATTGTTTCGATATTTATGAATCACACTGTATAAGAAAATGGTGACATACGGGTAATAAAATTCCCCTTTTCGAGATGATTTTTGATAAAAATTTGGAGAACTTGCCATTATTACCGAGCTTGAGTTTGTTCACTTGTCTAACTCGCGTAGCGCATTCATCCAGGCGAATATCGTCAAGTTCTGTAGTATCGGTTGCTGTAGTTCGGACAAATAATAATAATAATAATAATAATAATAATAATAATAATAATCTGAGTATATGCCCTGTACTTATGTTCAGACTCCATGTTCCATCATAATTCATTTATTTACATTTTAAACAAATTCGGAAAATATTTCATACGTATCAACAATATTAAAATATTTCAGCATTTGATGATAATTTTAGTAAATGTGGAAGTAAGTCATATGAATATTCTTTACATTACATATATTTAAAGAAATTGTAACCTAAAAATCATTAATTCGATTTTTTAAACAAAAAAAAAAATACATTTATTCACCATTTCGGATAGCAGACGATATCCCAATACTTATTTTTTTCTCTATATGTTTTTCTTTCTTGGAATTTTCTTCGAAAACTTAATTTAATCCATTCCCCATCTGTTCGTTAAAAATAATTTATCTTTTCAATTTTACTGAGAAAATGACATCAATGAAAATTTAATAATCCGTTTTATTTTCGACTTTTTCCTCTTTTATTCAGAAAAATGATTAATTGAGCTGCCCTCTTTAGACAAGCTTCGTTACAAGTTACAAATAAATTAATATCTCGGAAACTAATTAAAATTTTAAAGTTCTGAGAGCTCATATGACATCCCTGGATCCATGCGGATAATTGGTGTTAATTTCATCGCTGTACGTTCTATATTCTAGAAGAAGTAGTTCTATATATAATAGATTGATCGTAAAGTGAAATTTTCCAACCCCTGTTCCTTTAAATGGACTCGGTACTCTTTGACCCATTATTTTTAATTATTATTAGTAACTATTTTTGACTGATATTATATTGCTTTTTTAACATAATATTAAATGGGTCTGTGAAAAAGAAAAATGATTTACTAAAGAAAAAATTCAAATATTTTTGTAACATTACAAAAATTTAATTTAAAAAAAAAAGAGAAAATTTTCAGACCACACTTCTTTTTTTACAGTTTTGAACTTTTCACAACAATTTTTACAGATATTTTTCTTACTAATGTACTCTATCACTCTAAGGACTAGACTTCAAAAAAGTTAATTACTAATAGAAAAAAATGAAACGTCATGACATTAATAAAAATAGAGCAAAAAAACTATTTTACTTAACTTTTTTTAAAATAAACTATTAATGTTTATTGTAAATCCGATTTTTAACATCATAAAACACATAATAAGAAACGACAATAAAAAATATCAAGGAAATTGAGAAATATGTATTGAAATTTTAGCATTTTAAACATACTGATATAATGAAAAAATACAAATTGAAAAAAATGAGTTTAAAGATTACAACTCTGAATCATTTAAAAGTAATTGGATGTGGTAAAAATTATTTTCACATATTTTTAATTATTGGACCTTCACTTAACTTCAACAGAATATACTATGGATGTTTAAATACATTTGAAGCTGAAAAATTTATATGTTTGTCATTTTCACCCAAATCTAAGGTAGTGAGTTCCCATATTAAAGATATGAAATGCATAGAAAAGTGTCGTGAGCAAAAACATAAAAATGCAAAAGAAAACAAAGTAAATTTGTAATATATTAAACATTTTCATTATCAATGAATTTTATTGAGAAATCTGTTTTAATACTTTTTGATTAATTGGGCTTTTTACGAGTTCTTTTATCTTTTGTAATTTTTCAAATAATGCTGTAATTCTAAAGTAGTAGCATATTTTTAATTCTTTATAGCATTTAAAGGGATACATTACATGTTAAATTTAGAATTGAAATTAATTATGAATATATGATTATACACATTTAAACAATTTTCAGTGGTGTTGCAGAACTTTTGCACCAAGGTTTTTATGGTTTACATGTTTATAATATACACTTTATTTGATGCTCCTTCGCTCATTTAAGGATCATAAGACTATTAAATATACAAAAAATTTGAATTTTAGACAAAAATATACATGAACTACCAATTATTTTTTGAACATTTGATAGAAAAGCATGTAAAAAAATCCTATAGAAGTATGTGTTTTTCTTTCGATTTTTAAGTGCATGCAATATATTTCTTAAACTGCTTAATATTTTTACATGAAGTTTCAAAGAGTTTATAGATTATGTCTATATTTTAAGACGGAACTTAAATTTATTGACTTCGTCACAAACATATTTCATCTATAGATAAACACAAATATTTTTGGAAAAAGTATGCAATATTTGTAAATATTTTTTTTTAAATACAAATTTTATTACAATATATAAAATTTTATGTTAAGAAAAACGTTAGTGTCTCAAGTACGTTGATAAAGCAGATTCTTTTGCTAAATTTAAGATATTGTGAGCGATTATATCCACATGCTTCTCTATTATTTTTATCAACAGAAAGTTACTAATTGTTTTTAACTCTCAAACACAGATACTTTTTATACTCTAAACTTATAATGATATCTATTTATAAAACATAGCTTGTTATTTTTAAAATGTAGTTTTAAAGTATGTAATTTCCCTGGTATAAAGTGTTGAAAATTATGATTATTTTTCCACTGTCAACCGTCGTGTGACTCTTTAAGGGGGGTGACTCTTTAAGGATACTCTTTAAAAGGTATGCCTTTTGAAATCTCTCCACCTCCAGTGAAAAGTGATGTGGTTTCGAGTTCTCACAATTTTTTAAATACTTATTGAAATTCCATAAACCTCTGTAATATATTTAATCCATATTTCAAACGATACAAAATGCAAAAATAAACAGTTATAATAAAAAGTACAGTTCCGTTAATATTTAAAAATTTTGTCACATGGTATGTCACAATCCACACGATAAGTTAACTTAGAATGGATATATAAACGTAAAACTTATGTTAAAATGACCTTTAAACGATATTTTAAATAATGAATTAATGATATATAATTTTTTTTCACAGAAACTATTTAAAAAAATCAATTAAATTTGAAAAATAGAAAAAAGTATGAACAAATAATTAATTAATCATTAAAAAATAATGCAAATATTTAGCTATCTCAATAATATTAATTTATTCTGTAAAATATAATTTAGAGGTCATTTTAACACAAATTTTATGTTCATATAACCATCCTAAGTTAAGTTATCGTGCAGATCGTGACATACCATGTAAAAAAATTTTGCAATATTAACTGAATTGTATTTTGTATTATATAGTATTATAAGTATTTATTTTTACATTTTATAAAGCCTTAAATATGGCTTTACATAGGTTTATGTAATAAGTAATAAGGTCAAGAAGTATTTAAAAATTTATGAGAATTCGAAGCCACAACACTTTTTACTGGCGGTGTAAAGATATCAAAAGGTGTGATCTCTTTCATAAAGAAACAGAAACCTGATGAATTTATATAAAAAAAGAAAAAGATTTTGGTACTTACCTTTCCCTGCATGATGAGTCGGATGGTAAGGGTGACGGATGGGCCATCTGCAGGCAAGGGATCTACAGCAGCCATGGTTGGGGGTGGTCGAGGGAGGACCTGGGGGCTGAAATAGAGCTCACATGTAAAATTCCTAGCCGAAAAACACATAAGATATTTACAAAATTATTTCAGTTATTTCAACATTTACATCAATAGATTTACGCTTTTATATTTAGTATTTACGTCACTACCAATCAAAAAGTTTAAAGTGTTTGGTAGCGTAACAATTGGTTTTATGGATGAAATCACTGCTATTGGTTAAATTGTTTTTAAATAAATTAAATATAGAACGCCGATCTTCTATTAAAAAGGAAAAATAGCTGTTATGAAAACATAAATAAATACCTGTAGAATTACGTCGAAATATTTTGCCTTTAAGTAGTTAATTACAATATTTAAAATATTTTCATTTTGTTTAGAGTAGTTATTTATTTTGGTCAAAATGTTTCAAAACTCTTAAATACAAATGTAGATTATTATTTGTTTTTTAGGGTATTTTTATCGTTTCAAAATGCCATCACAAGCTCAATAAAATAAATTACTTTTATGTATCGTAAAAATCATTAGTATTTATTAAAGAATGTTCAATTTTATGTAAATTCTAAAAACATTCATTTAATATATTTTGATATGGTCTGCATTTGAAAGCTTTGATAGTTTAGAAGAAAAAAAAGAGGATATTATTATTATTATTATTGTTGTTGTTGTTGTTATTACCTTAATCCATTTGTCTCTAATAAAAGATGAGCTTCGAAAAATTTTTGTTTATATATTTGAAATGATTTGTAACTTTTATTTTTTAATATGTATGAGTAATTTCTGTTCTTAAAATTGATAATTTAGAGAAGGCATAAGGATAAATATTGACATGTTGTGTGGAAAAGATAGAAAATAGGATAATAGAGGTGGAAAGGGGATTTTCAGTTATCCATCAAGAGAGAAGACATTTATCCAAAACTATTGAATATATTTCTTCAAGTTATGTGATCCAAATTCGAGTTAGTTTGATAATGGCCATTTCCTTACAAGTAGTTTCTGAATATGCTATTTGATTTTACACTATCTCACGTATTGTTTTTATGTAAGCACTTTCTTGATTTCATATGAGAATTAATCCACTTAAACATTTCTCTTTTGTCGGAGAAAGACGTGGGGAAAAGTGCAATCCGAAGAACGTAAACAAAGAGACACTCACAGTCCCAAGCGTATCCCAAAGCGATGCGAAGAAGACCGTCTCCAGGCAAAAAGATGTGGACAGGTAAACTGAATGGAGAATGCAGAGTAAGGCTTCTTAATCCAATAATAGAGACTGTGACGTCACACACGCAACAATGGCGACAGTTTCTTTGAAGATTTCTTGGCTACATTGTCACGGAAATAATTACAAGTAACTCATGTCACTGATTATTATGAGCATTTGAAAATGATAAAGTGCTTAAAGAGAGATAGATTTAATCAGTCTAAGGGGTAATAGTACTTTCTATAAAGACAGAAATTCTGCCAAGTTATCGTCAAAATTTAATAAAGAACTGTCGACTGCAGCAAAACGTTTTCTTGTGCTTCTGAAACTTTTATTACGTATTTATAATGTTAACTGTTATTATTTATCATTTTCAATGGTTTTGAAATTCATTATAATGAGAAGAGTATAAATTAATGTTTAGGCTTCTAATTTTATCAAGAAACAATTATTCACTTTCTTCAGTACTGTTGTTGAATAGGAACAACTTTTCACGATTTATCATTGTTTTATTTTCAAGTGTTTCACATAAAGATTTTTCACTGTCTATTAAATGATAATAAATTTAGTGTTATTTTATAGCTTATACTGATGTTATATAGTCTGAATATCTCCCTTAATTATTAACTATAAATATTTTTCATTATAACCATGTACACATTTTATATTCAGCTAATAATTTTCCTTTCGCATATTACAGGCATCGAAAATTAATCCATTTTCAAATGAAAATCTAAAACAGTAATTAATTTTAACTCGTTATAAGTAGCTATAAACTTATTAAAACACTTTATAAAATAAACTACATCGGAAATTCTTATTAAGTAAAATTATATTTGACGAAGTTCTGTGAGATAAGACAGGTGCAAAATTTGACAAGTTCATCAATATTTTAAAATTTTACCGCATGGCTTCGTTTCAAAAATTTTTACTTTTAAATATGAGTTATGTGGAACATTACATTTCAGATAAAACTTTTAATAACATGTAAAATGATTTTAATTATTTGTTCTACTTACATTTAATGTAATGCGAGTTTAAGTGATTTTACTTTTAAGCAACTCTTAAAAAAAATAATACTAATCATATAAGTCAAGATATAATTAGGAAATTAAAAAAATATAACGCACTATATCTAGGGTAGTTAACCAATAGTTTTTTTTAATATTATTTAGTATATATACAGGGTGTCCATAATTAAACGACCCTACTTTAAAGTTGTCTACAGACGAAACTATTGGTCAGAAAGTTGAAAAATTTTGTGAAGGACATAATAAAGGAATGGGAATTTGTTTAAGCGAAAACAATTTAGTACAAAATTTCGCCGCTAGAGGGCCTTTTTAATGAATTACACATTTATCATACATTTACGATAGGTTACAAATTTTATTACAACAAATGTTGACTAAATCTTTTTTCGCGACATGTTTTTAGTATTTCCCAGAACACAATGCGGTCAACTGTGGAACATGCTATCTTACGATTCCAGATAGTAGCTGCAAATGATGGCCGTCATGTGGAACATGTTTTGTTGCAATAAAGTATGTAAACTATCGTAAATGTATAATCCATTATAAACGCCATGTGGTGGCGAAATTTTGAACTAAATTTTTTTTCCCGCTTAAACAAATTCCCATTCCTTCATTATGTCCTTCACCAAATTTCACAACTTTCTGACCAATAGTTTCGTCTGTATACAACTTTAAAGTAGAGTCGTTTAATTATGGACACCCTGTATATATGTGTGAGTGTGTGTTATGGACACTAGCGAAAGATGAAAGTAGCTAATTATTACTTTTAGAAAAGGTGAAATGTATCGCATTATTTTCCTTCTTTGTTATTCATTAGTCAGCTGAATCCTCATGCTTTTTTATCATTCTTTTACTAAGACATCAGAGTGAATGAGAAGGAGAAAGGGAAGATGAGAAGAGGGAGAAAATTCAGAATTCGTTTACCAAGTGCTTTCTCGTCCAGATTTTGGTAAAATCAACCGAATTAATAGTGAAATCGTTATCATGTGTACCACAACGTTTTAATCTCTTTTACCTTCGATGTTTTGGTAGTATTTGTAGCTGAGATTTTCGCATGCACAAAAATTTCAAAATATACATATCGTAAGACTCAGTTCGAAATTGAACAAATTTTAAAAACATACTTAGGTTAATTGCAATTAGACTGTGAAAAACATTTCTAATAATTCTTAAATAAATATTTTTGACACATATTTTTCACATATTTTTCTATTCACACACATGATTCACATGATTCACATGATTCACATGATTCACACATGATTCACATGATATCTATTATCACACATGATTCACATGATTTCTATTATCACACATATTTTTCTATTCACAACATTTTGCACAAATTCTCCAACGTTCTATGTAGTTGTTTCAGAATTAGCGTCTGGTCTTTCGACACAGTTTGCATTAATCTTCCATTGTGTTCTAACTTATTCTATTCTTTAAATTTATTCTATTGATTTTAAATGTATTCATTTTATCTAGTAACACCGATACTAGCGTTTTTATAAATTTTACTACGTTTCTACATCACTTATTTCCAGACATCATATTCTGCATAATATATCATCATTATATCATCATAAATCTGCAGTAATATTCTTTCTTTCTATGTAAGAATGGTTTAATTATTGTATAAATTTCAAATACATTATTAACGTAGGCATTCATAAACTTTGAAGTCATATGAACCGTAGTAGGGAATATTAGCGTAGTTTGGTACCTGGCGAAAAACATGAATAAAATCTTAAAATATTAACTCGTGTTCTAAAGTGTTGTACATTTTCTTCTCTATAAGTCTGACACATCTTCGATTGTAAATAATTGCTATATTTTCGAGTGCTAGTGGACTGAAAATTGGTTTAAAATTTAAATTTTGACAATGTGTTTTTAAATATAGATTACTTTTTTTTTGTTTGAAAGAATGCATTTAATTATTTTTTTTCTTGAATTATAACGGTCAAAATTTTTATACATGTGTGACTGAAAATCATTTAGTAATTGCACTTGTAACATGTTTTGATTATAAAACTGACAAAATATGTAAAACGACATCTGTTTAGTTTAATATATATAGGTATGTATACATGTATGATCGGTATAGATACATAATTTTTTTAAAATCATGTCAATACTATGATATAATTTTTTTTTTTAATCCTTTCAAAGGCAAAGTACTTCTGTTCCTAAAATGTTGAAATGAGTGACTGACATCGGGATTTAAAAACAAACTTATTTGAGAGTAAGTAAAATCTTTTTCTTTTTTCACGTACATTATAAAAGCAAAATTTTATACTAAAATTCTGGTGTCATTGTGGTATTTGGGAATTAAAATTAAGTGGGATGTAAATGTTCCACCGCCCCTCAAGGGGTTAAAGTATATCATAACTAAATGTTAATAAAATAATAAAATTTTTCTTTCGTTGAATGTTTTTAAAGCTTACTTCCTCTTGCTAAATTTCAAAACGCAAATTTCCTGGATATATTTAATTTATTTTATTTTACAAAATAACGTCTTAAAATATTATTTATTTGAGAATGCTGGTTATCTTTATTTTTTTTTAAGAAAAAAGGCAAAGAGATTTAATTCTCCCAGTGCAGGTTCACCATTTGTATCCCATGGAAATGTAACAAAGTGTTCGCTGTATGGTATTTTTCGACTCAGTAGGAACTTTATTTATAATTGCGCATGTATAGACAATCAGACATGTAGATACAACATATGATTATATGAATATTTATTCTCTATATTTAATATAATACGTCCGTTCTATGTGAATTCATAAAGTTTGAAATCGGCGAATGCATTCCTCAGTATTGAATATTATCGTAGTCTTGTTCTAGCCGAAAGAGACATTGACAAGCTGATAAATTAGAGCGAGTGCGAGTTATCCAATGATGAAGATTATTTTTATTTTTATTTATTTTTCTCAGCGCGCATTTAAAATAATAGCTCTTATTTCTTGAAATTAGGATATTATTTTATCGCACACAGCTGGAAGCGGTAAAATTTAATACGTACTAGTAATTCCTTTAGATAAGTTTTTATTTCATGAAAGCTTGTCACTATACATAATAAATTAATAATATATGCACATATTATGGTTTTAAATATCAATCTCATAAACAGTAGTCTCGAGGTTAAAGAAACCAGTATCACAAAGTAAACTTGTATAAAATGTAAAGTTTTTCATAAATAGATAATTTCACTGTAACTTCATCAAACCAATGTTTAATTCATATTTAAAATCCTTAAGAATATATTTTAAGAAAACTACGATAGCTGAATGTTTAGCATCTGGAAATCACTAGAACTCAATAGAGGCTTATGAGCCCGAGCATTAAACTGCTAATATTGTTATGATCACAATTTACTATGCAATCTTGGTAAGAAAAAAAAAGTGACCACAACTATCAACTTTACGGCTAATCATTGTATAAAAGTGTGATTGGTACCAATCAATTAATAATAAAATCTACTAATTAATGCTATACTTAAACTTTGCTTAAGGGGTCATCTACATATAGAAATTGTAACAGATTTTAAAATTGTCTATACTAATACCTAATTTTGACATCATATTTACATTTTTCGGTAAATTGTATGTTCAATACCAAACAGGAAATAATTAGTTCAGGTAGTTTAGGAATAATGTAGGTTTAAAGTTTGGAATTCCTATAGTATTAAATTAATTTTTAACTGTTTCAAAACAAATTGAAATGCGAGTTGTTTTTGAAGCTTAATTCAAAAACTACCTAGCATAATTTGCAGTAATTTTGAATTCGAATATTTAAAGCTTCTATAAATATCAATTTCTGTTAAAAGGTTACAATTCATAATTTTTAAGGTTACATAGATTATAATTCTTACAATTTTTAAGAAAATTAATTCAAAAAATATATCTATATTGAAATTATTTTTCGGAAATAATATTACTTGTAACCTATAATTTTTTAAAACAGAAATCGATTTCTATAGGCTTAAAATATGATAACCTAAAATTACAGCTCATTCGGCCCATTAGTTTTCGAGTTATGCTTCAAAAAGTACCCACATTGCAATCTGTTTTGCAACGATTAAAAATAAATTTAACATTAGGAATTCCAAACTTCAACCCTGCATACTTACTAAACTACATGACAGAATGGCATTCTATTTAATATCCAAAGGTAACATTTACCGAAGAATCAAAATATGATGTCAAAATTAGGTGTTAGTATTGATAACTTTAAAGTTTGTTACAATTTCTATATGTAGATGACGTCTAAACCAAATTTTAGTATTGCATTAATTGTTAGATTTTATTACTAATCTATTGGTACCTGTCTCATGTTTATACAATGTTCATCTGTAGAGTTAGTAGGGGTTGATACTTTTTTTTTCTAGAACTCGACATGGGACACATATGCAGATTAAAAGCATGAACGCCTGAGTAGGAATACGGAGCCGAGGAATCCTGCCTTACAATAATTGTACAGATTGCGTTATCCGAGGCATTGTTTACCAACCTATAAAATGGATTCTTAATAAAATATCTCACGTTACTGGTGTATATGAACGAATGCCTATAAGAATCATTTTGTCCTCCATGTGAAAATAAATATTCGGAAGTTTTTTCCTTCATTTTTTATTTCAAATTGTCATATTTTAATATGACAATTCTCTTTTATTCTTTTATTTTATATAAAATATAAGTAATTGAAAACGACTTATTTTAAATATCCGCATACATTACCATATTTTTTACGGTTACTCGATAATTATGTTTCAATAGTTTAAACGTTTTCATACAAACAAATTTTTGAATATGTTAGTTAAAAAAAAAAAAAAGACTTAGGATAAATTTAATAGCTTAACACAGCAACTAAGAATATATCATGAAAACTGGTGTTTAATAAGCTTTATTATATATTGTAAGGAAAATTACCTTAAACACAATTTTGTGCAGGGGTAAAAGTTTTGACAAATTTAAAAGTCAATCATAAAATTTCTAAATATTTCCTTGATCATTTTACTTAGTTTTCTGACATTTGGCATAAACAAAGCTATAGATTGTTGATTCCAGATAATTATTTTACTGCGTAACAAGTTGCAAAATCTCCTCTCTTGCCAATTCAGTATCATGTTCTAAAGAATACCGTAATTCTTTATGTTAGCTTTAGAAATAATTTGTTTTGTATTCCCGTGCCTATTGTCTTTATTTGCAGAGCTGGTATTTTTCCAATACTAGGGTGGCCTTTCGAAGAAAAGTGATATAAACAGAGTGAGATGACACGTTCATTACCCTGTAAGAAAAGTTTTTTGTCTGATGATTCTGGAAATTATTTCAGATCTTTGACTTTGAATGTTATAATAAACAAATCATTTTAAGATTTTTTTTAATTAAAATGATTAATTCTATTTATAAAAGTAATGAGATAAAATATAGTTAAACATACGAAAGATAATGAATGTATATTTAAAAATACAAGGGAAGGTGAGGGTAATAAGAGAAAAAAAATCATAATTATTTTTCTAATGAGAAAATGGTTTTACAAAAAATACATTAAATACCACAACTTTAATGAAATTTTGACATTTTTTATCAACCTTTTAAACCTAATTTTTGATATTTTTTTGTTTTCAATTTTGCCGAAATCGCCTGTCTTTTATTACCTTCTATGTGGTAAGAAGAGACTGGTCTTCCAACATTCATATAAAGATTTTGTAAAGCTAAATCGGGCTGTAGAAGAAACATTTAAAAAACTCTTTAAATATAACTTGTCAGATTAATAAAATAAAATTTCATTTTTGTGTTTCAGTACACTAAAAAGTAGATTTCTTGAATAACACAACACATTTTATTTTCTTATCCTACAAATTAATATACAGCTCTGTTTATACGATTGATGCAAAATATGAATATACACACATAAGACACTAACTCTGAAACGTTACATAGAGGGATAGAGAGAGACAAAAAGAGATTCTTGTGTCTTATTACCCAGGCAAAAGAAAAAAAACAGGGTAATAAGTGACACTTCTGAAATTATGTACCTAAAAAGTTCACAATTTACAAAGTAAAATATGAATTAACATCTTATTTGTGAAAAACTGGCATATTAATTATATCTAAAATTTTAACCCGTTTTACGCTATAAAATTTTATTGCCAAAAAGTCTTAAATTATTATGAGTAGTTTAAAATGGAGGTATTTTTCAAAGAAAAAAAATTACATATATGAAAATATTAATAACTTTTTTATTGGATTGGTACTAGTAAGTTAAAGGTAAAAATATACTGTAGCATATATATTTTAAAATATACATTAAAGGTTTTTTCCCCCATACCCTATTACCCCACCTTTTTACGTATTAAAGACAGACGTAATATAGATAAAAAATATCATCCGACCTCTGAAAATGTCTAGTATAAATTGATTTAACTTCATATGAGACATAAAATGTAACGTGAAATGTGACAGTTGAAAAATTTTCTAATAAAACAAATCATGGCTACGCGCTATATATGAAAGTTGTACCGATGTGTATTTTTATATGTATGCCCAACAAATGACACCTTGACTAAAATGTGCAAATTTCTGCACTGTAAAAACTGTAGTGATGAAAGCCCCCCCCCTCCATATTTACCTAATTCCCATAATAATAAATAATTCCTATAATAAATTTTCCTATTTACCTAATTTTGCAAAACTTTGACAAAGGAGAATATTACCAAGTTTCAATTCGTTTAAATTTAAATTAGTGAAAAAATCAAAGTATTTTGGAAATTTTGTAGTATAATTTTCTAATTTCTATCTACTTGTAGAATAATTTTACATGTGTATGCATACACATAATTGTACATGCATGTATATATGTATGCATGCACAACTAAAGTTATACTGCAAATTAATAAAAATTAAAGATTACTGTGAAATTTCGAAAACGCATTAATTATTTTTATTAATTTCAGTCTTAGCGAATTAAAACTTGGCAATATTTTCCATCGTCAATGTTTTTCTAAATTAAGTGAAAACATTTTTATTCTTCATTTGGCCTTTTTTAGGAAAGCTACCTCATCCATGTGGTTATTTATTATTATTATTGTATCAAAACGCTATATTTTGTAGCACTGTAAAAATTCAATTGCAACTGTAAAAATAGTGGCAAGTGCTTCGCACCAAAATTACTGTAGTGGAACACCAAAATAACTCTCGGTGCTTGAATACAGGAAAAATTATTGATGGTTTTTCATTACACCAGAAATATTCCATTTCACAACTTTTGGTGCAAAGTTGTTGTCACAAGTTTGGGTGTACAGTTAGCTAAAATTCTCTACAGCGAACAATTTTTTGAGCATGAGTTTCTTTTATTTTGGAATGTAAAAAGAAAATTATCAAATTGAATATTCATGAGTTTATAGGAACCTAGGATTAATTTAGTATTAACTTGAAAATAATTATCTTTTATGTTTGCGTCAGAATTTATATACTTTTCAAATTCTTGTAAATTTTTCGTATTTGAAGATAATGCTTAAAAATATTGTAGAGATAATGCATTATTTTCCTGTTATTTCTATGTTAAGCTTCCTTAGGCAAAATCAAGGGATTATAAGAATATAGTCAAGGAAGGGTAAAAAGAAATTACTCTTAATAAAAAGACAATTTTTTCATATGAAACTTCAAAGTGCCATCGAGAGTCATTAGTTGGAAAGTAAGAAATTTTTTTAAACATGTATTCTGCTCTTACGATATCGGATTCAGGTGTGGAGATAAGTGTTTAATCGGACAAGCCCTTTAATTCTCTATAAAATAATTCATTAGTATATATTAAATTTTTCATTCGGTTCTAAATAAAATTTTATTAAAATTCTTTCAAAGCTTTTCAGAAAATTAAAGTAACATTATACTTTTTTTTGTGTGTAAACCAGAACAGTTTTGTAAATTACTTTCATGTTTCAGATACTGAGGAAATGAAAACAGAACCTTCTGTAGTTGTTTATTAATGCTAAAGTTCAAAATTGGTATATTAATAATTTACCAAATGGAAGTTTTTCTAAAGTATAGCTATACTCATAAAAGAAAGTTTTGCTCTGTGTGTGTGTGTTTGTTTGTCTGTCTGCGATGGCTAGCAAAATCTAGCCCACCTAGAAGTCTGAAAATTTAGGTGTGGATAGTCCAAGATCTGGCCATGTTCACCTGAGTCTCAGAATTTTAATATTTTGATAATTACCCAAGATATTAATTAGATTCTCACTAACCATCGCTTCTAAAATGACATCATTTAAATCAAAATGGCTAAAGAAACGAACAGGCGCATTGGATTTGCAAGCGGAAATGAACGAATTCGAAATTATTTTACTAATTAGCTAATTTTAAGAAAACTAACTGAGATATCAATTTGAAAATTTCTGAGCATATGTAAAAAAAAATTCTGCATCTGACTATGTGATTTTTGAAATTTATGCAAAAAACTGTCAAAAAATTGCCGGCGCCAGTGAAAACAATCCGAGAAAGTTTCAGACAGGGATCTGCTTTCATTAAAAACTGAACTACAAAGAGATCTTTTTCTCTGGCCGATCCCTCCATTTAGTTTGCGAAAACGAAAGGAAATAATTGCCAAATTTTACTAATGAATAAAAATTTAGATAACTACTTAAGATATAGATTTGAAATTGAGGTCGGGAAGGAGTGTCATCTGCCGGCTATTTTAGCGTAGCGTCTTCGTTATGTTCTAATTATCAGAAATATGTAATTCTTTTTTTAATGATCGCGTTAATGTAGGTAACGGTGGTTTTCTTGAACAAATTATTCATTATATTTGCGGGTATGGAGAGGGAGGGGGTTAACGCCTTTCTCTGAGATTGTAATTAGCTCGGGCCCGGGAAACGCCGGGCGGGTTAGCTAGTTGTGCAATAAAACAACGGTTATCCTAAAAATTCAAATTCTGAAAGATGACAGTAGTGCTTCAAAATTCACCAACATCCTACGAGGTTCTGCATTAGTTTTGTCGAGAAAATATTCTGATTTCATTACAAATGACCTGGACCATTTTCAACAATTTAGCTCCTACGCATCACAGAGGCTTGATTTTTGGAATTTTCCAACTCAGTGTTTGGCGCCAAATTTTGTTGCCAAAGGTACCAGGTGTCGAGAAAATCACCAAGGTGGGTTTCAAAGCTGGTAAATACGTTACACTTATTATTATTGCCTGTAAATCTTCTTTTACAGGATCAATTGTGTGTGTGTGTGAAGGAAATACAATGTTAGAATTTTGTACCAAACATAAACATTTGTTCAGTTAGAAAACGCATTATATGACTGAAAAGTATTTCAAGAAATAGTACCGAATACATTGAAATGTATTCGAATAATTTTGTGCGCCCTAAAATAAGAACAACTACTCAAATTCCGTTATATACTATAATTTATTTCAGCTGAAAAATACATAACACACTTGAAAACACACTTCCAGCAATCACTGTCCATAGAAGATAATGTATCCAACTTTTTTTGTGTTACCCTGTAAAAGAATTATAGAAAAACGTTTCAAGCACCATTTTTCTTATGGAACATGCTGGATGTAGTGAATTTCGGTTACATTATATATCAACATCAATTTGTTTCAAATACAGTAACGTCATTAAATCGCTCTTCAAACAATTACGACCAATAGATTTGTGATGTATCCAAATCTATTGAAGTTCATTTTTTTGCGTATCTCTGTAAACGAATGATAAATGCACTTTCCATAGGGAACATTTTTTTGTGCATCTCAATAATATAAATTAATTTCGTTACGTTTGAAATAATATGAAATCATTAAAATATACTTAAAAATATTATCGTTTATAGATCTTAATGTATCCGATTTCTTTTATATAAACCTGTAAGTATATTTATCAATATATATCCAAGTCCGAGAGAATATAAATATCGTTACAAAAAATTAGAGCGCGGGCAATCAGAAGAACCAAACTCATAAAAAGTTTTTGAATAAGCTGGAAAGTGTTAAAAAGGAAATATTCTTATCAATATTAATAAATGAATAATTTGAATGAAGCATTTATATTTAACAAAATTAAGTAAACTAAAAATGGCACTTTTAAATAGCAAACGATATTTTAAACTTGTTTGATATTTTAATTTGATTTTGCAGCATACGGAAATGCATTTATAGGTTGCAGGTAATGATAGCAAATAACACTCTATTAAGTCTTGGAGTTTAAAAAAAATACAATTTTTGAAAAGTTATGTAACATCTATACCTTTTTAAAATCAAATAAAGGACATATTAAGGATTTATTTTACTACCGGTGGAGTAAACCGATGTGCTATCAAAATAAACCTTTGACGGCTATTGTTCGTACAGTTCAAGCATTAAACTTAAAGGACATGACAATAATGAGTTTGGTATTGGGTTAATCGTGCATAGTTTAAAACAACTACTTTTTTTTAAAATAATAAAAGTAACTTCAAGGATTGTTTCTTACCTTACTGCACTAATATTATGGGGAACTTCGGGTATTATGGAATACTATTTGCCTTCGAGGCAATACCACAGGCAGATATTGTTTAAATCCCGAAAACTCAATACAATTACAAACTTCAACTATCTATGATTAGTAATTTATAAGCAAAAAATATTTTACGAAATTTCTTTAGATGCAAACAAATAATTATAACGTATTATGAAAAACTTATAAAAACGAACAAAATGCGGCAAAAACCTCACTGTGACTGGTTAAAGATACAATTTTTCAGTTAAAATTGAACTTGTATGTTATTTTATAGTTATTAATTATTATATTATATTAGTTATTAATTATTATATTATATTAGTTATTAATTATTATATTATATATTGTATATTGTATATTATACAGTCTATTAGAGGGAGAAATAAATATTTTGTCGGGTTAATGGATCGGGATATGATTTCATGAAACACTGGTATTTAGGATTCTCAATGGCTTTTGAGTAACCTTAGCAAATGGGCTAATCATTAACGAAAAACCAAAACCAAATGAAAATAATTTTATCAATAGATTTGTAATGAAACACTGTTTTTAAAGCCGTTATTTAAACTCCCTTTTACTTTGCAATATGTGTTCCGAATTTTTGGAATTGTTTTTAGAGCGGGTATTGATATGTAAATTGAACTATCGGCTATACAAACTTATAAAACAAATGTATTATAGATGATTTGCAATGCCGAGAAAAAAAAAATCTTGCCCGATTTATTTCTAAATAGTTGTATGAAATAAAACCCAAGTTAACTGAGTGGGATAGCATGTTAGTGAGTTAAATTGAAACAAATAATTAAATAAAAAAAAATAAAAAGTGAACGAGTTCAGGTTTTTTTTTTCTTTTTCATTTACATAGAAAAGATTTTAATCATTCAATAAGATCATTCAGATCATTGCCAAAAGAAAAAAAATGTGTTTCAATTCTCGCAATTTGGCGATTTTAATCTTTCGTCTTCTGACCAAATGAAAAATTTTGTCGTAATTTGGTACAAAGGTGATCGGCAGCGAAAACCCTGTTGGTAACCCATATTACGCAATTTTGGAAAAAAATTCTAATATTATGTCACCATTCATAATCACTTTTCAGTTAAACATCATTCAGTTTTAAAGATAGAGACATGCAATTTTCCGTAATGATCTTTTTAGCAAAGAAAATACTAACTAACTTTGTTTATGGGGGGTCATATAAAAATCTTAACAAGTGTAACTTTATGTAACTTTACGGTTGAGATACTTGATTAAGATAATCTTATTTCCCATCTTCTTTGAGCAGTTTTGTGATTTACATTGCTTACCTATCTCCAACAGGTAAAAAATAAAGAGTGTTTCATACGTTTTTGAGACGCCCTGTATACTTGTATGCAATTTTTTTTATTTAATATTTCTTAACACTGAAAGAAACCAATCAATATATTGCAGAAAATGTGTTATTAATACTGTATTAGAAAATATAATATGACTTTGCATTTTTTTAAAGCATTGAAAAATTGTCATAAAATCAGTATTGCTACTTATATTTGGATTTATTTTGCTTAATACATTTCATTAGAAAGAGGTATTTTTATAGGTACGATATCGTTTCTTGTTTTATTTCTTGTGTGGATATCCTTGTGTACACATTTTATTTATCGAAATTTTCAATTAAAATTAACGAAATTCCAAACAGCTAAACTGAATGACTAATATCGTAACTCTGGTCTATTTTGCTGGATACTAGAATGTTATCGCGATTGTGAGATACTTTTTAGACAATAATTACAAGAAACTAGTTTCATTTACAGTTTCATCACCAGTTTCCTTTCGGATGAACATGCAAAATTATATTTATAAATAGGTTTTACAGTTTGTATATATTATATTAAAAATTGAGTGTCTGTTTGTACTTCTCGTAGAATAAAGAGCTCAGCGCGATGAAACTAATATCAGTTATCAGTATGGATCGGAGGATGTCATATAAAATCTCAGAATTTAAAAAATGTAATTATTTCCTGAAATATAATTTTTTTTGTAACTTTTTAAAAAGTTTCTTTAAAGATGGCAAATAAATTACTCCACTTTCGTATTTTAAAAAAGGGTAGGTGTTGGAATATCGTCTGCTATCCGAAAATTGAAAAAAAGTCTTTTTTTTTATTTGATTAAATTTATTTAATGATTTTCAGTTTACATTATCATTAAAATACGTGTAATGTAGATAATATTCACATGCCTTACTTCAACTTTTACTAAAATTGTTATAAAAAAGCTAAAATATTTTATTATTATTGATTGGTATGAAATAATGTTTTCTGAATTTGTTTAAAATGTGAATGAATGGACTGTGATAGGTTAAAACCGAGTTTTGAGTATGAATTCTGAAGATACATACAGAGCATATAATCAGATGAAAAGTTTTTGTCCAAACCATAACAAGCCACACAGCAGAACTTCACGACACTGGCCAAAAGGAATTCGCTTAGACGAGTTAGACATACGAACATTTGGCAATAATAGCAAACTCTCTAAATTTTTATCCGAAATCCTCTCGACCAATGTAATTTTGGTTTTCCCGTATGTCTTCACTTTCTTAAAAATTCAATCTAGTATATTTGCATCAAAATAGCGTAACTTGCAAAATGTAGTTTTCGTAATTTTTTATTCATTTATATTGTAAAACTGATTTCTTGCATATAATAAGAAAATTAATAAAATTAATATTATAAATCTTTTCTAAATATGGAATTAAATTAGATTTTCCCCTCAAAAGTCGAAAGATCTCATTCAATGCGAAGCAATACATATGCTGCTACGTCAGATAGTATTATAATAATTTTAGTAAATGCCTTATATATAAGAGGAAATGCTTGCTGGTGATATTCTTGCAATGATGCATGTTGTGTAAAATTGTGTGTTTAAGTTTACTTCTCGTCACTTTATTTTTATTTCAATACTCCCATACTACAATGTTTAGGCCTATACACTTACCAGTAAGAAAAATGTTTTTAAAACATATCTTTTTTGAAATATCTGACAAAGAAGCATATTTCACCTTTTTTCCATGTTTTATTAAATAAAATCCTTTTCAGAATATAAGTGTTGAAGTATACTGGACGAGATCAAAGCAACTGTAAATTAATGTAAGTCATGTATACACTGAAGGGACTCATCATGTATATCGATATTCATTTTGTTTTCTTCTTCGGCGGATTATTACTTGTCCTCTTTCTCAGCATGTCTTACAGGCAGAAAGACTGTAGGTGATACGCAATTGTGATGAATGGCAAAGCAGTCATCAATTCTGGGAAAATTGCCTACATGAAACGGGTGTTTTCTTTAATAATTATTATCTTGACAACGGTTGGATATTACCATTACATTTTCACTAGCTTCATTAATTGCGTCTAAATGATCCTCTTCACCAAATCTTGCTTTCACAAATCATTTTCATACAGCATTTGCTTTAATTTGTTTTACTGCTAAGCCAATCCATTAACAACATCTAGTAATAATAATAAATAATGCAAATTTGGCAATTTATGTTTGGAAAATATCATTTTTCAAAACATTTTGTGATTTTATTAGAATGTAAGGCATGTACATGGGGGGGGGGGGGCACGGTTGTACTGGTTCTTAAGTTTAAAAATGCTCCGTGAGAGACCGATTTCATACTAAGTTTATGCAGAAAGTCAGACTCAGCAGAGAACCTTTAAGGTTTATGCCTGTTAAATCTGCCAGGAGAGTGTTAACCATTTGTATCATCGTGTTGTATATCTGCAACATACCCAAAAGTCAAAGTTATTCATAACAAGTCGATTTTATTTATTGCTGCTATCTTCCAACAGAGCAGTTAATATAAATTGTTCATAGAATTGTCAACAGACGGCAATACTGAGTTAATTTTTCACACCAAAATTTTATTTATCATTTGAACAGTTTCACCTCGTTATTTCTAAAACGAACTTCGTAAATTCTGTAAAATTAAAAGGGTGGATATATCCAAAAATAGATTTTTTTTTTTAAAGATAAGTTCATTTGCTTTACAATTCTGAATTAGAAAATTGACAATATTTATGAGAAGTATGTATTTTGTTTTGTTTATTGCAAATACGAAAAAAGTACCATTTAGTCGATGTATTTTTGTTATTTTAAAATTATTTTTTGCATGCTTAAAATGATGTATTCTAACATCTGAGTAAATAGTTTTCAAATTGGAGTTGTTGAGTCCCAAAAGGTTTAAGTATATGCATATAAAGAACGTGCATATAAACGTGATCTGTAGGAGCCAATCAGTTATCTGCACCGGGCCTCACAATTTCTGTATTTCCCTATCTAAATATAAAATTCCTTCGATTTTTTTGTAATGTTTCAAACCTATAATTTGTATAGCAGATATGTCTATGTTAGTGCCAAAACATAAACCAAAACTTTTAATTAATTTTACCTGAATGTGCTGAATTTATTGCAAAATTTAAAAGTTTTAAGTTTTTTTTTTTTTTTTTTTTTTTTTGCCACATACAGCATTTTAACATGCGAAGTACACCTCAGAAATGAGGCTCGATATATTTCGAAGGGTAGACACAAAACTGAAAAAAAATATTTAGATGAAAACCATACGTCAACAAAAATTTAATAATCTTGCTAATTCTATTAGAATGTAATATAATATATTTACAAATATTACAACACGATTATTATATTGATTTTTACGTTCGATTTTGCAGTTTTCAGAAGAAATCGTACTGCTAAAATCTATGCAATTTTTTAAACAGAAAATACAGAAAGATCGAGACTTATTCACATAAAGCATAAATTAATGATTCCATATGATTAATGATGTAGTAATTAATTGCAGTGTTATTAAATTTTAAAATGTCATAATAATAAACCACAGTCTATTAAAAAAAATAATCCATAAATTAATTGAACTAGGCAATTGGTTAGTTACCTTAATAAATTTAATTTAACCAGAGAATATATTTTTTTTTAATTTCATGCCAATGTAATAAAATCTAACGACAATAAAAAATAATAATCCAGAAATTAATTAAAAGAGGTAATTGGTTAGTTACCTTAATAAATTTAATTTACCCAGAGAATAACGTTTTTTAAAATTCATGACAATGTAATAAAATCTAAAGACAACCAGTAGAAAAGAAGTCCAAAGCTCTTTAACTGTTGAGCTGAATATTAAATTTGAGACTTAACTTCGAGTAAATTAGTTCAGATCTTGCACAATCTACGCTCTAACATTTTTTCTTTTAAGGCTTTGTTCTTAACTTCATTAGGAAGTATATCCAGTAGAGAAAAAACACTGGTTTTCTCCTTGCACTTATGTGAACCAAGTTCTCAGAGGAGGCGAAAATACATGAGTATATTTCGTTCCAAATGATGCTTTTGAATCCTTTGGGAACGGTTTGCAACGGCTTTTGTCTTCAACAACTACGCGTTCTACCACTGGTTAGTTCGTGAGCAATTTACTAATGAAACTATTACAAACATAAGACGTGATAAAATGGTTGTGTGACGAAAGGAAGCTTTCTAACCAAAGAATTTCTTTATGAGATTAATGCATCTGCTTTAAAGTATAATGCATAGAGAAAATGAGACGCAACTGCAGTTTTCAAAGCATTGTTAAAATGTCCAAGTACGTGTTTAGAAAATATATTAATGCACTTTATATTTCGGTTTGTATATTATATTTTAGCGTAATTGAGATTTATTTGGAGATATATTGAAAAACAGAGTACGATTTAATAATTTTGCTGAAAAAAGACGCAAATAAAAGAATACACACATATATGTACATATATATATACTTTACATAAAGTAAACGTAAACAGTTTAAATTCGATTGTAAGATATGCGGGTAACTTGGCAAGATTTGAATGATTGTGGGTATTTTTTCTCATGTGAATACAGTTTCATTTTCCCTTAAATATAAGAATTCGCAAATTTAACAACAATATGTATTTCGTTATACTATATACGGATCTTATAGTATTTATATATTAACTAAAACCGTATAAGTGGTTCATTACTAATTGTTAACTGAGTTTAAAAATACATTTTAGACGTAGATTGTGTTAGAATTAGATTTCTGTTAGCGTAGTGATATTTGTTCTTCCTATTGCTAATATATCCTTAAAGAGGAAATTAAAATGTAGAAAGTTGGCGAAATTTTTAAATCTTGTTATTTTTTTAATTACTAGCAGTAAACCGGTTATTTACACAAAGAGACTCAAAAAGTAAAATCCCCATCAACCCTAAACATAGAAAGACGCAACGCTTTCATCGATGAATATGACATATCGGTAATTTTATCCATAAAAATGAAACATAGTACAATGATTGTATAAAGTACTTTTCACTTTTATTTTCAGCCTAAATTAAGATTAAAATCCCACACCACAAAGGTAAATTGTTATTATTTCACGGATAAACCAAGCAGTGAAACTATTATAGGAGGTAAGTGGCAAAAATCCGTCATTGAAACTGAATTATTTTAAAAGAAAACGCGCAATTTAATACATAAATTTGAAACATTTTACTTGCGACTGCGCGAAAATTAGTCATTTTCCCTTAACCCTTTAGCGGGTGGTGTCCACAAAAAAGGACACCTAATTTTAATTCCAAAACTGACAAACGGCACCAAGAATATTTAATTAAATTTTCCCTTTTATAAAGTACGGGAAAATAATCAAGCTTTTATTTTCGAATAAATTCTTTGGTAAATTCTGGTGTCAGTCCATAATTTCATTATTTTAAAACCATACTTACTCCGCGCCGGAAAGGGTTAAGTCTCAGAATCATTACTATGATAGAAAAAAGTAAAAAGATTTTTTTTCGACCATCCTCTCTTTAAATTTTGGCAAAATCATTTCGCTACATTTTATAAAAATGTAAAGCTATAATAGAAATTGCATTTTTTAATATCATGTAATTTAACCAGTTAAAATGCTTAATATGTATTCAGTTTATCTCCCTGTAAATTTTCATCGTCAGATATAATTTTTTCAAATATTAACTTACGGTTCTAGTTTGAAAAAGACGATGGGCTTCCGTGGTGAAAGTGATGTTCCATTTAGCAGAATATGTGTATTTTTATCCATTATACCAAACATTTATTTATAATTGTTATAAAGATAACGTAATTTTCATTCATTTTGAATTCCACGTTAACTGACATTAAAATACGTAAAGTTGAAAGAATATTAAAACTTTATTTGCAATTAATCTGACATTGTAACAGGAATAAATTGTATAAAGATTTTGCCA
This sequence comes from Maratus michaelseni, assembly GCA_963931845.1. NCBI lineage: Eukaryota > Metazoa > Arthropoda > Arachnida > Araneae > Salticidae > Maratus > Maratus michaelseni. Next base: position 262,761,193 of record OZ007586.1, on the reverse strand, counting down.
AATTTTTCCCGGTGTTGCTAAAATGTTTGGATATTCTCACAAAAAAAATTTAGATCGATTAAATCAAAAAAGTGTCTTTTCAAATATGAAAAATAAAAACACCAACAATCGATAAATTTTGGTAGAAATTTGAAGCAAACATCTATATTTTAAAGCACAAACGTGTAACGCTGACATCATAATGATGCTGGCAACAATGGGGTTAAAACTGCGTTACAACTTGGATTAATTATTCGCCAAACCATACGTTCACTAAAATATGCGAGATGGAACTGATTAAGGCAATTTTATCAGCACTTGCATGTATGAAGATATGCTTACATCCACGTATGCGTTCGTACGCGCATAAATGCACACATGTGTCAAATTCGGCACCAACAGACCCGAAAAAGAAAGCTAACATTTGCTGACATGCCAAATCGAAATTCCTAGCTGCAATACATTTAAACAACATATGCAGGATTTTTGGCCCAAGATTGTCTAAGGTACCTTCTTTTGCTTATATTAAAATATATATTTCCGCTATATTCGACAATTTAATGATTGCATTTTTAATATGATAAGAACTGATCGCATGCGCAACAAATCTCAAAATGAGCATGTAAGTACTCCAAAAAATATCTAAAAATGAAATGTTAAAAATGCGAAAACACACAGCATATTTAACTTTTTGTATTCAGAAAACGGCAAAATATGAGCAATTTTTTCCTAGTTTCCAATATTTTTGTTGTTATAATTATTGATAATTTAACTTATTCCGTTGATTATAGAAAGGTTGGTGTATAGCTTGGTAAGAATATGTCTCACATTGGAACGAAAAAAAAATATTTTTCTTCTTTATTTTTCAATGGCTAACTATTCAAAATTTAGGAAAATAAACGTACTAAGCGAAACTCTGCAACCTAAATCTTTATTACATGCCAAATGTTAATTTTCTAAATCGGGATTTTTGTGCGTTTTTACCATATTAGCAGAATATGTTAAATCTTAATCCCTTTAATACTAGAAGTAACGATTAAGTTTCAAACCTGTGAAGTTTTGGAGATATCGTGATAAATTCCTTCTTTTCGAATTTCTTTTTCCCCATAACTTTTTATCCGTTTTACCCATTTAAAGTTTAAATTTTGTAAAATCCGTGCTTCATTAACATCTAAATCTTAAGGATAACTTTCGTGCATAACATCGAATTCTTAAGTGATGAAGCAACACCTGATAATATTTGGATTCTAAAATATAGGGTGCGGCATAAGTAACACCTTTATTTTGTATTTGCCAATACGTCCGTAATTTTGTGAGGTATATAACCATGTACGGAAAGTTCGTACTCATAACTTAAGCTTTGTTTCTTTCTCAGCTATTGTAACCAATGTTTGTTTATAAATGTTCACTCCTAAATGGCGTTACTTACGCCGCATCCGATAAAACACCTCATATCGGGAATGATTTAGCACATTTTCATTCTGTGCTTGGAGTCACACTGTATTTCTGCTTAATTTCGGTTATTTTTTAAATCCAGTAATTTGTTCTATTCATTTTTAGTAACTAGTTAAATTTAACCTAAAATTATTAAAAAACAAGAAACAAAATGGCGCATATATGGTTTCTCTTTTTAACACTTTTCATCATATTTGAAAATTGTTTATGAGACGGTTTGTCTGTCATCTGTCAGCCGTCTGTCCGTGATCTGACTCTCGTAAATATACTTGGGATTGCCATGTAATTGACATAAGTTATTGAAGTTTACTATGGCATGTTCGCTATTGAAAATTGAGTATGTAGCGTTTATAATTCGTGTACAGGGACACTCCCCTTACATTATGGTCAATGGGAAAAAATCGTTTGCGGTGTACTTTAAGGACTCTATTTCACACATAATGCAATAGATAGGCATTTAGGAACTATGCTAAAACAGGCTTTTTGTATAACATGGCGTGCCAAGCATTTATCTTGCATTTACAGGGTCACCCAAAAGAATTCCGTTACATAATATTCTACGGGAAAAAATTGTTTGGAGCGTATTTTAGTATTATTATACTATTTCAAACATGGTGAAATTTAAAAAAACATTATTGAGGTGCACTACAAGATGCTTACTGTAGAATACGACATGCATGAGAGTTATTGTCCAATTTACAGAGAGACACAAAATATTTCGATTACAATACTGTTTATGAGCAACAAAAAGCTGGAGGTGCGTTTTCTGATTTGGTACGCGTTTTTATGTTTAAATGAATTTTTGCATACAACGTGGTGTGTATAAATTCTATAGATCATATGCAGGGCTATGCAAAAGAATTCTTAAGCATTACTGTACATCGGCGTGAATTGCTTAAGGATGCTTTTTTAATTGAGCTGTGCATTTTACAGGTGAACTATATTTAGTATACTAAGAGAGTTTTGTAAAATATAAATAAATTCCTATACAGGGCTACGCAAAGAACCGAATACATTTCGTCTATGGATTCTAGTTTCTGAAAGTACGTTTTCAGTTGTGTTATGCGTTATGTTCCCGAATTAAATTTTAGTTTAATATGAGGGGTGTATAAAAATCTGTAGATAATATACAGGGGTATACAAAATTATTTGAGTGCATTTCCGACTATTGGTGGAAATTACTGAAGGTGAATTTAAGATTGTGTTATGCATTTTCCAACTAAGCTAAATTTTAGCACACTGTGCAGTGCATATTAAAAATTAACTTTTAAAGGATTTTTCCATTAGGTATTTTTCTCATCATCCCCATCTTCGTTTCTCAGTATCACATAATTTCAGTCTTTAGAGTACATAATAGAACAAAACATGCGCTTTCAGGTAAAGTTTATCTCAAAACTATAATATAATTTATGAAAATTTTATGATTAATATAAAATAAACCTCTTAAATAAAACATTCCTAACCATATATTTTTTTTCTTTTAGTTTCACTGAATGTGAAACTGCAAAAGATTATTTCTTTCCATTTTTTTCTTTGCATAACGCTGAGACACTAATAATGATATTTTCCTTTTCCCTAAATTTCAAGAAAATAAACACGAAAGGAAAATCTTGCGTCAAAATATCGTAATCGTACTTTTAAAAAATCTCTTCGAGGAGTTCTTGAGTGCACCTTCAAGTACCTCTGTGCCAATCTCATATAGCACTGGCCTTATTCAACACACCGTGAGAGTATACACAGCCAGATTCACAAACTCTTTGTTTTATTAATATAGATAGATTAAGAGCATCTTTGCAAAATCATTTAAACAACCATATTTTTCTTTAATTTTTTTTTACGAAATTCAATATATATAATCATATATTTATTTTAAACAATACATATATATTTTTTTTTCCACTGATTGATGCACTGCGCGCAGGATACTAATGCTTGCAAAACTTAGCCACATAAACATTTCCTTATACAACAAGTGTTTAATTATAAGACCAAAATTTGTATTCTTTCACGAATAAAAAAACATATCTTAAAAGAATAAAATTCAGAAGCTTTTCAAATTGAATAAGAAAACGTATTTTAAAAATATTAATGGTTATATTTCTTGTTGTATTAAAAAAATATTAATTATAATCAAAATTTAGGTCATTTCTTGCGCATACATTTGTCACACAAGATGTTAAAAATATTGGCAAGCCATTTTGTCGAAATCGTGCGAGCAAGCTGCAAAATAACAGTATTGAATAAAATAACTAAAAATGAACATTCCTTATGACACAAATGAAGGTAAATGAAGTTTGTTTCACCATAAACTTAATTCTGACGCAAAATTTTGAGTGTGTTTAAAATATCCCATATTAAACAAATTTTAATATGAGTTGAATAAAATAAATTTTCAATTTTTATTTCTATTTAAAAGTTGCAGACCTTTTAAAATCATTGAATAAACTTTTGTGCTATTTTCATTTGTAGATTTATTTGAATGGATCGAAAAGTGTAAGGTAAATAATGAAAAAAGAATGGGGAATTTAAAAGGAATAAGGAAATATATTTTAAAATTATTAATTTATTAAATTACCAAGGCTGTACAGTGCAGTGAATATTACAACATCATAGATGAACTAAAAAAAAAAAATGTGTAGTTTTAGCAAAGAAAAATAAAAGCTCTTATATTTTCGAATGGGTTCAAATATAAAGAAACAAAAAAAAATCAAATAAATTTAAAATAGACACATAGTAATAATAATAATAATAATTCTTCCTAATATATAATTATCCTAATATATAATATATAATTAAATATAAATTTATAGAATGATTAAAATTTGGTTAATGGCGGTAAACAGAAAATTATGCTCATCTTTTATAATACTAAGCACTCTGGTTTCCCCAGAAGAAAAGATTAAAAAGAATAATTCAGCTCAGGTCAGATTAATAAATAATTCTTTGATATTTCCATTTCATTGAATTTGCATTCACCTGAGACTGACAGATCATTCAAATTTTAATTTTGTTAATTTTACCATTTCACTTCAAAACCATTTTTATTTACTGTAAAAAAGGTTAAGATTTTTAAAGTAAAATGTTTAGGTTTTCAGATGGAAATTTATTAAATGCAAATAAACGGTAACAATGAAATATTTAAATAAATTTTTTGGTGCGTTTTTCGATAAAATTATGTATTTTATACATTTTGATAATATCCCACACTCTATTTTGCAAGGTATTCTATTTTAAAAAGCTTTCGATAAAAATAACATCTAGAAATAGGTTAAATAGATTCTTATTTGAAATATATACATTCCATTTTTATATGAATACTTTGGGTGATGGTCCGGAAATTTTTTGAATTAAAAATTTTGCACCATGATTTATTATATTTTGACATACATAACTTTTCATGTGCGTGTATGTGTGTACGGAAAAACCAATAGATAATATGAAAAAAAACTTCAAATATTCCATAGTGCGTGTTCATAATTCTTATATTTTTAATCATTTAGTACTTTGACTTCATTATTGTAGAGATTTTTTAAAAGAAAGGAGTCTTTCTTGGTTTTCTTATTTATTTTCACAAACACATAAAAAAACATGAACTTGACAAAAACAAAAACTTCACAGTTGACAGCCACAAACATATTATACAATGGAAGTTCTGGTTTCACATCTATTCACCGATTCAAAAATATTCTTAGAAATAAACCTATTTCAAATTACTTTCATCTAACATGAAAGCATTAAACTAAATAATAAAGTAAATTGTAAAGTTCCCAGCCAACATGATATGGGCGAAATACAGTACAACATAATAAAACAAGGACAATCCATGCCCTGCAAGCACCTCTCCACCATCCAACTCAAAACTGACTGATGTGAGAATTCTGAATCAAAATGTTCTTAGAATTACATAGTGGCGCCATCTGTTGTCAAACAGAGCAACTATTAACTGTACTGAACAATTATTAAACAAGAGTTTTACTTTGCAAGTTGGCAATACAACCTTTTTTGATTACGAGGTCCAAACAGACAGGAACATACAAATTAAATGGATCCTAAGAAACTACGATTCCCAATGCTAAAGCATGGATTGGGGATCTCATTATGTAATCAGAACCCTAATCACTAGACAAGATGATGTCGATGAACAATCGGGTAGTTTACAGATGTTTAAAAAATATGTGTGTAATCATCCTGTCGTGATGGCGGGAGACATAAGCTGATCATACAACCATTTATACTGAAAAATTGAATTTCAAAATCTATTTAAACCAGTCATGTATAACGGAAGCTAATTTATAATAGTTTTAAAAACAAAATCCCAATCGTTTCATTTTTTGTCAAAGTATTTGGTTTCATACATTTGATTTTTTTAAAGATTAATATCAGTATTATCTTGAGAACATTTTAATTAAATAATTATTTCAAATACATTGAACGCTGCGAGATATTGTACATTTTGGAGATTTAACCTTGTCCGTAAGATCGAACTTTAGCACTCTACAAACTCTGCCAGATTACAATAGCTTTTCTCGGCTGCAAGCAGAGATGATTTATAGATTGTTTCGCATTTCATTAAAATACGGTTTGATAAAATAAGCCACGAAAAGGCATATTTGTTACTAGTTAAACTATTAATGAATTTTTTTTTTTAATGGAACATCTCATATGTTTTGTAAAATCTACATTACTATAATTTCTTTCCTTTTCTTCATGATTTTTTTTAATACTGAATTTAGTATCAAACATTAGTTTAATATTTTAATTAATATGCTTTTAAACTTTTTTAATTGTCACAATCCATTTAAAAAGAAAATTATTAGTTTCTGTCTTCTGTATTTGTATACCAATAAAAATTATATTAATCCTTTATCACTTATGAAGGGGAGATTCACCTTGTTGGATCCAAAAAAAGATTTGTCTTTTCATACATATTTTGCATGTCTGATGTGTGTATAGTATATGCCTGAAGCAATTTTGGATTATTCAAATTGTTTACGAATTTGGGGGCTTTTGAACGGAACCGTTCATATGCTGGGCCTTCAGAAAGTAAAATTTTAAACTCTTTTTTTTTTTTCAAAATCCTGATTTTCAACATGCGGAGGGTGGGCGGGGGGAGGCAGCATAACGTTCAAACCGATCAACAGATTATTCAAAACATTAATCGGGTTTGAAAGGTAATCGTTTTCCGGGGGACATGAACCGATTTATTGTTAAAAAATTAACTGTGAAATATTTCTCCAAGATTTTAAAGTTATAAATAAAAACACGAAACTCGTGGGTCAATTTTTGGACAAGCGCCATTTTTTTCTGTGGGTCAGTTTCAATGACAATAACGTCATGGCAATTATTTTTGGCTTTTATAACCCGTATCCTTTTTATGTTTTAGATGAGTACGAGGCACAATCCTCCCAAGGGCAAAGTCGGGCACACTGTGTACGCGCATTTTTAAATAAGGATACCACTATTAGTTTTTATATTTTTACACACAAAAAAAATGTCAGAATAGACAAAGGTATACTTAAAAAGAGCAAATAAAACCTTTGTGCAAGAATAATAAAAGGAAGAATGCCAAAGTTAAAAATGCACAAATAATACACAAAAAAGCAGCAAACAGCTGTTTCGAATCCACAAGCGAGATTCTTTCTCAGTGCAACAAAACGCAAAGCACAGCGTGCTAGAAAAAGCAAGACTGTGGAAAACGACAGAGTGGCGGTGGCTTATGGGGGTAGAGAACGCGCCAAAAGCAACCAATGAGAAGAAAGCAGCATCAAACAACTGAGTGGACAAGCAGAGACATCTACCGGAGAACAAAAGAAACAAAAGGAAACCAAAATAAGGAAATTAAATTAATGCTTTCCAAATACTGGGAAAATCAGAAGTACTAGATAAGTCATTGACTAAGGAGCCAGAATTTTTAATGATGTGGTAAGCTTCCTAAAAATCAAGATCAAGGTTAGAAGAACAATTTTGGATATAGGTGACTGAGGAAAAGTTGATCCTATGTTGAAAAGACCAACAATGTTGAGCAATAGAAAAACGTTTAAGCTCCTGATTTTTAACATAATCTTCATGCTCTTTTAAACTGGATGTCCTTGTTATTCGCAGCGAAGAAGGCTTTCGTACACCTTTCATGTCAGTCTTCCTCCCCACAGGTAATCTTCTCATCCTTCTAAGCAGAAATTTGCTGCTTTCAATACTTTTGTTTTTCCGGGTTCGAATATTTGTTCCACTCCTGAGTTACTCCTGACCACTCCAGAGTTAATTATCTCAAAGCTATTGCTGTTGATCGTGGTTATTCCTCTAATATTATAGATTCTATGTATAAGAAATTAACATAACCCGTACATTCTGATAAGAATTTTAATCCCAACTCTAATACTTCAGTTATTTTGCCACTTTCCCCAAAAATCAGTCAGCAAATTGCTAAAATTTTAAGAAGGTTTGAATTCAATGTTATTTTTTCTCCTGTTAATATATATTTTTTTTCAAATCTCAAGCACTCGATTGATCATATAGATAACTGGGGTATTTACCAAATCACTTGACAGTGTGGTTTTTCTTATATTGGTCAGACTAAACGTGCTCTTAGATTTCGTTTAAAAGAGCATGAAGGTTATGTTAAAAACCAGGAGCTTAAACGTTCTTCTATTGCTCAACATTGTTGGTATTTTCAACATAGGATCAACATTTCCTCAATCACCTATATCCAAAATTGTTCTTCTAACCTTGATCTTGATTTTTAGGAAGCTTACCACATCATTAAAAATTCTGACTCCTTAGTCAATGACATATCTAGTACTCCTGATTTTCCTAGTATTTGGAAAGCATTAATTTAATTTCCTTATTTTGGTTTCCTTTTGTTTCTTTTGTTCTCCGGTAGATGTCTCTGCTTGTCCACTCAGTTGTTTGATGCTGCTTTCTTCTCATTGGTTGCTTTTGGCGCGTTCTCTACCCCCATAAGCCACCGCCACTCTGTCGTTTTCCACAGTCTTGTTTTTTCTAGCACGTTGTGCTTTGCTCTTTGTTGTACTGAAGGAGAATTTCGCTTGTGGATTCTAAACAGCTGTTTGCTGCTTTTTTGTGTATTATTTGTGCATTTTTAACGTTGGTATTCTTCCTTTTAAAATGTATACTTGTCTAGTGGGAAAAATCCTGTGTTCGTTTATTAATCGTTCATTAAGACATAAAAAAAGCCTACCCTTTTGGCCTTACAAAGTCCAATCTCCTTTAATGAATAACTTTACTCTACTACTGCAAGATTTCCTTACACCCGATTATAACAGGAGAATTTTTTTTTTTAATTTACGTTATTAAAATGTACAGTCATTGAAAAATAAACTGAACACCCGCCACTAACTCTGCAACAAATTATCGTAGAATAAAGTTACTGGTACCAAACGATTGGAAATAAAGTCTACTTTTAAATTATGTATATTAAATTGGCTTAGGGGGCATCTACATAAAAATAGAGCCTAAACTTTTTTTTAATAGCAACACCCAGTTTCGACAAGATATTTTAAATCATAGGTTCAAATAATGCCTAGGATGATAAGTTTTTGAATGATAAACATTCAAAATTTGGAGCTTCTAATGTAAATTTACATTTTAATATTTTTATTAATATCCCCTTAAATTATAATCCTAATGTGCTAATTTTTAGTTTGGTTATAATACTAAAAAATCCAAACATAAATAAGTTGAATTTGTATTTTTTATAATGTTATAATATAAATAATGAATTATGAAATTAATAATCGAAAAAATTATGAATTGCAACCTACAATTTTTTTGATGGATTTATATTTATTATGTCCTGCATTATGCCCATTTAAAATTTCAAAATTTTCTTCCAAGAAATTTTCAAATTATGCTTAAAAAATGGAAAAATGCTGGTTAAAGTCTGTGATGTGTAGAAAAGCATAATTTGAAAGAATATTTTACTAATTTTTTGTTGATTAGAATAAGATTTTTTTTAACCTTTTCTGTGTCTGCTTTTAATTTTTTTTATTAAAATTACGTAAATCGTATTTGCATGAGATATAATTTTATGTCAGTTATGTAAATTAGTTTTGCTTTTATTTTTAAATTAACTAAGCTCATTTTTCAAAAATGAACAGAAGAACCTCACAAAAAATAATCTTACTCATTTTTTTTTGTTATTTTTAATTGAATTTCTAGCTTCTTTTCCTGTTTAATAAAACTATTTTATTTTTTCTGCAGTATAGATGTTTGAAGTAAAGTTTCTTATAAATGCATATGTGTTGTGTATTTGCTGAAAAAAATTTAAAAATATTCCATTAGCAATCGAGTTAAGATTTATATTCAGACTGAAAAGCTATTTGTCTGGGGTTTTTCTACACCGTTTCCTTATACTGCTTCATACTATTTTTTATTCTAAATTTTGCATTCGCTGATATTCTTCACATAAAATTTTAGAAAAAAGCAAGTAAAATAAATTCAAAATCTGATAAAAAGTATTATAAAAACAATTATAAAATTCCAATCATATTCACATATTCGAAAACTATTTTAATCACAGATAAACTTATATATTTTTAATCGGATAATTCAACTTTTGTAAACATTATAAAATGAATATTGAAAAGGATTTTACAGTGTATAACATTAGCCAAAACATATTAAGTGAGTAAAATGGTTATATTGGCAAGAAATAGTACATTATTAGAAATGACTTAGTCATTCTGTACCATTTCAACAATCGAGTACCGAACTTGAATTTGGATACAGCCCCTAAAATATGCTCATTTTAAAATAATTTATTTCCCTGAAACTAATCGTAGGAATTTAATGTAATTTGGTATCTAGGCATAGTTTGAACCAAAAATTTAAAATATCTTGTCAAAATTGGGTCTTGTCCTTTAAAAAAACAAAGTTTGGGTTTGTTTTGATGTGTAGATGGACCCTAAGAAAATTTTATATGCATCATTTAAGAGTAGACTTTATTTCTAATCGTCTGGTACCAGTAACTTTCCTCTGCGATAATTTGTTGTAGAGTTAGTGGGGATGTTCAGTTTTTTTCCCCGACTGTACATGAACATGTGGTCCCCGGATATTGCCATACCAGAATTAACAATAAAGTATCTTATATAAAAATACGAGCTTGAAGAAATTAATAGATTTAAAACATTTACGTTGTAAAACGCGAATGCACATGTGTTGAAATGACTCTTTATAAAGAACTTCCAACAAAAGCATTTCTTAAAAAAATATATTAGTAAATTTACTACATCTGGATCTTAAAACCGTCCAAAACGACATTTGCTTTCACTACAATACAGATATGAAATAATCGTCATATATTTTTTGAATGAAGGCAAAATGCTATCAACTGGGAGAGGGGGGGTGGTCGTTAAGTTCATTTGCTTATTATTCTGAAATCGTTTTAAAACATTTCAAAATTTACATTTATGGATTAGATTTGTAATTACAGCGTTTGCAAAATGCATATCAGTCAAAGATCAAATTATTATCATTATTTTATAATTTCATAAATTTTTGGATCGCTATGACTTTTGTCTTGATACCATATGAAATCAATTGCACTTTATAATGATTTTATTATTTATCTTTTTTAAATATACAGGGTGATTAATAAAAAAACGATCCCGATATATCTGCCCCTAGCTATCATACCGTTCACAGAAACTGAATGAAATTTTGGTTTAATTTTTTTGAGGTATGCGCTCAAGAATCATATGAAAAACAACAGTTAAGCTCTAACAGTTACGGTTACAGTGACATAATTTTGAAAATTCCATATATCAAACACCTAATTTTTTTTATTGGAATGGATCATTTTCATAGTTAAAAACCATAAAAAGCGTTGGAACGGCACCTGTAGCACGAAATTTGTCGTCGCTAGACAGACTAAGAAGACAAGAGATAACAACTATAGCGCTCACCAGATTTTGGTCAACGGACTTTCAGACTTTATTATCAGGATTTTCTTTTCTAATGACGTCACATTTCACACTGTGTCTTCAGCTCTGATCCCATCCTACTGAATTGAACTACTCGAAACGAGAAGAAGAGACCAAGGTATGCAGATTTCCTGGTTCGGCGTAAAGCACCGTCATGACTGACTTCGTTGCACTAAGTGAAAGAAAAGGCACCGTGAAATACATGCCGCGTTTCTTGCTTTCTTGCACTCTGAACAACATGCCGCTTACAGGGAAAGAACGTAGGGAAAGGTGAATATTTATTCCCGGAACAGACAAAATGCCGCAGAGGCATTGCGTGTCTACTGCAGAAACTATGGGCTACGCCGAAGCTCGTGTACTGTAAAACCTGTACGGGGCAAATCCGGAGAAACTGGCTGTATGTGCGATCGATCTCGGCCTGTACGACATTCCTTTACTGTCGAGGTTGTTGCAGAAGTCCGTGAGACGATAAGCGACGTTCCTCTTGCAAATGCACGCGGTGTTTCACGCGTTCTGCAGTTGCCGAATTCTACGGTCCGCTTGATTCTGCGCTCTTTTCTCCACATGTTTCCGTATCGGTTCCATCGTATCCAGATGTTGCAAGTGGGAGATAAGCAACAACAGCTAGATTTTGCGAATTAATTCTTTTTCAAATGTGACGAGGATGACAGCTGGCCTTTACGCATTCTGTGGACGTACGAGGCCTATTTTTTGTTCACTGATAACGTTAATTCGAAGAACTGTGTGCACTGGGAAGACAGTAATCTCCATGATGTGGTTACACTTCCGTTACACGAAGAAAAAGTGACTGTATGGCGCTGTATAACAAGCACCTTCATCCTCGACACTTACTTTTTTAAGAGGTTACTGCCGCAGATCTACAAGCGTGTACGGTAACGAGTGCTCGCAATCTAGAAATGTGACTAATTACGTAATTTCCAATTTGCAGCAGCGAAATGCTCTATCTGACGTCGTGTGGAGGCAAGATGGCGCTCCCCCACATGTGGGGTCTTCTGTCAAACGTTTCTAAACACAACAGTTTGGGGACTGGGTCACTGGTTGGACTGGTTTTCTGTTCACCCGCCATTTCGTCTCCGTGGCCGCCAAGGTCCCCCGATCTCACTCCAATGGATTTCTGGCTGTGGGGATACCTGAAATCCAAAGTGCATCCATTTAATCCGCAAATTGCATCTGATTTGAAAGATGCCATCAGACGTCAGGTTCAACAGATTCCTCTTGCCATGGTACGTGCTTCAGTGCTATCCACGATCTTCCTCATGCAAAATGTCATCACGTGTTAAGGAGCTCACGTGGAAAATTTGTGATACACATTAAAATGTTTTGCTTTCTGTTGCTTCTTTGTCCTTATTAGTTGCTTTCACTTTTCTTCTTAGTCTGTCTAGCGCCAGCAATTTTCGTGCTATAGGTTCCGCTCCAACGCTTTTTCACTATGAAGATCACATTCCAATAAAAAAAAGTAAGTGTTCAATTTTCAAAATTTCGTCACCGTTACCGTAACTGTTAAGAGTTTAACTGTTGTTTTTCATATATGATTCTTGATCGCATATCTCAAAATACTTTAAACCCTAATTTCATTCAGCTTCTTTGAACGGTATGATAGCTGGAGGCTCATATATCGGGATAGTTTTTTATAATCACCCTATATTTTAAGATAGGTCATTTTTGTGATTTTTCTTCGAATAGTTTTTTTAGAAACTGATGTCGTGCATTTGACTACCAAATAAAAATAAGCATATAAGTGAATCAGTCAGTATATGATGATTATGATTTTTATTACTACAGTCATGTTATGGAGTTTATGTTATTATAAAAATAATGCGCGATATATTTAATGTCAATTAAAACGAATCACATCCCGCTAATTGCGAACGCCGGCATTTTGAAATCGGGCTGTAACAACTACCATGGTAGATTATTCCTTGAGGGTTGGCTCACTGAATTGCGATCGGAGACACTGAATGAAGCTCGTGCCGTACCGAGTGAATATTGTCTGTTGTTAAAATAACTTTAACTGTTCTTGAATTGTTCAGTGGTCTGTTATGCATTGGATTGTTTTTTGTACTGATGATGCCTTGTGTGTTGCATGGCGAAACGTCTACTTATTTGTATTTTTAAATGTTTTTAAGTATATTTTTTATAAAATTTTATTTTTTAAAGTGAGCTTATATCTGTCTTAATATATTTTAATTGGTGTTTTTTAATAGTTTTTACATTCAGACGTTAAATGTATACATATTGCAAAATATTTAATGTCATTTTATAACTTAAATTTATAATTTTGAATTGCTGTTTCTTTAATTAACAATTATTTAGTTCTTGTCCTTCAGTAAAATAGCTTTTGGTTTTATTTTATAATTGGTTACATAATCGTTTGCAAACTCTGTAAGCAGCCATTAAGAATGAGCCACAACTTCAAATATAGCACTCTCTTATTTCAATCTCTCTTAGGTATGCATCTAAAACCTATCTTTTTCAATTCAAGTTTTCAAAGCGTCAATGAAGTCACTCTGTCAATGCCCAGCTAATGTAGTTCCCTTGTTCGCGCATCACAAATACTCTTACTGGGAAAGGAATCTCAGCCACGAACATTTTTTTTATTCTCAGCATACCATAAAGCTTGCTCACCACTCCGGGGGCATTGCCGTTTGATTGAGCCAAAAATCGATCGGAAGAAAATGTCAAAAGGAAGCTCGGAACGAAACTTCCCTACCTGTGAAGAACAACGAATAAGATGCCTCGGTTTCTTCTCCGCAGGATAAGGAAGTTTCTCTACCACTCTTCCATTGAGCTTTGCGCACAAGGATCGTCACTACACATGGTCATATTTCGAATATTTTCTCTGCTTCTCCGTTCAGACTATTATCAAATTCAAATAAATCTACTTTTTAATTTTTCCTGAAAATATAACTTTTTTTTTTTTTTTAATGACAAAGTTGATTATTTAAACCCGTTTTCGAAGCATGATATTCCCTCAAACTTGGTAATATTTAACCAATAAACTATAAGCAAAAGTGTATCGAATTTATATTTCGTCGGAACCTGGATAAAAATACCAGAAATTTTCAATCACACTGACATAAAACTAATTTTAATTTTTAGATTGTTCAAAACCTCATTTTATAGGAAAGAAAAAACATAAAAGATTCGACCGCAGTTTAAAAGCGCACACACATTTAGTGCTGTTTTTGCTAATCAGACGCTGAAATTTTATTCGAAGTGATTCATTAAATCATATTTTTAAAATAAGTACGGATGGATACACGGAGGAAAAATAGAGAAATGCAGAAATATTCTTTATTATGTGTCTAATATATGACAATCTGTGTTAAATCTGTTGCATCATATTAATACGCATGCTCTGTAGTTGCTATAATTGTCTTTGTAGCATTGATAGCTGAAATTTCAACTTTGAAAATATTAAGCTTGTCTTTTAATCACTCATAATATTTCACTCTAAAGCAACTTTTTGACACAATTACAAAATTGTTTTCATCAATCAAAGCAAACAATTTCAGATACATTAATGAGGGTACCAAGTAAGTAAAATGTGTTTTCCATTTAGCTATAAATAAGGTGTATCTTTGAGTTTATTTGGCAGCTAACTTATTATTGTAATTTTTTTTATTAATGAAAGACACAAAAAAGAAAATCACGCAAATGGATGAAGCGTGTTTCGCGAATTTGCCCAAGAGTGACATGTTATGATTTAAGAAGAGTTTTAACACGAATGATGTGTAACAGTCGTTTTTGACTGAGAACTTTAATCTCACAGCCAAGGAAAATGAAATAGTTAATACATACAGTATTTTAGAGAAGCCAATAACTGTGTTTGCTTCGATATACTGGATGATCCAAGATTCACAGAAGAAATAAAAAATTGATAATTCGAAAAAAGTATATTCATTAGTACGATGTGGTTTTCATAGAAATGTACAGAAAGACGTAGAATATTTTTAATAACGAAAATTTTATTGCCAGATTAATTACATTTGATACTGACAAAGGGCACTTCAGTTGTATCAGCAATCTGCACATAGGAGCATTATTATTCGCAACGCAACTTAAATTACAAATGGTCAATTTGACGGAGGCCATTAGTGAAAATAGCTGTCAGACGTGGGAAGATATTCTTCAGAGTATCGAAAAGAATTTCTGCTGTAATTTGAGCCAAATGATGACTTAAAGATAAAAAGCAGTTTCGGGACCACTGTCTTGCTAACTGTCGGTGACAAATGTTGCGGTTCAGGGAATTATTTCATTGGTATCCCATGTCTTGCTGTGTGTTTATGCCACAACAGCATTGTGTTACTGTCTATACTGAGCCAAATGATGACTTAAAGATAAAAAGCAGTTTCGGGACCACTGTCTTGCTAACTGTCGGTGACAAATGTTGCGGTTCAGGGAATTATTTCATTGGTATCCCATGTCTTGCTGTGTTTTTATGCCACAACAGCATTGTGTTACTGTCTATACTTTTCGAATTGTTGAATTTTTATTTCTTCTATGATTTATTTATTACCCTGTATATTTAAATTTCTATTACATTCAATTACAAGAAAAAAGAAAATTGAATGCAAAATGTCTGCAATAATTGAAGAAAGACATTATTAAATGAAAAAAGGAAGAACCCGAAAAACTGTGATAGTTCTCCTTCGTTATATTAAAGAAAATATTTGCAAAAATCACTTACAAAGCATTGAACTACTGATAATTGAATAATTTCTTTTTCGTATATATCTATTTTAAATGTTTCTTGTTATAAAAAGAATATATTTTAAAAAGTTTTGTTCCAAAAGTATTGAAATCGAGGTCGCATTTATATTCGGACACGTTAAATACACAGTTAATATTTAGCAAAAATATACTGACAAACATAAAGAGTATATAATTAAATATCATAATTAATATTGTCGTTTTTATGTTTTCTCTAGATTCAAGAAGTATTTTATGTCCAAATCATGGATGTTATTCTTTTATTTACTTCGCCATTTAATATGTTGAATATGATTTCAATGCGGATAATAGGAAGGAGGTTTAGATTTATGAACAATTACGTAATCCACGATAGAAATTTGGAGTTACACATTTTGGATCATCATTCTGATGGAACATACACGTATTTTGGCAAATATTTTCAAAATTTTAAAGATCTTTTCATATTTTCAGTAGTTGACAGTATTGCTTCAAATATTTTTTTTCTATACCAGAGGCAGTAAAATAATCCCAAACAATTATACCCTGATCTCTTAAGTTTTATCTTAAGCAATTGTTTCTTTAAATTGTATTCTTTGTTGAGCTGGTATATCAAATTATTTAAATAAATTAAAACATATTACGTCAGAGAAAATCTTATTAATACAATAGAACAGACTCTTGTACACACAACATTTTTTAAAACGAATTGTACAACTTCAGTGTTAGTTTATTTTTCCACAAGGAATTTTCTATCGGTTGCTGCTGATGAAGTCTCCTCTGACTATTTCAAATGATTCTTATGTTTCAGCTGTATGTTTTACAACATCGAGTCGTCGGATTTTTTTTTATTATTTCTTGGATACACCTTTAATTTTTCTGGTGTTGTTTGAAATTCTATATTCGTTTTAACATCGATTTAACAGTTTTATGAAGTTTCTTCCAATCTGTAACACATATACACACACAACCCCCCCCCCCCTTTCCAAAAAAAAAACAGTTAAAGGTTTATATATATATATATATATATATATATTTTTTTTTTTTTTTTTTTTTTTTGTGATACTTCTGAATTTCTGATGCATTTTTCATCTTATAGGATTTTATGTTACTTTGTTATGAGCATTTCAAATTTGAAAATTTTATCTTAAAATGTAAAATATTCAATCTGAAATTTCTATTATGTACATTAATTTAATTTGCGACAAAATTCTATTTCTTTCACTGTGATCAGAAATGAGTACGCTACACTTGGACGGATGCCATAAAAAAAAAAGCCGGTTGCTATTTTATCAATTTCATTGTGTACGCACTCTTCGCACAGTGTGTTAAAAGTACTGCAGATGGATGAGAAAGAGAGGACTCGCTCTCTTTATCAAAAATGTTACGTTTCCGCTTTTCGCACAGGGCGGTAAAAATACTGCTGGTGGATGAAAATGAGAGGTTTTGCTGTGTTTATACAAGTTGATATTTTTTCTGAGGGAAAATGTGCCCAAGACGGGACTCAAACCGAGGACATTTGGCTTCAGCTGCCACCAGTTTACCAACTAAGCTTTCCTCGACAAGTCCGGCAGACACAATTCACTCAGACAACTGGTCTACATTAAATACTAGCAATTCTATCTAAATTCACTTATTAAACATGAGCTGCAAACGTTTACTTCAACATCATTTTTCATATTTTTTCTTACTGGAAATATTTAAATCTGTACACACCCGTAGAAGTAAAATTTAGAAATGTTGTCTTACTGAATATTACTATCATGTGTTTCTAATTAAAAGAACTATCACTAAAGAAATGTTTATTCTAAAACATCTTACTTTACTTCATCTAAAAATGTAATTTATCTATTTCATTTCAAGACTTGTGTGACCATTTTATAAAATACTTTTAATATTGTATATATATACATATTATTTGTTAAAGGCACATTATTTTGATGGACAGGTGTGATGACAGGTGTGATGACAGGTTTATATGAAAGGTGTTAGAGTACATGTGAAAAAGAATAAAGACAAAATATTATGAGTACATTGTGATTTGGATTGCAATGTTCTCATGATTTTTTTTTTCATATTATTATTCTATCGAATCTTGCAGAACATAATTAACAAAACATTTTATGATGAACATAATTAACAAAATATTATGTTCAAGTTAGTGAACTTGGCTCTTTAGGTTGTTTAGGAATATATCTATTAAATAATATAATTTTAATCTGGAATGAATTTGCAAGTTCATTTCTTATTGTTTGATTATTCGGATTTAATTTTGATTGTTCGTAGATATGTTTTGAATGTTTCAATTTAAGATAATATTTCCCCTAAATTTCTAAAACAAACCGGAACTGGTACTGATGTTTCTACCTCCATAATATGTTCTTCTTTCACTGTAATCTTAAATAACTATGGTAGATAGCCTAACAAATCCAAATCATCAATTGCAAAAAATTAAATATTAAATTATAGATATTGAAACTTGAATAGTAAAATCCCATACCATTTTGAAATTTCAGGCATATTTTTTCATCATTATACAAAAGACAAGGAAAAACTTTTTTAAATCATAAAATCATTTTTGTTTAATTTCAAATATAGGTCTGGTATATTTAATGGCTTAATCAACTTATTGTTGGGGATATGGGTACTTTATCTATAATTTCTTTTTCAAATCTCTTAACAATTAATATCGCTTAAAAACATTTTAATTAATGATTTCTAAATATGTTTTGTGAGACTTTTTTAAGCCCGTTAATTTTATAACAAGTAATTTTTTCAGTTTTTAGAATGAAGAATTGTTTCTTTATTAAACCATTATCGAAAAAAGTATTTTTTTTTTCAAATTTTAATGAAATTAAACATTTGAGTTAAACTAGTGTTCATATTATTTTTGACTATATAAAAGGAATTGTTTTACTGCATTTATAGAGGCTGTTAAGGAATATTTACCTGTCGACTTAAACAAAGAATTTATTCTATTAGAGTTGATATGGTCAAGCATAAAATTTTCAGAAGCCTAGCATTAGGTTTTCATATACTATTTTTAAACTAAACTCACACGATGATAAATGTAAGGCGTACTTTTTTTTTAACTTCTTATAAAACTTGTATATCTACATGACAAAATTACTTAAAATGTGTGAATTGTTTTCACAACAATTTACACATTTTAAGAGGTTTTACACAGTAACTTTCAATAATAAATTATAACGTAAACTTACTTTTTTTCATAAAATACTAAGAAAAAGTATTCTTTCTATGCACTAGTTTATAAACAAAACGAAGCAGTTAACTAGTGATACTTTAGAAAACCGACATATTTTGAGTTACCGTAAGTATATATCACAGCAATATTAAGTAAAAAATAAAGCTTCTCTTTTATATATTGTTTAGATTTTTTTTAAACTTCGCTGCTAAAATTTTAATATATGTTTCATAAATAATACACTCTTGTTTTCTACCATTAAAACTATTTAATAAATGAAAAAAAAATATATCAACAATAATTGATTAAAATTTCATTTTAAAAAGGAATGTTAAAATTTTCCAATAGTTTATTAATTTATAATTTTTTTATGGGAACAAACATTTCTTAAGCAAATAATTTAAACTAAACAATAAATGAAAAAAAGAAAAAGATTTTGTTTGTGTTAAAATTCAGTGGCAAGATATCACATTACATCTAAAAACAAATTAAATGCGGGTTGCTACTTTTAATTATTTTTTGTGAGTTTTGGCAAACATTGTGTTGGTCACTAAAATAAAAAGAATATGATGTACAATTTTATTTAAAATATATTTATGCAAATGCCATTAACGTGTCTAATTAAAAATTCTAATATGAAACTCTTAGAAAAATTGTTCTAATCACAAATTTTAAAAGACTTCATTTGAAAAACAAATTTGGTGCTAAGTTAATAATATCAAGATATTTCTTCAAGATGTGCGGCAACAAGAATAATTATATTTTATACTATTCAGACAGTTAATTTTGCAAAAGGTCCTGATATAATAAACGTGCTCTGTCATCTGATAGAACCATTTATGGAAATCTGCATGTGGAAAAATATGTTGAACAAATAAATCAAGAAAAATTATCATCAATTACATAAATAGTGAGAACATTGTTATGACATTATAAAACAGAAAATAAAACAAGCAATCGTTTCGAGCTGCAAATTAGCCAGTCTTTTATAATGTTGAAAAGATACGTTATGTCGGTTTGTGAATATGAATTTTTTTTTTTTCATTTTGCATTTTGTGCAAAATATTTTTGTTAGCATTATTAACGGTGTTGTGCAAATTCACAAAAAAAAATAATAATAATAAAAACCGTTAGAAGAATGGTTTTAAGTTATCGCTCATATTCCAAATTTATAATACAAAAATGTTCTATTCAAACCCATTCTTTTTTTTAAAAAAGGAAGAAATAAAAATTGCTTAATTTTATGAACTTACTATAGTGATGACAAAATATTTTAAATTAATTTAGTATTGGAATCATGCTTAAAATACTCCAGTGAAGTATTGTAATTAAATTATTGATCTATCGATTATTCTCATATTCTTAAATCTCTTGAATGTTTTTATGAGTAAAATTCTCAGGGTCATTTCCTCTGAAAATAATATATTAGGTAGTATATAATGTGTTAAAACAAATGTGAAGAAAAACGAGTATGACCACAATTTTTCCCTTTCTTTACGTTTTTTTTTTTTTTTTTTTTTTTTTTTTTTTAAACTCCGTTTCATTTGTAGAGCTTATTTTCATGGCGGCTCTGTAGGAAAGTACATGTTTTGTTGCTTTGTTTTTCTATTTCTTTCTTACCAAATTCGAATAATGCAACGGTCAAAGTGTTATGGAAAAAAAAAATTTCTACAATTATTTAGAAGCTCAAATGGAATTTTGGAACTCATAAGCATTTTAGTAAAAAAGAAATAAAATTATGCCTGCTTTCATTTGTACTATCGATTGAAAAAAAAAAATCTCTTGTAAAATCTTTTTAAGGTGTTCAGAGGGTTGTTAAGGGAGAGGGGGACAGATTACTACAGAGATTGACTGTAAGACACTTCAAGCACACCACCTACACATGTTTACCACACAAGTTTTTGCAGAAATCTACACTGGAGTAACGCTAGTTTGTGGGAACTGGCATTTAAATGGATACAAAAAAAATGTGTTTTTAATGGCGAGAAAATATTTCAGGAAATTGTGAAAAAGAAAATTTATGAGTATGGGTTGTATTTTTGACTCAAACTCACCTAATGTTTTAGTCTAATGCAACTCATGACCGCTTTTCAAAAAGGGAATCAACCTCAACTCAAAATTCACGAGTATCACATCAATTAAATACACTGAATTTAATCTATACAAAAGAAATTTGTCGCATACATTAGCTCACAAAAGTAATGGGACACTTATATCTTTTTTAAAAAAAAGAAAGCATTTAAAATATTTCTATTGCAAGAAATTAAAATATTTTGCTATGGTATGTTAATTCTATATGTCTTGAAAATTTTTAAACTAATATTACGAAATTGAAATGAAAGTAAAAACTCTTTATTAAACATATTATGTATAACAATAAAAATTAAAGTCATAAAAGAGGTGAGACACCTTATATTTCTATAATATATAACAGTATTAAATAAAGTTTTTCATTATTTTAACATTAGATTGATTTATTTTTCGTTTTAATGACTTATTTTAATATTTTAGTCCTTAATTTAATAAGCTTTTGGGTACTTTCTTTCCCAATTTTGTTCCATTCGTCTTGGTTTATAGTTTTCAGCTGTTGATTTGAAGAAATGTTGTGTTTTCTAATTCTTGATTCTGATTCTTTTCAGGTATATTCTATTGTATCAATTCTGGAGATTGGGGTGGTGTTTTGATTATTTTTGGACAATTATACAATAACCATGGATGTAAGTTTAACGCTGTATGTTTTGAATCTTTGTTTTGGTAAAGTCTATAGTTATTTCGAAGTTAATACCTTCGCTGATGAAGATAAATTCCGTTTTACGATGTCTATATATTTGTATTGATCCATATTATTCATGATAAATTTAAGATTACCAACTTAGTAATTGACATACACCTGCATACAGCATCTCCATATTTTACAGTTGGAACTAGGTTTTGCTTTTGGAGTTTTTCTTTTGGTCTTCTCCATACAATTATCCTCCTATTTGATCCCAAATATGTTCAATTAGCTTTCATCACAGAATATTACATTAATCCAGTATTTAGAATTTTTCTTTTCCATAGATTTTGCAAATAAAAACCGATATTTTTTATTCTTTTCATTGACGTAAATTATTTTCTTGCCACTCGTCAATGATACCCTCCGCTGATCGTACCACTCTTCCTATACTTTCAGGGTTCTCATTTATTCCATGATGTTTCAAGAGAGCTGAGTCAGCACTATGGAATAAATGTTAATCAGGAAAATATGAGAAGAGAGATACGATCAGCAGGGTATCATGGACCACTGGCAAGGAAGTAGTTTTACGTTCCTAAACTTTCTTGAAAGTTTAAGAGCAATTAGTTTTTTTTTTTTATATATTTCTTATAATATTACGTTTTATAATGGATTTTGGCTTCCATAGACTTGGAATCCCAAATCGTCTCACATTTTAGATTCTATGATCACATAAAAAGGGTTTAATCATGTTAAATGCAGTCGAACGCTTCATATTTAACAGTTTAACAACATTTCGAATGAATTTTCTTCTTTTTAGATGGAAATTGATAATTATTTTTGATTTTCCACCGAACTATCCTGAAAGGTTCAAAATAATAAATAATAAATAATAATAAATAATTCTGAAATTTGATAAAAATTAATTCAATAATATAAGCAGACAATGTTTTAAAGCATTGCCATTGCTTTAGAAAGAAAAAACAAAATACATTTCATTATTTTACTTAGAAGAGATGATTTTATTTAATGCCTCTGAAAGTGTCCGGTCGCTTTTGTGACATAATTTTCTACCCTTTTCATACAAATTAGTAATTTAAGGATAAAATTAATTTTTGATTCCTATAAATAGATAACATATAAAGGTAAAGATATGAACTATTTATTACAACAGCAGAAATCATTTTAAATTATTTTAATACTTTATAATTAATCGATTAGTCTGAATTTTCTAAGTGTCCCATCACTTCTGTGAGCTACTGTATTCTGCATCGAGATAACTTGAAAAAAAATTAGCTCAAAAATCAGACGCGTAAATTATTAATGCTACTCAAAAAAATACTATTGAAAGGAATATATAAAGGTTTGAAAACGCAAAAGTCACGTTCTATTGAATGAGACGAATCTTGCAGACACGAGTTTTTTCTATCGAAAAAAGGTTCGATTTGTTAGTTTTGTTAGATTGTACGGCATTAAGGTAATTATTTGCTTAGGATTGCTAACTATATTTGGGATTTAGCTCCAAATGAATTTCGATTCGTCTGAAACATCCAATTCAGAATTAGAAATCCAATCCTACGACCACTTGACTTGTAGCTCCCATCACAAGAGATCTGCACTTTCGGAAGATGAATTGAAATTTTGGCTTTGAAACATACGTCATGATTTTAATATTTTATGATTACTTAAGTCTTTTATTTATCTTTAATGGAAAAGAGTATCATAAACTTTTTATAATGGTTAAACTACAATTTTAACCTTATTTTAATTAAGATATTCCTTAATTATTTTCAGTAGAGTTGAGGCTGATAAAACTAGTATATTTCTATAGTATTTTGAAAACGTGGAAGGAAATATTCTAGAAGAAAAAGGAAAGAAACGTTGATTTTAAATTACTAACTTTCCTATCTGTGCATAATACAATGTGCAAAAATTAAATGTTACCACCATTGAGAAATCTCTGTTCACGCCATAATAGAAGTACTAGTATTAAGAGTAGCAGTAGAATATATATATATAGCATCTAATACCAGAATAATAATTTAAAAAAACATAACCTTTAAAAATTTTGGCTTAGTCTTCAACTTTAAAAATAAATCTTCCACAAAACTTTTTAAGATTTATATATCGACAATTTATCGAAAATTATTCATATGAGTTATATAAAAGATAAACAGAATTTGTGTCTGTAACAGTAAACTAAATTGCAAATGTAGTTTTAAAAAATTAATATGCATTTAATTAATACATATAGAAAAAATAATTCATCCTATTCATTTAAACTGTTTGTGTTTGGATAAGATATTTATACTGTTTATTCTTTAATGATTTACTTTACTTTCATATGAAGTAAAGAGGAGATAACGTACAAATGACATAATTAATTATTTCGCTTGAGAAAAGAATCTTTACTAAGGCTTAACAATGGTCCCTAAATGGTAATTTCATCTGAGACATCTAATTTTCTAAAGTGAAGTATAGTCTAATAGCACATTAGCATTCATTACGAACAATGCAATGCGCTATCTAAATGAAAATCACCCTTCCTTTCGTTTACATAAATGATTGCATTCAAATGAGATACAAAATATTTTATGATTGCAAAATAAATAATTAAAGAGTTTGAAACGGATACATATTTTTATTTAATTTTTTAAAATAAAAAATAAGTAGGCTTCAAATATATTTAAACAATATATATTTGCAATATTTAATTATTTAATATAACGGGTGATTCAAAATAGATGTAAAAAGTATGGATGTTTTCGTAATTAGAGAAACTTACTTCCAGTTACAAAAAATACAAATCGAATACAGCATTTCGATATGACATTTGTGTTGCAAGGGACAGTATACATAATACGAAATTTAATTTTTGCTTGGCTCCTTTTTCCTATAAATTATATTCAGAAAAATGTTGTTCTGCCTCTAAGAAGGACATTAAAAAAAATCCCACTCTTTTACATCCCAAATCTACCGAGTTAGGATACTTTGAATTTTATTAATTTTGAGTGTTTTACGGCACTAAAAATGCGACTTTACTGTAATTTACTGTTATGTATAACTTTAGTAAAAGAAATATCGGCAGTGTCAAAATAGGCTAAGAGTTTCAAAATGCCACGAAAACATATTGAAAGATATTTTTAGTTTCACAACAAAAATTAAAAATTAAAAGTTTTTAATATAAGACAGTTTCAGTAAGTCTTTATTGCAGAGTTTATGACGCTATTGTAGCAATTACATTTATTGAATATCAAAGAGATACAGATTGTTCTGACATCTAAGATAAGTTTTGTTCATATTTATGGTCAGTATTTCATTTCCTCTCACATGGAGTCCACTTACTACATAAAAATATAGTAAAGCATTCGTATAACTTCAGAACAAAGGGCCTAAAAAACTTATACAAAAAATGGCTTGTTGACTAGACTTATATTATATGCTAGGATATCAACATAAATACTACTACTTTTAAATATTTTTAATGTTTGCTCATATATTTTAAGCATTTGATTACATTAAAACATAATAATGCAATATCTTCGTGTATGCATTATTTGATTATAAGGAACTAAAACAGAAACATTACAAAAAAAAAAAGACTAAAACAATAAAGCTGTTTTTACCAAATTTCACTGATATCTCATATTTTAAAAAATGTTTTCAAGTATTTTTATTTCATTTAAAATTTTTGAAGTATTTACTTTGTTATGAAAAAGTTTCCCATTAAATATTGACTTTATTTTTTAAAGTTAAAAAAAAAAAAATGTTAGTAATACTTTGTAAATCGTTGAAACAAAACAATAAGAAATCATTTTTTATCATAAAAAGGAAAGAATCATGTTTTTGATAAAAGATTCATACGAAATAAATTTTAAATAAAAAAAAATTACAAAGTTTGAAAATGAAAAATGAAAAAAATCTTTAAAAATTATTTCTTTTTCTGATTACATTGCGCGTGAAATTTTGATTCCTTTGTTTATCAGTTTACAATAGCTTTTATGCACATTTAAAATGGGTATAAATACTTCACGTTGTGCATTTTGAGAAGGTAAGGTAAATAAATTACATAAAAATACTCTTTTAAATTTCTAATAGCATTATTTCTTTTTAGTATTTTTTTCACAACAACCAGCCCCTAACATGAGAATTAAGGAATGTGACAATACCTCTAACAGGTGTATAAAATACGTCTTTCTTTTACAACTTATGTAAAAGATTTATATGATCGATGTATGCTGTTATTTCTATCTATTAATGGCACAATATGACACATTTTATTCGTTGTCACACATCAATTACGCGATTACAGAAAAGAATTCTGTTTTTCGAACAACGCTTTACTTTGGAAATGCATGTGTGACAAGTCGGAGTGATAACTGACATTTCAGCACATTAATCAAAATGACACTGTCACTATTAAAAAGGAGGATCTTTTTTCTTTTTCTCCACTTTTAGGATAATCTCTTAAAATGCTTAAAACTTTTACAAATAATTCTTTAAATACAAAGTGTCAAGGAAATTCAAATGCACAATTATTGTGAATATTTCAAAATAACGGAAGAAATTTTTTTTATTTTACAATTATTGTCACGAATTGTTTGACACATTTCAAATCAATCATTTAACCTTCTCATGCAAGAATTATTTTCAAATGGATAAAAACAGATTTTGCACATAAAAATGATTTAAAATGGATTATTAAGAACAAATAATGTTAACTTTTCAAAATCTTTAATTCATTGCAAAATTACAAAGCGAAACTCATATGAAGTTTACAAGCTATCAAAAATTATTAGTAAGAGTTAATAAAAAGTTTTGGGGGTAATTATAAACTTCGGATATATTAACCCTTTCAGGGGCAAAGTACTTCTCTTTGTAAAGTACTGAAAGGATTGAATGATACCAGAATTTAAGAAACATAGTTATCTGAAAATAAGTAAAAGCTTTGGTATGAAAAAGTTTCCCATTAAATATTGACTTTCTTTTTTAAAGTTTAAAAAAAAATGTAAGTAATACTTTGTAAATCGTTGAGGAAAATTTTTATTTAAAAATTGTCATGATAATGTGGTATTTAGAAATTAAAATTAAGTGGTCCAAAAAATGAACCACCACCCTTCAAGGGTTGCCGTTCAAGGGGGGCGTTGTAAGCCGGCAATTTTTCGAATATGGACGTAAAATTCCCATGTGTACAAAATCACTATAAATTGAAACCTGTTCACAACCAATCGGGAACAAATATGCTCGGATTACACCTTGGGTTTTCCTCTTTGAAAATTTTCTGGTCCCAACAATAATTTCTACCATTAACCTATAAAAACATATTTTTATGTCTCCGGACGGTAATGTGTTAGAACAAAATAGAAAAAAAAAAACATTTTTTAACATATTTTTGTTTAAATTCAATGGTTCAAGATCAGAAATACTTTGAGAAAATCTTTTCGTGCAGAACAGGGAGGGGAGATGTTAAATGCATATTTTTAAAAGAAAATGTTTCTACCATCAATTCGTGTTATTTCAGTTATGTAGTGGAGTTTAAGCATTTATTGCTGTATTTCAAGGCTATATTGAACTTCATATGAGGTGTATATGTGATAAAGAAATAAAAATAAAATTTGCATAGTTCTCTGGAGGTTGCTTTTCCAGATGAAGTTTCTATGCATAAAAGTTAAAAAAAAATATTTGGATATATTTTCATCGCCCAAGTAGATTAATCTATGCTGAGAAAGTAAATCTAAAAAAATAAATATCATTGCAGATAAATATACGATTACGAAAACTCCATTCCATGCTTTTTTACTTTTGGTATCAATCATTTAAAAATATGTTTTTAGTTATTATTAAATACATGTTAAAAACGCCCAATTTAGTGAAAAATGAATATTTCTTTTAAATTTATTCTTTAAAAACTATGAGGCGTGTTCAAATGAAAGTGATTCGAAGCGTCGCATGCGAACAGTATTCAATGTATTTTCGTGAAACAAACGCCATAGTGCAGGTTTATGTACCACGCGTGCGCATACGCAAGCAGATTTATGATAACATTCGTAAGGACATGGCATTCAGTAAAAAATGGCTGGTATGGATGCAACTGCTTCCAAAACGGATCAGCGAGCTATAAAGTTTTTAACACTGGAAGGGTGTAAGCCAGTGGATAGTCATCACAGAATTCTGGCTGTATCGCCAAGGTATGTGCCGAGGCACTGGCCCGTAAGAAGTGGGAAGTCCTGGAACATCTACCTTACAGTCCAGATCTGTCGCCTTGCGACTATCATATCATTGAACCGCTGAAGAAAAGGCTAAAGAGTCGACGACTTCACTCCGACGAGGACGTAAAGGCTGCAGTTCTGAACTGGTTCCATGATCAACCAACATCGTTCTTCGAGGACGGAATTCGTAACCTTCCTAAGCAATGGAACGCCTGCCTAAACGCCATGGGTGATTTTTTTTAACAAACTTTGTATGCATTTCACTCATTAAATATTGTTGTTTCTATCTATGTATCTGTCTTATTTCTGTCCCTACGCATCTCATGGATACACACCTCGAATCACTTTCATTTGAACATCCCTTATATTTTTAAAAAGTCAAATTTTAATTATGCCCTGTGAAAAAAAAAAAATAAATAAATAAATAAATAAATAAATAAAAAGTAAATTGCCTGAAAAAGGCTGTTAGCTTAGATAAGAGTTTAAAAAAAAAGTTTATGTTGCAAAACAAATCTGTTTTTTTTTTTTTTTTTTTTTACAAACTTTATACTTTATAACTATCAAATACTTCTTTACCGTTAAAAAACAGATTTTTTTTTCTGAAAAATAACAATAATTTAAGATGGCAGTTTTCTTTTTTGGCACTACGAATGTTTTTTATTACATTGCAAGTTTTAAATTTCTATTCCTATTTTATGTTTTTTGCTTTAATTTTTATATGTTATCAATAAAATTACAGTTAACAATTTATTGATCTGGTTTTGTTGAAATAAAATTTTAATTACAGCTCTGTGCAAAAAAGTTGAAAAAATTATGAATAATCACGCATTTAGTTTTATTTGATTAGTTTAATGAGATAACTTTCCGGATAGTTCAAATATTTTCAAATAAATCCTTAATATTTTTCCTTGTGATATAGGTTTCAACTAATAATTCAAAACATTTCTTAAGAATTTTAAAGGTAATAATTTAAAAAAAATTAAACTGAGATAAATGACTTTCATTTAATATTGCAAATAGCACACAGATTTATGTAAAAACAAGTTTTGCTCATGATCAAATAAAGTTACAAAATATTGCTGTTGTATATTTTAGAGTATGTAGACTGCTTTAGCAAAGAACAAAAAAATCAAAATCTATATGATCTGCAAATTTCGAGATATCAGTTCCCTTTTAGGAAGCCTAATACAAAATAAACATCAAGTGAGTGAAAATAAAAATCATTAAAAAATACATACTTAGAAAACAATATTATTTGAGACTGACTACGACTTTTTTTACTTTCCGGTCACATATAGTGTAAGGATATTGTAATCGTGATGTGTATATGTTTGTCGGTTGAACTGTCATATCGGTTGGCAGGTATATTATAGACTCCGTCGCAAAAGTATATATACACTGTGTATACACATAGTATATATACAGTATATATATATATCATGGTATATACACTATACGAAAAAATCGGCCGATGGGTTTGGTATCGAAATAATTTTAAAACTGGTTTTTAACCATTTATCATCCATTTTGTGACGAGGAATAACTGATAAGTACCAATTCAATACGGAAAGTCACCAAGAAAATGTACAGTAATATTTGCATGTAGATATACACGGACACACACATACAAATTTGCCGTAAAATATGAATCGCCAAAAATAATGTCAAATTAACACTAATTCAAGAATTTGACGAAATTCCCATATAATCGAAGTTATTACAATAAGCATTTTTTGTCTACAAACAGCCAACAACTGGAAATTCTTCTGTAATCGAGTACACAGCCAATTGGCGTACGCTAGCGAGCGCCGTTTGACACAAAAATAATTTAAAAACTTTAACCATTGTTGTAATGCCCATACACTTAAAACTAGTCGATGCCAGGATTGCTAATGTTTGACGCCAACTTTGGTTGTGGAAGAAAGATTAGCTCTATAAGTATTTTAGTACAATAAATTGTATATATTTCTTTTTTTCAATTACTTTTAGATTACCTGGTATTTGAATGCAAAGTATTTTATAAAGTGTTCGAAAAGTCTAGTGGAAACATCCCAGATTTTTTTAAACAAGTAAGCCAATTTTCTATGTTATTCTCTTTCAATGTATGAGCAATCCTTAGAAAATAAAGAATTTCTTATAATATTAACGCAAGTAAATGAACAAGATGTTACTGGTACCAATCACTTTGCTGTACTGTTGCTTCAGCTTAGAGGTTCATCGTCATATTGTAAATTTAACGAAAATTTTTAATAGCAACATGTAATTCAAAGCAAGATTTTATTCTACAGCTAAGTGAACTTAAAATATAGGTGAACGACGGATCTTCCTTTTGAATACCACACTTTCCATACAATAATCTTCGTGGTATATTTCTATTGCAAATGTTGTAAAAACTTACTGCGAAGATTATTGTTTTAAAATAGGTGGTATTATAAAAATGGGCAAGTGGAGGCCTTGCAAAAACTAAAGACACAAACTTTAAAAAATATTATATTGAAATTCTGGAACTTCTAATGTTAAATTTCTTTTACACAATTTCATTACCTTTTCTTAAAGTTAAAAGGATTCATATTCATATTTTCACATTAATACTTTTTTTATTGTTGTATAACATAGAAACGCAAACTTAATTACTTTTGTTTTGTTGTAATAAAGAATTTGATATGAAATATAATTTAACTCGTGAACTGTGTTTAATAATATTCATTTTATAGCATATACCGCTTAAATGCATGCATAATATTGCGGGTTTTTTTACCAAGTAATCTTATAATAATGTTGAAAAAAAAATCATCACAGCTGGGGTTTAAGTAGTAATAAATAATGGCTAGAAAAACGATGTATATAACAAAATATGTAATATTTTTCTGATATATATAGCATTTTCTCTTATTTACTATAAAAAACTATGAATAACAATTTTACTATTCTTATAATACAAGCAGCATTATCGTAGCATTCAAAAAGAGATTAATGTTATTGTGCATGATCACATAATAATCAACTAATAATAATTATTATGAATGATCGTGTTACAACCAATTAATGCATTTTTTAAAGTTTCTTATTTTTTTAAGTAACAAAAAGTAATGAAAATAAATATATTATAATCGACTCCAGACCAATATGTTATAGTTCAGAAGTTGCAAGAAATTAACAAAGTTACTTTGCTTTGGTTCTGGTAAATAATTTAAGATACATCTTCTTAACTGTTATATGTAATTATATTATATGTTTGTAGGTTAATATATATATATATACATTCATATGCGCCATAGATCATTAAACTTCTGTGTATTTAAAAAATATATTGAACATTTAAATTATTCTGCAGTTCCATTCAAATTCTCATTTAGATAACATAAATAAAAATGAGTCTTTACATTATATATATATCAGACCTGCAAAATTATTGATTAGTTTGGGAATATTTTCATAAATTCAGTTTTTTCTAGTTAAATTAATTTCAATAACGAGACTTTATTAATAAGCTACATTAGTGTAAGAGTGTCGAATCTAATACTGTTTCTGAAAATTTTATCAATTCAAAATTTTCTGTTTTATGCATGAAACTCGAGTTTGATAACTTAATAATTGATATCATATACATACAGGGTGTCCCAAAAAGATTGAAACGTATGTAATTTTTTACGTGGTGGAGATACGTAAGCAATGTAAATTGCAAAAGTTTTCTAAATAAGGTAGGAATTCAAATTTTGTTAATGAAATATGCTTATTGTTTTTCAAAATTTTACACTTTTTATGTTATTTATTTTAAATCGGTGTTTAAAAATAAAAAAATCTGTACAGGACGCTTGTCGTGAAGGGATTATAGTTAAAGAAAATTACTAATTGAAACAGTACTTAAGTTGTTTTCCCCTTCTAACTTTATTCCTTAATATAGTGCATTATCTTTATAAAAGGACATTATTAAGTTAGTTTGAAACAATTTTATATACAAAGTTATCTGTTTTTCTTATTTTATTTGCTCATCGAAATGTCCCAATCGATTACCCTTCCATGGAGCAAATGAGGTCACTCACGATTTGAATTTTTTTTTCAAACTTAATTAATGAAGCAATGCTTTTTTATTTTAATGCTTTATTTAGAAAACAACACATATTTAATTTTGTGATTACGTGCTTGTTTTCCATTATAGTGGAAAAATAAGAACGAAATTTACACGTTCTGTTCTGCGTCCTCCAAGCAGAAATCACAGATTTTGAGGATTTTTTTTTTATCTGATGAAATTTTGGATAATTTTCTTTTGAAATTTGTTTTTAGGTATCATTCCAAGGTGGCCACAGTTTTACTACAGTTTTGGATTAGCATTTTTTGCTTTATTAAATCGCAGAAAAATATTACAAATTCTTTGACTAATCGCAGGAATATTTCTAATCTGAAGAAAATATATTAAGATAAGATTTCTAATCTATAAAATAGTGGTATCATACTACTTAGGAATTCAAAGGACTGCGTGCACTTTGTTATTCTCATGTAATCCCTTATTTGTCAATCTTATTTCAAGAAACCAACCGCTTTTTAATTGCTGTTGTACAAAGTTTCTCTCAGTGACAACACTTAACTCTCTGAATAACAATTTAGCCTTGGTTATCAGAAATAGTTTTGCAGATTCATTTTTTTTTTTTTTAACATTGAGATTCTACTGATCAGACTATTTGTACATTTATCTGTCTATGCATATATAGAAAGATAGATAGATAGGTAAAACAATATGATACATAGATATATGTTATACAGATATAAAGAAAAATTATATTTTTATACGAATCTTAAACTCTTCAACGACAAATAGAAGAATTTGTTTATATAATTAATTTCTGATATCAAAAATATTTTAATTTCTGCAAAACATAAGTACAAACAATTATAAGATTTAATATTGATTTTTTTTCTTTGTATTTTATTCTGTGGCAAGTTCATTAAATAGTATTAAAAGAGCTATAATACTTAAGAAAATTACAATAATAATGAAAAAACTTGTTTTTTTTTTTGTTGTTTTTTTAAGGCATCGTCATAAAGTGGATTTCAAGTGTAGTATACAGAATAAAAAATATATACGAGAGTTTGAAGAAGAATTGTGCTGAAATATATATTTATTTTTAATGGTGTGGCTTTGTACACGCACGAACACTTTAAAACAATCATTATGATCTAAATACGGGTAACGTGTTATTCCCCCATTTGTTTTAACCTGACAAATATGAGGAAGGTTTATTTTTAGGTTGTTAAAAGCACATTTAGAAAAAAAAAATTAAAGGAACGATTAGATCCGAAGATCGAAAAGTTTTTGAAGGATTGTTTCCACGTGTTACTGAATATTTTCGCCAACCGCGAACAATGCACACCGTGGCACATTCGTATCCAAAACTCCTGGCAATGAATCAAGCCTTTTGGTAAGGCAAAGAATGCTGAGCTTGGTTTATAACGAACTGAGCAATTGTTTCTAAATTTAGGTGCATCTTCCCGGTCGTTAATTGGGGTGCCCGAAATACCGAATGAACAAAAGAATCACGCCCTGATCCCAGAATTATAAAACACTTTACGCGTATGAGACAATAACGAAAGATAGCAGGGATCAAGAAATGGATTAAAGAAATCTCATTAAGAAAGAAGAGCGCTGCGTCGTTAAAAAAGATGTCGTAGAAGAGCAAATGCTTTTACAGTGTTTTATTTTTGTCACCGGCTTTCGAGGGAATGATCGGAGTCCGCAGGTAGATTCCCTCGTCTCGGGAAGAAAAAAACAAAAATAATATTTCTTGGAGAGATAATTACTCGAGAATGGTGATGCCGGTCTTGGAGTCTGGTTTATTGCTAGAAAAACACTCGTAGGTAAACTCGGCAGCTTTCTTTTACTTGCTGGACGTATGGGCAATTCATTCAGTTTGTTTCAAAAATATTTATGTAGGCAGCGTCAAATCGTGTGGAAAACAGCTGAAAATGATGATTTTGTTGTGTAACAGCGTCTAAAGTTACGACCTGGAAGTATAGCGTTTTCAGCATAGGAATACGACGATATTCTATTTAAATAACGCAAATTGTAAATTTGTTCAAGTGAAGTCCTTTCAACAGAGAAACTGAAAATAAGTGATGATAGGGATTTTTTTTCTCTTTTTTTTAAATAAATAATATATTTTTTTTAAAGTTAAAATTGTATTGTTTTAACATAAGGTTAATATTAAAATGTTACTACTATTTTTTATCGCATAAGTGCATGCTTTGTTTTTTAAAATTTACTAATATATTCCCTAGTTTATTAAAAAAAAATTGTAATACATTTGTTGAATGGACGTTGCAATATTCTCATACATTGCATTTTTCTGCTGTAGTCTATGCCTTGAATTTCAAATTTCAAATTTATGGTCATAAATTCAAGCATGAGATGAAATGATATTTTTCCTTAAAAATAATGTAGTTACTGTGATATATTCGAGTAAGTATATCGTAAGAATAGCTAGATAAGCTTTAAAAATTAATGCATGTGCAAAAGTAAAGTGATCTAGGCAACATTTACTGCAAGAAAACCATCTTTAAATGTTCAGCAGAGTTCTTTTAAAAGTATTTTTGAAAATGTATGTGACCACATATACATTTTTTTCGTTCATCATGTAATATAATGTCACAAAAACAAATATATTTTAAGGAAAAGTTTAATAAGACGAATTAAGTTAATTTTTCAGAATATTTTCATGCATTTTTATTTTTTAACGAAGATTTTATTCAATATATTTAATTTCTTTAACAAACAATTCAACATGAATTGTGTTTTAAAATGTTATTAAATTTAACTTACACGTGCATTATGAATGAAAATTTTATCAATTTAGTTTAAAACTTTTGAAAAAGTTTACAAATAGCATTTAAAGTTTATATCTAATTTAGCTAAAAAATACTGTATTTTTCATAGTACCAAAAAATGTGCAAGCATTTAAAAAATATATAATTGTATTTATCAGACATCATTTTAAAGTTAATTTCACCAGAAAATGAATTTTAAATTATTTGATATTGTGTTGAATGGGATAATTTTATTTTTCAAAAAACTTACATTTATTTCGATACTAATAATATCTGGGTGATCAAACTGGTTCCATATATTACATTTAATAAACTTTTATGAAATGTCAATTCAATATGTTATGAAATGTCCACACGAATACTAAAATAATGCAATTAGTATAAAATGCATTCCACAGTGTTTGAAACTAATACTTTTTTGGGCTATTTTTAATTATTTTCAATCGCACTACAATATTAGTGAAATACAGCCTTTACTTTATATAGCTTTCTATATACAAGAAGTTCCAAAAAATATTGAAACTCGCTTTAATTATTTTACCTATTGGAGATGCATAGGCAATGCAAATTGCAAAAGTATTCAAAATAAGGTAGCATTTAAGATTAGGTTGATGAAATAGTTTTGCCATAAATTTTCAAAAAGTTATACTTTTTAAATTTTTATACGGTCTCTGGGCCCAATAAGTTATAGTTAAAGTAAGAAAAATATATGCTCTGACAGGTTAAACAAATAAAATAGTTCAATGCTTTACTTGTCAGAGCATGAAGAAAAATTCTCTAAATATAACTTATAGGACACAGGGACCGTATAAAACATTAAAAATTGTAACTCGTTGAAAATTAGTGGCCCAACAATTTCATCAACATAATCTTAATTTCTACCTTATTTTGAACATTTTGGAAATGTATATTGCCTGCGTATATCCAACAAGTAAAAAAATGAAAGCACTTTCAATTTTTATGGAACTTCCTGTATAATAAAACAGCACTGAGCTATTCTGTTTATTTGTTGACAATATATGTATTTAAATAGCGAAACTATGTAAGTTGACTACCAGCGGCGTACTATTTCCTGGTCAACTGAAATAGGTACCAAATTTATAAAAGAAATATTTGGCGCACTTTTAAAAAGGTCAACTTAGACAGGTGGACAACATACGAGAATGATAAATTTAGAAATGAATCAATCTTAAGAAAAGATAAAGAAAGGGTTTTTTTTTTAATTGGAAAAACGTTGCATAACTTTTACGGATAAAGTGCACTTAAGTAGCATAAAATATTGTAAAGTAGAATACTACAGACTGTGGATTTTTTGCGTTTCGTATTTTTTTTAATTAGTTTAACTCTTTTAAATCTCTGTGTATGTGTTTTTAATAATCGTAATTAATTTTAAATAACGTAGAATAACTGAATATTTTATTTATAATTGTTTTCCATAATTTTATCTTCTTTCGGTCAAATGGATGCGATTTTTTAAACAATCTTCAGAATAAAGATAAAGAAATTGTGAAATCACAAAATATATTTGCGCACACTGAAATAATAATTATTTCAATGTAAGCAAATACTTTAAATCATGTCTAGAAATAATACAATGACTACAATTAACACCATATTTATCATTTCTGATTGTCAAAAAAAGATAATCTATTTTGAAACTCGATTTTTTTTTCATTTCCACAAATACTCGAGCAACGAGAAAGCGTGATTATGAAAACCTAATATTTTGATATATCTGTATAAGTTTTTTGTAAAACAATGGTAAAAGAAAAACGGCGAAAGTATAACCTTTAAATGCAACCATGCATAGTTATAAAAGACTCAATTGTTTTCTCTGACTTTTAAACAATACAAAAAATATAAAGTACATCATTAGATAATGGAAAGTTTCCATGCTGTGGAAATATGTTCAGACGCATCTTTATTTCAAACTAGCTTCTGAATATGTTGTAATGTTATAAATTATTTTGGGAAAAACCTGATCGTAATATTTAAATATCCAAATTGTGTTAGAATTATTGCCAAAAATGTGTATGTCTTTATTATTAACATTATTATTATTTTACATTCATTTAAACTTGCATGATAAATATTAAAAACACACAAAATACACTAATAGAAACTAGCTTTTCACAATAAATTTGCTTGATAAATGTTGCTTTAGACACCTCAGAAAAATACGAAACATTGCTGCTGAAAGTAAATATATTTGAAATACATGCTAGATGAAAAGAAGCATGATTTTTCATTACAATAATAATTTTAAATAACAATCTATTTTTAAAAAATTGTAATCGAATTTTGAACAAAAAATGTATTTTTCTTTAAATTAAGTAAAAGATTTTACAGCCTTATTATTTCTCAATTTCTGAAAATTTTAAATCATTTCGGAACATGTAAATTTTGCACTGGTATAGAATTTGAAACAAAAATCTGTTAAGAAAAGATAAATAAATTTAACAATAATCGATCCAATGTAATTTTTATAATGTAATTTTAAACAATGATCTGTATTAAGCAAAATGCAATCGAATTTTGAAAAAAAAAGAGTTAAAAAAAATAAATTTCTGGAAACTGAGTAAAAAAATTACAGCATTATTATTATTTTTTCACTTTAGAAAATTTTAAACTATTTCGGAACATGGAATATTTTCCATGCTCACGATACTTTGCTATATACACTACACATTAAAAAAAAAATAGCCATATTATTATTGTATTTTTCTGACAACAAAACTGGAATTACAAAAATTTGCATTCTGGTTATTATTTTAGTTTAAATAGATGTAAAAATATGCAGGAAATTGCATATAATTTAAAAAACTGGTTAGTACAAATTCATAAAACATTTCACGACCTCAAATAATATTAATATATTGTGGAATAAGGAAAAAAAAATACCCACATGCTTACGAAAGAAAAACATAACAAACTCTAGTGTATATCACTTTAAAACTTTCCAAAACATATATCCGATTGCAAACTGATCTGAAAAATCATTTTTAATACTTGAGAACAAATATATATGTATTAAAATAAAGTGTAAATAGATTTCTTTATATTTTTCGAACGGAAGCGTTTATTGCCTGAAGAAAAAACTAGTTTCTCAGAATATTTGTATTCTAAATTCAGCAATAACACTTATTAAGAAAATATTTTCCTCCAAATATTTGTTTAGTTCATTTGTTCATTTGTTCATTTGTCCAAACAATTATCGACTGAAAATGTTTTAAACCAATGTTAAATAACTTTTTAAAAATTAGTTTAAAAAAAAAATCGTAAAGTGCTTTTACGTACCAAAGATTGTGTACTATTGCTTGGCAAATTTTAGTTCACTATTTTCTTAAGTATGTTTGTTTTCTAGTCTATGAGAAATATATGCTTATTGTAACGATGGATTTCAGTAAATAGTGCTATGCAATTAGCAACTGTTAAATTAATCCCCACAGCCATAAGGAAAACCTTTCTAAGGTAAAGTGTTCCATAATCTCCTTAAACTTGAAAAACTGATAGTTTGGTAAATATGTCACTCTTCTAATTCGAACGGATTCGACTCATAATTTATGCAAACTGAATTTTATATTTATAGATGGGATATTCAGTAAAAATCTTACAATGATAATTTCTTCCATTCAAATGTTTTAAATCTGTTAAGCAGCAAATAAATATATATATATATTTTTATCACATACCAAAAAATAAATAAAAAAAATAAAATATATATAAATTAAAAAATTAAATTAAAAAAACAGCGATAGAGAGAAAGACAGAGCTTATCATAATTTTACCTGGATTTTTATCATAGCTTTTCCTCTTTTACATAATTATCAATTTATTTGAGAAATATAAAAAAAATTTATACATATTTTTTGTATTAATAAATTGTCAAAAAAGCGTTAATTGCGTATAAATAAATTTAAAACTATAGGTGAAAATGTTTAAAATAATAAATATTTGAAACAGATAAATAAAAAATTTCCTGCCTATCACCAAAGGTAATATTTTTTATAGATAAAGTTAAATATTAGAAAAACATGACACTAGAAATCCACACATATATAAGTACGTTTAAAATCTCCAAGTAATTTTACACGTTCATGATAATAAAAGTTCATTGACACTCTTGAAATGCCATTCTAAATTTTGAGAAGTAAAAAAAAAAAAAAAAAAAAAAATACACGATAAAGGTTAGTTAAAAGATATGTTTTACACAATAAAAATAAGTATAAAGTAAACATTTGCATATTATTAAGAGTAAGATTAAATTTTCAAAATTATTTAAATTTGTATTATTTTGGCAACATTATTTATTTTAAATTTAGTAATAATAAATCTACATTTATTAGTAAAAAAAAAAAGTCAAATTTTATCTGGTCTTTTGCCTTGAACTATTGTTATGGTGGTTATAAATAAATAAACTTTCGAAATTAATTATATTTTTCATTAAAAAAATGTATAAAATATTCGCTACATTTGTTTGTTTACGACCAATCGATCGGCTTCCCATCTTTTAAAACATGCATATCGCGCAGCCGGCAATCAATACGAGCAAGCTACAAAAGACCAACGAGATGTGAGACCAAGAATCCGTACCTGCTATCTATCGCATCCGGGTTATCAGGTCGGAAGTATCCTGAGGAGGACTAGGGAGCCTAGGGACTCCGTACTAGACCGGTGCCTGTGAAGATCAGTCCTAGACTGACGCTGGAGGAACCTCACTCATATGCCGCCATCTAGCGGTAGATGTTCTCAGCGTCCTTACCTAGTTATCGATTGAGCGAATGCCGCAACATAAACTGATGACCAGGACGGGAAGCTGAACTCTGCCCTCATCGCGCAGCTATTAATTGAGTGATTCTCAACCTTCCGTTAGTTCACACCTGGAGCCAAATTTGTGGAAAAAGCCATCATTTATTTCAATGAATTACAATGGGAATTTGAAACTTTTCTTTTTAAAAGTGTTCACGTTATGAGTAGTGAAATTATTGCATCAATGTTGTTAGGTTATCTCTTTTTCTGCTAAGATTGGTTGAGGTTTACTTTAATGCGGTCATTGATTGGGTAATTCTCAATCTTCCGTTATCTGACACATAGAGCTAAACTTATAGAAAAACCCGTTATTTTTTTTCAAAATATTTCAATGAAAATTCAAAAATTTTATTTTTTGGAAGTATTTGCGTTATAAATAGTGAAATCATTAAAACAATACTGGGGTGAATTGCTATTATTTATTTATTTATTTTGTATAAGTTTGTATCAGGTGTTTGAATATAGCTACTAAATGAGTGATTCTACACCTTCTGTTATTACACACATGGAGCCACATTTTTTAAAAACTTCGTTATTACATTCAATGTATTGCAATGAAACATTGAATGATTTATTTTAAGAATTTTTCCGATTAAAGTAGTGAAATAATTACAACAATGCTGTTATGTGATCCTTTTTTTTCTTAAGTTTGAATAGGGTTTTTAAATGAATAATTCTCAGTAAAGAAAGAAAAAAAGAAAAAGAAAAGAAAGAAGGATAAAAAGCGGCCATTCATTTCAATGAATTTAAACGAGGATCCGAAATGTTCATTTTTAGAGAGCATTCAAGTTATGAAAATTAAAATTATTTAAACAATACTACAGATTACTTTTTTTTTCCCTCTAAATTTGAATCCGGATTTTGAATTCTATTGTTGATTTATTTATTTATTTTTTGTGGTAACACACTGCAAATTTTATCTTTTATTTAAGATTATTTTTCTAACTATATCTTTTTAAAATATTAGTTTATGTATATTTATAGTCTCAAACAGCATAAACTTTATAAAACCTTTTATAAATTTTTTTAGATATTTTAAAGAAATAAAATATGTCATATAATATTATAACCATTATGTCTCAAATATGCAAATGTATATCGAACAAACATACCGAATGTTAAAAAATCGCGAATGAAAATAACAAAAGTATATGATAATCGGTTTTAACCGAAATGAGGGCTGGTTTAAATAGTTGCTTTATTTAGTTTTTCCATAATTTACTATGAGAAAAACTAAACTTCTAAGTAAATAAAACGCAAACAAAAATCACAAATTCAACTGTATTAACTATAACTTTGGAATTTCTTCGCACCAAAAACTAATGAAATGAAAAATTACATTAGTTGGATTCAGTTGAGCTATTCTCATATAAAGTACTCTATATCGTTCTTACTTTTAATTATGAATATGTTTTATCAATAAAAAGCACAATTT
This sequence comes from Maratus michaelseni, assembly GCA_963931845.1. Lineage (NCBI taxonomy): Eukaryota > Metazoa > Arthropoda > Arachnida > Araneae > Salticidae > Maratus > Maratus michaelseni. Next base: position 262,719,918 of record OZ007586.1, on the reverse strand, counting down.
TCGCGATGATTGTTAACCCCTTAACTTCCAGAGAGACGCACATCTTATTTATATACGTATTTACGTAATAGATTTTAGTGTAAACTTTTATGTAATACATGTTTTTTTTAATAATACATGAAATAAACTGTCTTTTTTTCTATTGTTTAATAATCAAGCAAAAAATATTATTTTTATTGAAAAGTATCACAAATAATGGTAGTGGCCTACGATAATGTCACCACGTTTGCCGCGTACGTCAAGGATATCAAGTTGTTAACCACATATTTAAGTGACATATTATTGTAAAACGCAGTATATTTTACTTAGTATATTAAAAACTTAAATGATAATGCAAATACAAATCAGAATTTGGAATTTTTTGTATGTATAATTTAAGTAGCTTTAGCATCAAACAGCGATTAAAAAAAGTTTAATTGAATTATTCTTAAGTAGTTTAAGCATTTTAAATTTTTAATTACAATTGAATACCTGAGTGGAAAAAATATTAAGTGACAGTCTTCACAAAAATTGTTTTACTTTAGGAATGAATGTGTTATCAGCTAATCTATCATATGGTAATGCTAAAATACTAAAATTCTTATTACTAGTCTTGAAGATATGAGACATTATCTTTAAAAATTTCATATAATAATGATCAGTTTTAAAATTATATATTAATAAGCTTTTCTGAGAGAGTTTAGTACAGTTTTTTAATATTTTAATCATGCGCTTCCAAGAAGAAAACAAATCAATACAATTTACAACTTTCACTTCAATTTTCTCGAAATTTAATTTTTGTAACGTGATATCTTCTTCCAGTCAGATCTTTAGTTGGGTTCCCCATTAATTAAAAGTATAGAAAATTGTGATTTGAAATCAATGCTTAACAATATTTTAGAGATTTTATACAAGAACGAAAATTCACGTGCCAAGCATTATGAAATACGTGTAAAAAAAACTTTACAATTTATAAGGTGAAAGATGATGTATAAGTAAACAGGGGGAGGGGGTTAACAAAGGATGACCGACCCGGGTACTAAGCGTTCGCTTTAGAGTATAAATGCAATCCCGAAGGGAAGTGTCTAAGTAAACAATTTGGAAAACGCATCAAATGTGTTAACATTTTAAAACCCAATTTCAGAAATTACCATCAATAGTTAGAAAAACATACGAATTATTATGTGCAGCCCTATATATGATCTACAAATTTGCATATATACTTCATAATATGCTAAAAATTAGTTCAGTTAGAAAACACACAGCACAGTTAACAATTCCCCTTCAGCAATTTTCATCAATCAACAGAATGTGTTCTCGAGATCTTTTGTGTAGTCCTATATGTGATCTATAGAGTTTATGCATACCAAGTAATATGCCAAAATATTTAAAAACGCGTACCACAACTGAAAACACACTTCCAGCAATTATGCATCATAAACAGCGTCTTTTGAGTGTCCCTGAAAATAAACGATAAATGCTATGCACACCACAATCTATAATAAGCATCTTGTACTGCACTTCAGTGATATATATCAATTACAATATGCTTGAAATAATATAACATCGTTAAAATACAGTACAAGCGATTTTTCTCCATAGACCGTAATGTAGTGAAATTCTTTTGAGTGTCCCTGTAATTAAAATGTAAATGTTACACACTTCATTTTCAATACTGAACTTGCCATAGTAAGTCTCAATAACATATATCAATTGTATGGCAATCTAAGTATATTTAAGCGAGTTAGAGCACGCACAGGCAGACAGGGAGAGAGACGGCAGACAGAGAAACCGAATTCATAAAAATTCTTGAACTATGTTAGAAAGTGTTAAAAAAACGTTAGAAAATTCATTATATTGGTTACATAACTTTAAAAAAATGTTCTAACATAAATTCATGTTTTTTTTTTTTTTTTTTTTTAACTGTTAAGCGTGAAATATAAAATGTAAAAAAAAAAAAAAAAAAAAATCAGATCTCAAAATAACATTTAACCATATTTTGAAAAGTAAAATTATTGTTAGAACGCTCACATTGTATCGTACTTAACATATTGAAATTTTTAAAATTGTAAAAGAAACATTAATGGGCACTGAAAACTTCACAATATTTCACTTTTGATTACGGCAGCAAAAATTATTTAAGGTTTCTCAATAATATAATATATTAATATATGCACATAATACTCCATCCTTTGCCTAATTCTAAATGTATTAGTTCTTCTCAGCGACTTTATTATTGAAATCAGAACGTAGTCATATGTTACACAATTGCATGCGTAATGTTTTTAGTATCCTTTTACCTCTTGCAATGGATGGAAATTTTCAGATTTCAACTTCACGCGTAGTAAATTCAGAGGTAAAACGCAGAAACATCTTAATTAGCTGAATTATTCCGAGACAGAAAAAATATCGTTTAATCCTTTATTGAAGCATGAAATCTCATTTCATCAGTGCAGAAAAATCGTGATGCAGCACGTTTGTATAATTGTTCTTGTAAGTGGAAGTACTAATATCCTGTCGAAATGGTGAAGATTTTTTTCGCGTTATTTTTGTTTTCAATGAGAGCATTTTGTGGATAAATACGAATTCATTCTTTCATTAAACTGAAGCAAGTATTCTGGAGATATCACGTAAAAAGAAAATCTTAAATATTTTGCCATGGAATTATATAATGAATTGATTTCTAGGAAATTTTGAGGGTAGAAGGTACAAGTAAGAAGATTTTTATTCGGAAGTATACAAATTTACATTTTGCAGGTGAATACATGAAATTAATATCTTTCTAAGGTATTCTAGAAATTAATTGCCTTTAATTTAAAGAATGCCGCAATAAATTATGTAGTTTTTTTATAAAATTGTTTTAATAGTATTTGTATTGTCTTATAAATATTTTCTGATAAGTATAATCTAACAACATTTCTTAACGTTTACATTGCTTTACTGTTTAAAATATTGATATGAATTAGTGACATAATTGGATAAAGAATAATCATATAAATTATTCACATATTGATTATTATTAATGTCAATCTATCGATGACATCACGTGAAAAGTTCGAAGAGCATTATAATTCGGTCTGAGACACCTTATGTACTGTCAACTACATTTTGTATTATGGAGCAAAGTATGTGAGAAATTTATTGATAGTTTGAAAGTAACATTTTATGATTAGACTCAACAATTTTATTTTCTAAACAGAAATTATTTAAATGAGCCATTTTTGTGAGTTTTGAATGCCTGTTATAAATCATTCAAACCTAACACATTACTCAAGGGCAAATTAGTGATAATATTTATGAAAAAAATAATTTAACCTCTTGGATGTATTTGACGCGATATCTCGTTTCCAGATTGAAGAACATTTAAGCACGGTACGACAATGTCTTGTCAGTGGTAATTTTAGACAGTGGAAACGAGATATCTCGTCAGAAGCACTCAAGTGGTTAAGGTCAGATATTAAATTCCCCTCGCTAATGTTAAACCTATGGGAGTGAAAAGCATTCTTATTTTTAAAATATCTCCTCAGGCATTTTAATAATTTTGACTTATTTTTTATAGGTACTCTTCTTAAAATATGTCTCTCTTTTTTGTTAGTTATCAAAATATTTCTAAAATACATGCTTAATTTAATATTTTGTGTGTTCAAATCATACGAGCTGTGAGTAAGATTTTAACATTTCAGATAAAATTAAGCATATATTTTACAAATATTTTGACAACTAAAAAAAAAGAGAGAGAGAGAGAGAGAGAGAGACATCCTTTAAGAAGAGTACACAGAAAAAAAGAAGTCAAAAATATTAATTTCCTGAGGAGATATTTTAAAAATAAAATGCATTCCACTCCCATATATTTAACATGAGCGAGATGAATTTGAGATCTGGTTGACCAACCCCCTTAAGTGTTACACAGTTGAGTGTCACAATGAAAACATAAGTAGGAAAACGTTTCTAGAGCTATGAGAGTGAATGTGAATTAACTTTTTTCAGACATTTAATAACTAGTAAATCTGCAGATCAGGAGCCTCAACGTCAGCTTTGAAAGTCATTGTTTTTTAATCTCACTTTTCCTAATATTTAACATCCTACAATCTGCAAATTATTTTTTTTTAATTACATATACATTTATAGGCATATAAAATACTTCGAAGGTTTCAGAAATTAGAAACGTTAAATTAACCCGGTTTATGCAATAATATTCTGCCATTCTTATGAACTTCTTATTCTTGTATTTTTTTAGATTAAAAAAAATATATTTCTTCAGGGGGGCTCTGCCCTCCTGAACCCCTCATAATCTTATTAAATTTATATTCATGATTTCCTATTGAGTGCGTGAATGATTCTAGTACATCTTGCATTTCGTTCTACACAGTTGTTTTATTGGGATAAGCAACAATTTCGAAAATAATTTCAATGTTATCCTAATACCCAAATAGCAATGTTTGCTTACCTGCCAACCACAAAACACCTGCATCTGATGGATAAGTTGAATAATATCTCATGTACAAAAGTAACTTATGTAAATGTAATCTGAATCTATTGTATTTCACTTATGTCTAGTCCAGAAATCTAGTGTTATAAAAATTTTGTTTCGGAAAAACAGTTTTTTTGGTCATTGTATAATATTTATTTTATCTAAGTACATCCTGATCTAACTCGATGGCAATAGCATACTAAAATCTCCCCAAAATAGGCATATTTGGAAAATTTTAAACCTATTGGGTAATCATTCATAATCATGCCCACTGCCAATTCACTAAATATCAAATTTGATTTGGCGCTATAAAGTATTTTTTGTGATGGCTTTTTATGTTCTCAATTTCCAGTAATTGTAATATTTCAGGATCATTTTACTACTCTAATTTCTTTAGATTAACCACCTCGTTGTACGAGTGATTTTATCCCATTTTTAAAATTATATTAATTTTTCAACGACAAAATATCCACATCTGTTCCAGAAAATGAATAATATCTCATGTAAGAAATATACATGTACGAATATAAAATCATACTACGAGACTTGAAACCAAATTACATGTTCAATATTTTTGTAATTTTCGTTTGGAAAAAAAATATTTCGGTAATCATTCTATAGTAGTTAAACGGTAACTTGTATCAAAATAAATTCTCATTTATGTCAATAGAATATTAAAATCATCCGAAAATAATTTATTTTGCTAATAAAATATTGCAGCAAAATAGTTCGAGTTACTTGAATTTTATTATTTTGATATTCTTTGAAATAGGGTTGCTAAGCAACTAATAAATTAAAGAGCATAGTAAAAAGAAATGCATTTTAAAATTTGTAAAAAAATATGAAAATATAATGTTTTATATTTCCCGAACAGATGCAAAAAATTTTCCAATAATTTAAACAATTAATTTCTAAATTCTGATAAATGTATCGGCAAATTTTCAAAGCTATTGGATATATTTAAAACCTCCATATCAAAAATTTAACTTCCATAATTTTACGTTTAAATCCATTATTCAAATATGGGATTTCATTTCTGTTAAAAATGAAATTTGAAAATCGTCTGCATTCCCATAGGAAAGCATTATGACCTAAAAAGAAATGTTCTATTTTTTTCGCACGAATGAACCAAATGTAACCAAAAACTATACAGATTATCCCGGGTACCTCACCAACATACCCACCAAAAATCAACCAAATCGGATACTTTTTACGGCAGTTATCGCGGAACAGACAAACAGACGGAAACCAAAAACTTTTCAGGTCTCCACACAGTGAGCCTCAACTGACGTTTCGGCAATTAAGTCAATGACGGAAAAAAAGCTTTGTTAAAAATTTTTGGATCACTTTATGAAAACTAATCATTTTATTTCTACTTTTCATTAGTATGCTATTCCTAAAAAAAACTAAGTGTAAAAATACCCATTCCTTCGCAGTGAAATATGGGGCAAGAATACAAAATTCATTCGGCTTTTTATTTTACATTATTATGGTGTCTTTACAAATATTCAGGAAAAAACCCCACTTAAATAACTATATAATTGACAAAATTTAGTTATAGATAAACTAAAATAAAAGAAAACAAGAGGTAAAAATTTTGAATTATGAAAAGTATATTTATTTGATTTTTAAAAACCGGAAAGTTGGCAAATATGCAATAATAGGACATTTTAGCAAAATGTTCAATAAAATCATTTTGTTTAATGTGAAATATGATGGCATCACCTGAAGGGCTAGAAGTACACTACAATGCGATCAGTGACATCATCTGTATACTGACAGCCCCATTCGGAATTAGCTCATTGTTATCTGAAATTGAATAGTAGCCACTTACAGCCATATTTGTGATGTCATCCCATTTCACAAAAAGAAAGTTAAGTCTTTTGAAAAAAAATCTTTATTTTTCGTAAAATTCGGAAAGAAAATCTGTGTTCGGCTTGGAGTCAAAGACTCAGTATTTTTGACAAGTTCATTTTCCCATAGAAAAATTATTAGTCTTTTACCTCTTATTATAATAATTTTTCATGTACAGGGCGTTTCAAAAATGTATACACAATTTATTCGCTAATAACTGGCATGTACTTATATATATTTCAGGTTTAACTAACTAGAAAGAAATTTATCCTAAAATGTTACTGTAAGGTCGAAAACATAGCTGAAGTGTAGAGACAGTTTAAGAGAGCTTTTCTGAAGAGATCCCTTATGTGACTTACAATCTCTAGAATTAAAGGTAAGTTTGAGGCAGATGGGACTGTTCAAAATGTCCACAAGCAACGCTCGAGGTGACCGTGGTCATCAACGAACACCGCGAATGGATATAGGCTTGCTGTTGGTGAGGTAGGACTTTCAAAATCAAATGTCCGTCGCATTTTAAGGTGCATACATCGGAAAATGACATTCCAAGATTAGACGACGCTCTCAAAAGATGATCCAGACCGTTATAATCCGTAACATTATAATAGTTTAAATTTTGTATGCATTTATTGAAATATGCTGTAGTTTACGAATGTCCTATATAAGATGTCCCTTCTTATCATTATCCAACAGCATATTCCTAAACCGTTAGTTGTAACTGCTCCAACTGAAAAAAAATGTTTTAAATGTTGCTCTTCATCATATTAACCATTTCTCGCAGGTGAGTTAAATTCTGTCCCACGTAATTTTAATCCCCAAATGCGACAACGGCACCAGAATTTTGAAATAAATTTCCTCTTTTTTATAATGTGCGGGAAGTAAAGCTTTTACTTATTTTCAAATGTATTTGTTCATAAATCTTGGTGTAATTCAATCATTTCAATATTTTAGTATAATAAGTACTTTGTGCCTGGAAGGGTTAAATATCATTTATCTAAAGATAGTTATTTTTGTAAAAGTTACGAAATTCATTTTATAACTTTTACAAAAATAACTATCTTTAGATATATATAGTCTATAAATTATATTTAGAAAGTATTCTTCATGCTGAAACAAATAACAAAATAAAATCTCATTCTTTTACGACAAAACTTACCGAGTTACGATACTTTTAATTTACAAATTTGTAGCGTTTTCCGGCACTCAAAACATGTTTTTCCTCTTTTAGTGCCCAAAAACACAGAATATTAATAAAATTCAAAGTATCATAACTTGGTAAGTTGAGGTTATAAAAAATTGATTTTTTGTTTTGTTTTACTTGTTAGAGCATGGATAAAGTTTTTCTAAACATAACTTATAGGACCCCAAGGACCGTATAAAAATTTAAATTCCTTAACTTTTACATAAACAGCTATTTTGACGTAAGTAGCTATTAATATGATGAATGACAACATTTGAAACAAGTTTTGCAATTGGAACTATATTTATAAAACTAACGGTTTAGGAATTAGCTATTTGTAAGCTATAAAAAGAGTCTCCCTGTATATTTTAGTCTATACTATGCTAAACATTAACTTCCTTACATGAAACGAGTAGTAACTCGTTTGTGTGTCAGAATTTAATTGTGTAGAATTAAATGTGTTAAAATTTATCTAGTTCCTTACATGAACCTCTTATTTTTCAATCAGAATCTTTATAAAATGCACTCTTTCATACAAAAAAATATCTTAAATTTATGTCAAAGCAATCTCTGAATAAATAAAAGCAAAAATCTACCTGTTGTAAGAACTCTACTATCATTTTACTTAATTATCGTCATTTCCGACGTTCAATACTGATAAGATAGATATAATTGCTCCATAAAACATTATTGAAATCTAAATAAAAAATCTTGATTAAAAATATTTTTTTCTGAACCCAGTTTTGTGTTTATCATATGTTATTAAGAACTTTATATATATATATATATATATATATAAGGTTATAGAAAGGCAATTTCTGTCATTTTAACAATTTGCAATTGTTCAAAGACGTTTGGTTTTATTTCAGACATAGACCAACATATTGCAAAGCAGCAATAATAAATATAGATAAATATATTACAACGTTATTTGACATTTAGAAAGGAACTTTTTATGAAATGTTATGAGGTGCTTCCAACTAATAAATTATAGTTGTTTTGAAATTATTTTACAGTTTTCATAGTATTTTTACTTCTCATCAAATTTTAATTAAAGTCCCCACGGGTATACCTTCTTTAGGTATTCACGAATTTCGCGGTCGCGGGCTCTCGAGCGAGCTATCTCTTTTTCATATTTCTATTTCTCTTTTAAGCTATTTCTTCGTTTCTCTGCTGTCCGTCCTTTCTTCTTTGTTTCACTCTAGCTGTGGTTTCTTTTTTGAAAATGAAGGCGATTCTCCATAAGCCGATATCAACCTGTCTACATCGACTTATGGAATAATTGTAAATCACCCACGTGTTTGCCGTGCGTGGCAACACGTGGTCTTCGAAAAAGGGATCCTGGCAGTTGAGGGAAGTCAACACACTGCTTTGGCCTCTGCTTCAGATAGACGGGGGGGGGGGGGGGGGCATTTTGGTCCTATGTGCATCAATCGGTTTGTAAGTTTTATTGTCACTACCTAGGTATCAAGTGAGTTGTCACTTACTAGTCATCTTGTTAATCTGGAGAGCACAAAGTTGTACAGAATAAATATTCCATAATTTTTTTCATGATTAGACGTACTGACAGTATTTCTAATAGCTCCTTTAAGAGAATTTCACCATTTATCATAGCTGAAACGTTTCAGTCTATCCTTGGAGACATCCGCTCGCTGAAACAGTCGCATTCAGGTGATTTGATAATTGAGATTTCATTAACCTCTCAATCACAGCTTCTTACAAACAGGTCATCAATAGGTTCCTCCCCTGTCTTTGTTCAGGTTCATCCAACTCTGAATATTATCCGGGGAGTAATTTCTGAACCTACGCTATATGTTCTACAAAAGATGAAATCCTAGAAAACCTTAAGGATCAAGGTGTTGATATTCGCCGAATAACTAACAGTCGGAATGAGAAAGTGCTTCCTACCAAACACATAATATTAACTTTGTGTAGCCTTTCATTACCTGCAAGAGTCAAGGTAGCATATTTAAAAAATGTAATGTTTATTTAAACAGGATTTTGAAGGAAAGAACATTTTCACCAACGAACACACATAGTTCGCATTTTAATGATATTTTAACTGTCATGTTTTACTTACTGATTGGAATCAGGATATTTGGCGATCCTGATGACTTCATTTCGGATAATGGATTTTTACTGTACAATGATCAAGCACACTGTCCAAATACTTGCATGATAGCTACTAAATTGTTTTCATGGCGGTACACATCCAGCGAGAGTTAAATAATCGATAGAAAAGATCATTCAGTTCTAAATTTTACGTTAGTAAAAATATTTCACTCATTTATACTGAAATTTACATTCTATGAATAAATTCTATGAATCTCCCTTACAAATTCATCTATTTGGGAATCGAATATGCAACTCTCTTACGCATCGAAATATCTTACATTTATAGGTGTGAGGACGTTTTTTTCTTTTGATTAACTTTTGTTCAAAAGAAATTCCAAAAACAAATTTTTATTTGACATTTAAAATTTAATTCAAAATGCATAAAACATCTGCAGAGTCGAAAATTGTCTTCCAATAAACATGAAACTGAAACAATTCTAAAGTTAAATATGGCATGAAGGTTTTATAATGATTCTCTCAAGAAAATGCACCGGAAATAACCTATGCGTATAAAAGAACGTGGATGTCTTTTAAAAATCTATGAATAAATATCTTATTAAAGATTTCATGAGAATATTTTTTAATAAAGGACACATTGCGTAGAAATAGCTACTGAGCTGCCATGGAATATAGTATTATCGGTATCTCAGAAGACTATCTTTACTTATATAAGGTGATTGTGCCTAAATGCGACAATGTTCTTGTACTTAAAATCTTAACGCATTAATCGTATATAAATGCTACATAATGAGACATTCGAACTTCAGAAACAAAACGCGAAATATTTTTAATGCGTTTAACCCTTTCCGGCGCGGAATAAATCTGTTTGTAAAGTAATGAAATAATGGACTGACACCAGATTTTACAAACGATTTCCTTAGAAAAGAATAACTTGCTGATTTTCCCTTACTTTATAAAAGGAAAATTTTAATTAAATATTCTTGGTGCCGTTTATCAGTTTTGGAATTAAAGTTAGGTGTCCTTTTTTGTGACCACCGCCCGCTAAAGGGTTAAAACGTTTTCTTTAAGAAAAAATTCATTACAATACACGTTGTTCATTATGCAGCTCCCCCATATTCCCTAAATGCGACGAAAAATCCCGAAAAAGGTTCACGATTTTTCTTTTTTAACTTTGAAGATCGAATAACCCTTGGACGTCAAGGGCTATAACGTGTGTTTCATTTACCTAAAGTGTAAGCTCGAGAATGGTCGACAAGCTTTCAAATTAGAGTTCTAAAACAGGGGTGCAAAAATCTAGGCGCCAATGGGGTGATTCCCACCACCTAATTTTATTAGTATTCTTCGTCAAATTTTATTAGTATACTTCGTCTTAATTTTATCTGTATTCTTATTAGGCGAAGAATACTAAAAATTTATTGGTGAGAATCGACCCGTTGGCGCCTAGATTTTTGCATCCCTGTTCTAAAATATCTTACACATTTTGGTGGCTGGTTTTCTTCAGAGACCTGTTAGCGACGAACTGAATGCCCCAAATGCAGCGAGAATTTTAGGAGATTAATTGTAGTATGTTTATATGGTATTTTCATATATTGTATTAAAATGATGTTTAAATAGGATATAGTATTTAATTAAACTGTGTTGAGTAAATAAATTAGGAATTTCAATATGATCCGCTAGTAGTGTTTTTCTTTGACCGAGTTACTTAAATACAGAGTGTCTCATTTATTTTGCAGCCCGCGTGAACGCGAAGCAAATAAGCAATGCGAGTGCGCGCGCACACCGTTAGCGCAGGTTGCGGTGTGAAGGGGCGTGCTAGCAACACTGCCAACACGCTAGAAAACCGCACGAGACACTTCAGTGCTAAGGAGGACAAAGAGAAAGGTAGTTTTGAGACATGGTGCTATGTGCAGAAAAACGCGCGTTTATTATTGAACATTATTTTCGAACGTCTTCGTACAAAACAGAAAAGAACGATATAAAAACAATTTTCAGACTCGGTGGTGCCGAATAAAAGCATAATTAAGCGAATCGTGGACCGTTTTCATACAGAATGGACTGTGGAACCGAAAAGAAAGAACCGTCTGTCGTTTGTCCTAATTGACCACAAAATGAAGGAAACCGAGGCGAAAATCAAGGAGAAACCGGCCACGTCAGTAAGAAAATTAGTTTTACAAACAAACGTTCACCGAGCCACTGCATACCGCGCTTTGACACTCGGCAAACAACACTCTGTCATTTCTCCAAGAATTTTTTGGTGATCGGCTAATTACAAATGGACTACGGCCTCCAAGCAGTCCAGATCTGTCACCAACCGATTTCTTCTTGTGAGGCTATTTGAAAAATAGCATGTTCCGTGAACCGGTAGCCTCGATTACTAAACTGAAAACTCACATTACGGAAGAGATAAACGCTATCACACCAAACACATTACAGAATGTGTCTGGAAACCTCCTCAAACGGGCCCAGATATGTAAAGATGAAGATGGCGGTTACTTCCAACACTTTTTGTAGTCGTGTAAGCACTTCTGTAAAATAAAAATTAATGTTTGTACATTCTTCTTTTTTTGGGGTTGCAAAATAAATGAGACACTCTGTACCTGTTTCACATGATCAAAATACAAAAACAAAATATATGTCTTTAAAATTTGTAATAACAAAATGGCATTTCCCATTCAGTCGGTGCGCTGTTACATAATAACAATTCGATCCCAATGCTATTCAATTATATTAAAATTTACAAAATCAGAAATATGAATTAAATGAATGAAATACTTCTATGCCAGTCACACCCACCAATGGCTTGGCTGAAAACATTTTAGCTGTTAGCAATAATTTGTATACTGACTTGCTTCCTGCCAATAAATCAATTTTTATTGAGAATTTTCCCATTAATGAATCAAGTATTAAGATTGATTTTCTTGCTAAAGATGGCAATATGTTTCCTGATTTTGAAATTAGACATGATATAATAAATAAGTTAATGAGAACTTAACAACTAATGCTGAATGATCTGCAAACACACGTCTTGAAACTGAGCGATACGAAAGTAATAATACAACTTCTAAAATAATGTGTGATGTGTTTGGTCAAACAAATTTAAGGTTGAATAGAAATATAGGTGATGAAGGTTTTGAATTTTTGCAAACAATGAATGCATTTTTAAAAAATCTAGCCAGCTAAACTAGGTCAGGTTCTATTCAAAAACAGCCTGGCGTTCAACCAGAATAACACTCACATATTCCTGAAGCTAATCCATCTCATGCTTTTGAAAGTTGTTTGTTAAAAACAGTTTCATCAACAAATGAAAATCCAGGCAGAAAGCGAAAAGCAGTATGGTCAAACTTTGCTGAATGCTTAACAATTGAAGTGTATATGAAAAAATTAAAACAGGATAATGAAGTGAAAAAGCAAAAACAAAGACAAAAAATGAAAAGCAGAAAACAATTAAAGCTTAAAAAAGCAAAAAAAGCACCTCAAAAACAGAATTCGGCCAAAACTCGAAGTCAGTCACTAAAACAATCTGGAAGTAAAGGTGAAGCAGAAATAAAAGTTACGAAGAAGCCTAAACATCAAAATAATCTAGATCTATACCATTCAGAAACCAAAAAGAAAAAATTGAGATGTACGCGGAAGATGGAAACCAAAAACGAGTTAAAAGCAAACTGAGAAGCAAGAGATGTGGTAAAATTTATGTTTTATCACTCATTCATTATTTGCTCCTTGGTTTTTCCATAGTAAAAGTTAAAGCGCGTAAAGTATGCATTATTGAATTATAATATATTCAAGATTATTTTTTGTATTACTTAAGTTATTATTAAATAAAGTTATTAGTATATTAAGTAGTTTCAATAATCAACTATTCATTTTTCAATTTTATGTATTTCAAATCTTTCTTAGCTAATTAAACGTTTTTCGCAATTAAATGAATATTTTAAGATAAACTGACATTTATAAAATGCGTTGTCGCATTCAGGACTTTGGACCTCTTATTTAGTTTTTAACTACTCTAAATGCGACAAAAATGACCTTAATACAGCAATCGTATATCATTTGCACATAACAGGGTGTTTCAGGAAGGGCCCCTAACTTTGAAAATAAATAACTTGAAAACGGTGATAGAAGCAAGAAACCACTGGTATGTGTATTAAAAAAATCCGTTAAAATCTTATACTGAAACCTCAAAATTTTAGTAAAAAATTGCGCCGATAGATGGCGTTGCAGTTGGCATAATAATACGTAGGCTGTATCACTTCAAAAACAATTCAAAATGTGCATATTTCACACAATACACATGTCGCAAACGAAGAATGGAATTGTCAGTGACTCTCTGTAGTATGTCACCGGAAATCAAGACACAAACTTGACAAATAGCCTCCTCCAGCTCGTCGAGTGTTAAGGGATTGTTGAGGTAAACAATGTCCTTCAGTATCACTTCAGGAATTTATTTCACTATATGCTAATAGAGATCAAGTTTCAATGGCGAAATCTTCGACGACTTTCGTTCTTGGCGTCTGAGCTCTCTTTATAGGGATCCGTAATGTTGCTTGCAGCGTCATCTATCGGCGCTATTTTTAACTAAAATTTTGAGATTTCTGTAACAGATTCTTGCGGTGTATTTAATAACAATACAACTGGTTTCATTCTTCTATCTATAACCGTTTCCGAGTTATTTATTTTCTAAGTTAGGGATCCTTCGTGAAACACCCTGTATATAGAGATAATGATTAGATTTCTACAAAACAGGTTAGATTGAATTAAAAGTACAGTATTCATTCATTTTCTGCTTTAAAAAAGATATATTTATTTAATAAAATGCCAAATATACCCTAAATGTGACAAAACTATTGGGAATCGCGTCGCATTTAGGCACAATGACCTTTGAACAATTTATGTTATAGTGAGCACTGACTGGTTCAAATTTCAAAAATAGCCTAATGTGTTGCCAAAGTTTCAATTTTAAGTTGTGTAAATTCCATACTTCCTTTTTTTTTTCTTCAAATTTTAAAGAAATTTTTAACAGCATTCTATCACTTTGGTTTCCTCATGTGTTGTTATTATATTCAAAGGCGGAACATTTTTAATATCATGCTTTTTATCTGCTTTTCTCAAAATATTGAGTTATACACTTTTAGTAATAAGTTTTTAAAAATTAAACTTACTTACTAGCAAACTTACTCATTTTTGAGTCCTCAAAAATCAAATTTTTCAATAAAGATTATAGCAAATATTAAATTGCTTTGGAAATATCAAACTGGGTATTATTTTTCATGAGTATAAAAAATTTTACATCGCTACTACAATAAACATTTATGCAAATACTTTTCATTTGTATAATACATTTCATTCATAAACTTTCTATTACACGCTGTTTTTTTTTTAAATAAACTACTTCCTTTGAAAGCTGTTTAACAGTTATTATATTTTAAAGCAGAGGACAAAAGTTTCTTGAAAATAATTTTTATCTGAAAATAACATGAAGGAAACCTTAAAAGTGGAACATGTAAGAAGTTGAAAATCTGCTGTAGAAGTTTTTGTTATTAATGTCAAGTTTTGTGTTTGTTGTTCTGATTGTTGTAACATTTATCTAACTGTAGTTTATCACCTGAAAGTCTTAAAATAAATACAGAATGATACATTGTAAGCTGATTAAGCTTGTTTCATTCTCTTTTTATCCCATATCTTCCTTAGTATTTTCTAATATGCTATTTAGAAACATTAAAGGAATTGTAATTCCTTTTTATCAAAAAATGACCTATACAATTTATTGAGCAAGGGAACTATTTACTTAATCAAAATATTTTTGTTCGATACATATACGAAAAAGATAGATAGAAAATAAAATGTATTTATCACGTGCATTAATTAAAGAAAATATTTTATTATTTGTCAGTCCTGTCTAAAGCAACCCAAATTTTAAATGTTGCGAAGAAGTACGAAATTCCTGTGTATATGTTGCGATATGAGAGATATCTGTGGCGCGAGTGACTGTATAACACATTTTAGTTACATTAACTATTAAGTTTCATTTCTATACGAAACACATCTAACTTTCTAAAAGTGTACGTTAAAAGCTTAATAAAAATGCAATCCAATAATCCATTCAATCTCAATCCTTGGATTGAGGATTACGCTGACCACTTTATAGCATATAAATTAAAATGCAAGTTTAGATAAATAACTTTTAGCGAGTGGGGTGTTAGGCGAGCATCGTAGTTTTAAAATGTTAGTTGTGAAAAAGTTGTCAAATATTATTATAAAAGCTAACATGTTTTATATATTTTAAATTTGCGATACGGTAAATATTAGGTTTAAATTTTGATTAAATTGATATTATTGTTCACGAGTATTAGCTCCGCTATATTCATAAAAACGCAGCTAGTAATTACTTACAGTGTGCATTAACTCACAGGGTTTGCAGAGGATGTAGTTGAAGAGTTGATGCTTATTGTCGGGTATTTCCGAATGATAATCTTCGTCTCATTTAATCTCGGAATTCTGCGATTAAATAAAGTGAGAATTACTATTCAGAAATAGTGGAACTCAAATTAAGCACATTTACGCACCCTGTCTCAATATTAATTGATATGCCAAAAATGTATTTAAATAAAATTTGAATAATTTGACGTCCGAATCCTTTTATAATTGAGTTTATATTTGTATTAAGATCAATAGAATCTGATGGAATTAATCACTGTCAAAACCCATCTTGTGAATAGAACCAGAGTTTAAATTTTTTTACCAAGTAGCTCTCATAAAATTAAGATTCGGATGAAGAGTGATTTGAAGTTTTGATCCCCTAACGTATTGAAAGTTTGTAGATAACATTAATTGTTGACTTTAAATGCTCATTTCTTTTTCAAATCCATTCATTGAATAAAAAGAAAAGAATAAAATTCAGGTGATGGTCATAATTAGTATGTCATGTGAACTCAGTAGATATCAGACTTATGGACGTCTTTATGATTTTCGAGTTATACTCATTTTATCATTCATTGTAATGCGACTTCAATTGTCATTTAAAGTTTTCATGCGGAATTCATTTGCATTTTAATTACCGTTTTTTCTTATTAGATAATTATTTACGTTTCGTCATTTATTTTACTTTTATGAGCACGCCATGATCAGATAACAATTTAAATTTAGCTCTTGAAATGCAGACACCCCCCCCCCTCCCCGACCAGAAAAAAAAAGTTCGATAACAGATGAAAACGCAAGGCATTTATTTTCGCTACTCATTTATGTTATATTTCAACAGGTTTTATTTATTTAGGTATAATTTGACATGCTTTAATTTAATTGTGCAAGTATGTGGGTTGCTTCGAATGCTGTGAATGGTTGCATTTTTGTTTAAAGTTTCTGTAACAAGTTCATTTTTAGGGTTTCGTTCATCTCATGAAACCCTATTACCCCCGCTCCGTTGTCTGTTCGTCACAGAGCCATTCTCAAAAAGTATGTAACTTACAGAAAACTTAGAAACTTAGTGTATAAATCTGAATAGCAGCTGTAAAGAGCTCAAAATATTAAAATTTGAAAAATTCGAATTATTTTAATACATAGAGATAAAAAACCAAAATTCTAACAGCCTTTTCCTATTAAATTGAAACATTTTTCGTTATAGCAGATGCCAAAGATTTAAAATCCACAATGAAATTCTTTCTACAATAATTAATTTTCTATCAGACGATTTCAACGTGAAAAATGAAAATGAAATAAAAAGTTTCACCAATTGAAAAAAAAGATAAATATGAAATAAAATTGATTGACGTCATAGTCGTAATAAAACGGAAAATGTCTAAGATTTCTCAATAATACAAGGAGTATGAGTATGTGTAAGTGGACAAAGCAGATTAATATCACGTCATTAGAGAATTAAAAAGAAAATCTGTCGTCATATAGAAAGTTTAACTAATTTTTCAAATGTTTGAGAATAATACAAAGCGAGTATCAACATAAATAATACAGAATAGTAAATATATGAGTTTGAGAAACATATTGAATCGTGATAAAAATCCGATTATGGAAATATTCGCATATTTTAACATTTTGAAGGTGTACAATTTGTTTAATTTTGAAATTATTTTTTTAATATTGCATTTAGTCCGTCTGACGGATATTATTATGACAGAATATAATAGCGGGCTTGGACCGCTATCCGGCTGGTTTAGATATTCGAAAAAAGGAAAAAATAGACCGGTAAATTTTTACTTTATAAAAAACATGACTTTTTTTTGTTGTCGTTGCTAAATGAAATTTGTTTGAATTTATTAAGGAAAGGATAAAGTGTTTTGAAAGGATTATTAAACGAAACCCTTTGAGCGATCTTCGATCACACTTACCCACTTGTTTATTAATACGAGGTAGAATCCATACGAGGTAGAAATACGAGGTAGAAATTCGGCGAAAGAAAATGTTTAAAAAGTAACTATTAGATTGAATTTATTATAAACCTACAAAAATAATTCCAATAAAAAATCAATCATACATTGGTTAGACTAACTCTTAAAATAAATATTATTTGTAACCAAAATTATCAAAATACTATTTCCATTAACTTCAAATTTTTTAAATTATTGAAAAATGAAACTTTATTCGTATAAGTAATCAGTAACTTATAATCAATATAAGTAATTATGATGAAGTTATCAATCGAGGCCCTAATATTTGGTATTACGAAATGAAATATCAGCAAAGATTACGTCACTTTGACAAAATCATAATCGATGAAATCTAAAAATAATGTCATTTTTACCGTCGCAAAATTTTCATGATGCGTACTTCTCCTATTCATATTCATAAAAATATTTAAACGCACAATAGTTTAGTAAAAAGTATATTTTCAAACTTGACTTCACGTTTGCCGGCTACAACTTTGCATGTGAATATTCGCTCTCTTGACATGAGGTTCTAAATCTCAGTACCGGCGAGTAAAAAGTTCAGAAATTTATGTGTTTTAGATGCATTCGTAATAAAATTTTTAGTTTTATTAAAGAAAATGCCCGTTTCCTTGTGCATGTGACGTCATTTCGACTCACAGAAGCATTTTGCTTCCCCCTGAGAATAGAGAAACTCAGTATCAGCGGAATGAAAGAATATTGAAATGTAACAGCTTTATGAGTGATGTGTATTTTTTTAAACGTGTGGCAATTTTGTGTTCAAAATTGAAAAAAAAAATATTTTTATGTAATGAGAAAATGACATCAGTAAATATATAGTAATTCCCATTATTTCCTTTCCTTTATAACAATGGAAGTAACCCAAATGCTACCATTTTGAAGAACTTACATTAAAAACATTCAAAATTAAAAATGAACTATAAAAATTTAAATATTTTTAAAAATAGCTAGTGCATTCTTATCTACAAATGAATAGCTTTCAATTAAAAAATAATAATTATTAAAATTGGTTCAGCAGAAAGCCCGGAGTAATTTGACAAAAAAAAAACGGGATTGTGTTTTATATACATAGATTACGTGGAGATGCACTGTTAATAAGTTCAGATAGCGTATTCGAATTAGAAAGGACAATTCGTATGGTTGGTTGGTTGGTTGGGGTTTTATGGCACAAAGTCCCTTTAGGGACATGCTGCGCCAAAAAAAAAAGATTAAATTACGTACATCAAATTGAAATATAAAAAACTAAAACAGAAACAAAGCCTAATGAGATAATCATCTGAATGGGGTTACACATCCAAATATAGTCACACAGTGTATAAAACAAATAGCGTGAAAAAAAGATTAGAATAAGAACAACAAATTAAAATTTAAAAATGACTTAAAACTTTATCATAAAACAAAATGAATGAAAATAACACATTTACATGAAAAAAGTGATATGATGATAAATGTATAATTAAAATCCTTCAATGAAAATATAACACAATGTCTAAAAGATATAAACACAAGCTTTCACAATTAGAATAGAGAATCTTTAAAAAATTGGTAAAATGCTCAAAGTTTCAAGCAGAAATATATTTAAAATTACGTAGGTTCGAAAACCTCAAAAACGGTATTATCATCATTATCATCATTTGAGTCTGAACTGTAGGACTCTGATTCCATATCTACTTCTGCATAGTGCAGCAGCTGTTTGGAATCCTTTGGAGTAGGAAGCGGTGTGTCAAGACAAAATTTCTTGTTGTTTTTGCCCTTCACAGTTTTCCACTGTGAAGAGGCTTGGGTTGAGGTTTTCTTTCTCTCATTCTGTGTACATGATTTGGGTTGTGATTTTTGTGTAGGGGAAACAGGTTTTTTCGAATTGTTTGCAGATGAAACAGAGGTTTGACCTGTATCCTCTTTAATGAACTGGCTAGATTGACTATTATAATATTCTATTTTTACAGGTTCGGATGATGGTGGCAAAAGTTTTAGTGCAGGCATAGGTCTTATTCTAGCGGAAGCACCAATACTACGGGTTTTTTTCTTCATAGTGCTGGTTAGTGTAACAGATGGATCATTTGGTGGTAAAGAGGATTCAGTTTGTGTGCTTATATATCTTACGGATTTTGATTGTTGCTTGAATAGACTAGAATAAGAGACTCCTACAGATGGTGTTCTAGATTCAACCAGTTTTCGAGCTTCAGGATAAGAAAGTTTCTGAGTAATTTTGATGGTAAGAATTTCTTTTTCACGTATCCATTTTGGACAAGAGCGAGAATATGCTGCATGGTCACCCTTGCAGTTTATACAGCGTTCAGATTTTTCACACGAGTTACTCTCATGGCCGGCTTCTGAACATCTTGCACATGTAACAGATCCACGACAGGTATTTTTACTGTGGCCATAACGCTGGCACTTAAAACAACGGAGAGGGTTAGGAATATATGGCCGGACGGGGCAACTCAGGTATGCAGCTTTAATTCTAGTTGGTAGAGTAGGGCTATTGAATGTCAGAATAATGTGCTTTGTAGGAAGTACTTGCTCATTCCGACGAATAATAATGATACGGCGTACGTCTATAACATTTTGATCTTTTAAATTATCCAAGAGTTCATCTTTCGTAGAGAGTAAAAGGTCTGGTTCTGATATTACACCACGGCTTGTGTTTAGAGTTTGATGGGCCTGAACAGAAACAGAAAAAGAACCTATTTCTTTGCAATTTGAGAGAAATTCTGAGTGACTCGCTGAAGAAACCTCCACCAGCAAATCCCCAGACTGCATTTTTTTAAGTGAATGACCATCGCCAAAAATTGACTGAAATGTTTTTGCAATAAGAAATGGAGAAGTTCTCTTAAAAGAACTATTTGAGAGACTATCAGTGCAATGAACTACAAAAAAACGTGTGAATGAAAAATTATGCACAGTTTGTTGCTCTCCACATGGGAGAGAAATAGAAGTATTTGAAATATTTCCATCCATATTAGAAAGAGAAAAAAATTCAGACCCCCGGCCGCACCACCCACTACCGAGCCCAACAAGGGGATGCACATTCGTGCACCAGTGCTAACCAGGGCCTATACGTTCACAAGACACACCTATTTCAGTTTCCACCTTTAACGAAATGACTAGTATGTGCCCGCTCACTTGATCCCAAGCCAGTGACAGACAAGTCAGCTGACCAGCCGATTGATACATACGGGACCAATATGCACCTCCCGTCTACCTGAAGCAGAGGCCAAAGCAGTGTGTTGGTTTCCCTCAACTGCCAGGATCCCCCTTTCCAGGGACACGGGTCGCCACGCACGGCAAACGCATGGGTGGTTTACAATTCTCCATGAGTCGATATAAACAGGATGATATCGGCTCATGCAGAATCGCCCTCACCTCAGAAGAGGAAACCACAATGAGAGTGAAACAAAGAAGAAAGATTAGATAAGAGAATGAAGAGGAAAAAGAAAAAGAGAAAGATCGCTCAGGTGCCCGGGGTTGCGAAGCCCGTGAATACCTAAAGAAGGTATCCCACTGGGGGGGACAATTCGTATGAGGGAAGTAGAATTTCGCTCACAGATGTATTACAGTTTACATATCTTTGAAGCAAAGAACTTACTTACATTAAATTTTGATTTCTGCCGTGGTAAGGCCAAGATAGCGGCCATGGCAAGTCCAAATTTCGTGTACTTTGCCATAGATCTTAGCTAACTTATTAAACTAATATTTATAAAGCTTATGTTTGTTTTCCTTTAGTTGCAGTTTAGTTTTACCATATTTAAGAATCCTTCTTGTTTAAAATTTGATTAATAAAGTAGTGGTAGACAATAATTTAAATATTTACTAAAAATTAACATGTGAAAATATTATTTTCAACGAATTTTGTTTATTTTTTCGAGATTTGTATAATGCAGTAAAAAATCTTTCATATAAATTTAGTTACCTCTTTAGACGGGATTAATAATTCTCGAGCACTGTTAAAAAGATTTTGAATCGGAAACAGAAGTACACAAGTAAACATGATGGTGATTGGCAACCATTTTCGACGATTTATCTTCCTGGCACGAATAATACATAAGTACCGAAGAAAGTGAAAAAAACTTGCCAAACATGGTCAGTCAACTGCAAATTGTAGCAACGCTGCCACTTTCTATTTAGTTTTGCCTAACGGTTTATTTTACTGCAAATGTTACTTTTCAACAACGAAAATCATATAAATGTATAGGTTGTTTGAACATTTTTGAAAAATTATGGTGATATGTAAAAGAATCGTATGTTACGAAGGATTTTTTTTTGACATATGTAAAACTTCAAAAGTATAAATTATTTTTTCTACCCTTCTTTTTCATCATTTTCAAATTTACTACTTCCTCCGTACTCGGAGCACTCTTCCCTAGTCGCGGTACTACCTGGATTCCGAACAGGCTATTTTGCAATTATTAGCTCCGATTAATAGACACATGTTCTTTGTTGAGGTTGGTTTTAAAATATAATTCTTGAAAATTACTTAACGTATCATAAAACAAACAATAAATCGAGTTACAGTTTTCAAACAAATTGCATTTAAAATAACATTTTTTTCCTATTCAACTATGTATAGATGTGTATATAGAATATTTTATTTATGTATTTATTTATCGATGAAGTGTTAATTTCGTTATGGAATATTAGCCGTAAACAAATGCTGAATTATTCATATTGTTTTAAGTGCAAACGCATCCTAACCATGCTGCACGCGATAGAAATAGATTTAAAAGAAAATTCATGATTTAAAATTATTTTAAAATCCATAAAAAAATTACTAAATTGAGATAGAGTTTCAAAGATATTTTATTTAAAAATACATTTTTTTTCCCTATTCGAGGGTGTAAAACTTGAAATTGTGCGTTGTCTAGAAGTTAAAAAAACTGCTGTAAAAGCGAAATTTATTGGCAAGTTCGTTGCCAAAATCATTTTGACGTCAGCGTTACTCACGGACATGTTTTTGCTTTGTAATGTAGATTGTTGCTTCAATTTCCCTCCTATAGACGTTTTAAATTTCTAGAATGGCTGTAACCAGCAGATTAGACCGATTGAGTTTAGCCAGTTATGAATTTTATGATAATATGAATGGATTGTCTCTCATATTTAAGAACTCGTAGATACCTGAAGAAGAATAGAAGTCGTGATTCTGGATAGTCATCTTTTGCTGTTAAGGTATTAAATGAAATGTCTTGCGAAAAAATCTTCAGAAATAATTTTCTTAAGAAGCAGTTTTAAAAAGTAGAGTATGATTACTTTTCATCTAGTACCACTAATCCTCTTCAAGCATTTAATTAAACAGATGTACCGTATTCATCTGAGTGATTATTTAAATGTTAACACATTATTGAAGTATAGATGTTGCAGCAGACATTACAGTTATATTCATCTAATACTAAGGTAAAACTCATAATTAAACTACCGAAAATGATTGCTGATTTGCTAAAGATATACTTCTCCGGCTTATATATAAGACCATAAATCTCAATAGTTTGATATCTAGGACTATTGCCTTGTAAAGCTAACAGAAGTTGCAATTCTAATGCGTTGGAAATAATATATTCGATCCACGGTCATCCTTTTTACTCCAAGTTTTTGGACTTTTTTATGGGGTAATCTGAGCGAAATGTTTTATGCCCGAGGTTTCCTTTCTCAGAAAATTCCCATAATGTGGGCTCACCACAATTAACAAATCTACATACTTTATTCAGAACAATTTTGAATTATTAAAATTCCCCAAGTAAAGACAACAAAATACGATTGATGTCTATAAACGTAATGCAGTCATATTTTGGCTTTAAATGCATTTTTTTTTACTATTCATGCGAAAACAGAATACAAATTTGAAAGAAAAATAAATTAAACATATCAAATAAAAAGCAGCTCAACATTTACAAAATTTTACAATACCGGTAAGAGAATATTTTATAATCCAATTTTATTGTTCTTCTATAGTTTTATTATATATTATGTATTATTTATATTTATATTTCTTGTTTATTAATTTAAAATTCAAAAATATTTTCTGTACTTCATTGATAACCTTGTATAATTTAAAATTTTTCCCTTAGGCTTACCTGTTCTACGTTATGTCACCAAATATGTCTTCAAAAGTTGGCGAATAAGAAGATTTTCCATCAAATGCCCTGTTCAATTCCTATGAAGAATTAAATGGAGATGCAATTAAAAACGTCTCTTTTTACGCTTGGATTTTATGATAATCAAGAACAGAGTGCATATACAATTTTTGGTGTAATATTTTTTGTTGAATATGATGGATAAAGATTCATAGCTGCAAGAAGATCGCTATGAATAACTTTAAATTAGACTTAAGATATGTGTACTATACATTTATTTAGCTATAAAAAACAATCTATACGCATATTCTTCGGATTTCTACATTATTTGTGCAATCATAAAGTGCATTTATTTTTATTCCTTCATCTTAATCATGCAAATCCAGTGAGTTGGATGTATTTAATTAAGCAGCTTATAGTTTTCACCGTGTATCCGTTAGAAGTCGACATTCAGGGAGGATCTTTAAAGGGTAAATGACTTATCGTTTTTCGTGAAGTAAAAGCACTGGAAGTTTTACACATCCAATACATTCGAGAGACGTAGCATTGAATCCACATAATTTGGCTCCAAGCTCTTCATATCCATTGCTACACACCAGCCATTAACTTATAAAATTAAAAATACAATTTCCAAATACAGTTTTGAATCATAATCTTCTGTCACAGTATATATTTTTTAGGTATATGGAATTTTATGTTATGAGATTGAGACCGAGTTTCTCCTATTTTTATCCAACAACATATTTAGCCGAGTTATTTCACCATAGTCCTCTTTAACTTTCTATTGAACCAACGAAAGTCATGTCGAAATAACAAAGAAATGTGAAAATATATTCAATAAAGTATCGGGTTCTGAAAGATTATAAAAAAATATGCCAAGCTTAAAAATTTCGATTCTTTGCGACTCTCTTCAATTTCTATTTAATTACGTATTACAAATTTGGTAATTAACAAATTTTATTGTTGTAATTCATTTGATTATTATAGTTAAATTTTTATAACTTTTATAAGGTTTGCCCGGCAAGTAGATAAAATAATATAATTGCTTTGGAAAGAATTTTCCTTGCATTAGTCTAAACTCGGAGCTAACATGTCAATGGTGAGAATTTCAAATAGAATTTTAGATAGGACTCTTAATTAGCTAGCTTTCAGGGTCGGTCATATTTTGACCAGATATAAAACATTTTAGAAATCCAATTTTTTTTAAGTTCAGTTGTATCATAAACGGGTCCATGCCTCAAAAGAAAGACATCATACGTAGTTAAATACAACCATGTCGATAAACAAAAATCTCATCAAAAACCATATCGTTGTAAATGGTCTCAATATGCCATAAAAAAGGTGTGAGTGCCGTATGAAACTCTACCACTATTCATAAATGTTGTAAATGCCTTGGAGTGTGGTACAGTATATTAAAACTGCTTGGCGACTTGCAGGCATGTATAGCGTATGTGAGTCCATATGACTGCATGTTTAGTCGGTTATCCCTTTGTATGTCTGCTCTATGTAACTGCATTTTAAACTTCTCCATGAATATTCCTAAAATCGATAAATGCCTATTTTTAATTATCTGCTTGTACAATCAATTAGTATATTTTATTAGGAACCTCATATGAAAAGGAGATGTCAATGTATACGGAATAATACTTTTGGTATGTGTTTGTGCTTGTAAAAATGAATAAAAAACAATTAAAAATAATTATGTTAACGTCAATACACAATACAATGAACATTTAAGCTGTAACGAATGAACTAGTGATGAAGCCGTAAATATATTATTAAAAATTATGTTTAGAAATAATTTGGAATACAATTGCCGCAATGAGTCGGGGAGAAAAAAGTAAAACCGGGTACCCTGTTTTCTCGCTGATGGATGATGCCCTGTGGAAAGCACCCGTCTAAACTACATCCCTTACCGTTCCCTAGCAGTGTGCCATCGGCGTTTTGAGTGAGTTAATCTCTGTGTTCGTGCAGTGCTATTGGAGAAAGAAATTCACCTTTAAAGTTTTAATTTTTCGCCATATTTACTGCTCTTCAAATATGGCGAAAACTTAAAAATTAAAGGTTTCTTTCCAATAGCACTGCACGAGCACACTGGGTGGGAATTATATAGGCTTAAGCCTCACGGTAGACCTTCCCGCTCGGCCAAACCTGCTCTTCAAATAAATCCAGATTGACGATCGGTTTAGATAAGTATACCAATGTGTTCTATAGCTTTCATACGATATTTTGATGCCAAGTATAAATTTGTACATCCAGCTTTCCAGGAAAACGACCATGTTAATTTTTTGGTCGTCTGTTTGGGCAAAACCGATACCCATAGTTTTACATTGAATTCTGCAATGAATCGATTCTCCACTCAACAGTTCGTGAAGGATAGATACAATGTTCAATCTGCAAAGAGTGGGCACATGAGGAGTGCAGTGGATGCAAGAAGTAAAAGCTGAGAAAGCAATTACATGACAACATAAAAAATTCCCTGAAAACGTGAAAAAAAGGGTTCGTGACCTTAAGGGGGTCCGGGACACATTTAAAAAAAAATTTATTTATTGAGTTAAAATTTTCAATTTTTTTGTGATGGTTAACCATATCATTTGTTAACAAAATCACATGATAAAATTCTCATAACTTTAAAAAATTATTTAAAATTTATTAAAAAAGTAGGGTAATTTAAAATCGTTATAACTCCAAATATTATATGTAGAATTTCACTTTTTTTTATTTAAATAAACAGAAATATATAAATTTTAATTTTGATTCAGCAGTTTAAAAAATATTAATTTTAAAAAAATATATTTAAGAGTAATTTTTTTTAAATGATGTAATTCTTTTTTAAAAAATCATATTTTCAAAAGTAAATATTTTTTTCAAATTTGCTGAATCAAAATTAAAGTAAAATAACTGAAAAATACATGTTCCAAGTTTGAACCATTTATCTTTAATTGTTTTTTACTTATAACGGTTTAAAGACGAGAATGCGTGAAAGAACCCATCATGCAGAAAAACGCAAAAACATTTCCATGACAACCACTACTTGAAAGCTAGATTTTTAAAACAAAAAATTAATATATCCTGTTCTATTTAAGATAGAAACATGATTTAAACGTAATTTTAAGAGGATAAAAACAGATAATTTTTTAATACAGTAAAATATTTTTCAAAAATTTGAAGATTTTTGTGTCCTGGACCCCTTAAAAAATGTATATATGTTTTAAAGTTTGATTCGAAATTTATTACAATAAAGCTTTTTGTTACTGGGAGCGCAAAATCTTAATTTCTGATAAGTCTATAGTCTGATAGTTTTTATCCTACCACTAAAATTTGGAGCTGTTTCAGATAGTCCTAGAAAACACCTTTTCCCAAGTAGAGAAGTATTTTTCTGTGGCCACAGGTGTGGTCTGTAAATAGCCCGATGTCTCCAAACACTATTGTGGGGTGTTCCGATTTTTCCGCCTTTCTAGACTTTTGTCAACAAAGGAAAACCGTTGGGTACTCGGTTTTATCCTAATTTGACCTACTTACTACTGTTAATAAGATTTCGTGTATCAGTTTACTTCCCTTTATACTTTATTCACGGACTTTCCTCGTACAATTAATTTTATCCCTTTTGCGTTCGAAATTTTTGTTTTATTTGGGGGTGGGGGGGGGGATTCATTTTACGGTTAAAATATTAAAAGTAGCTATCAAAATCCCAAAAAGTTAAGGTTTACTGAAATTTAACGAATATATCATTTACTGAAATCTAAAGAATGAGGTCAATATGCCAAAATGTGATGACCCATAAATGCGACAAATTTCTTGTATGCAGAATCCTAACGCACGAATCGTATATAAATGTGACATAATCAAACATACGCATATAAGGAATGAAACATGAAACATGTTAGTTCATTTAAAGGGTTCTTTCGAGGAGAATTTCCCGCTGCAGAATACATCGCTAATTATCAATCTTCGACGAAACTTCCTAAGTGCGGGGAATAATCCCAAAATCGAGAACATCCTTTCGGTTAATATCTTTGAATGCCAAATAACCCCAATGACGTCACGGCATTGAAGGTTTATTTCATCTACTGGAGGTGAAAACGGGAAAAGACGACACGTTTTGAACTAAAGTTGTTCCAAAATTTTTAACGCATTTTGGCTTCTGATTTTTTCATCAACCTACTTTTTTCTGTCCACCCTTTACTTTATCCATTACTGAGCCGGTTTCAACAAATTTCTTGTGTCATTCATGAATTAATGAACGTGGGCACAGGAAATTCATGGAGACCGGCTCAGTATTGAATAAAGCAAAGGGTGGACGGAAAACAAGCTATGTATTATCGCATTGACATACTTCGTGCAACCATTGTTGCACATATAGAGATTTATTAATTGATGTATCTGTTCATTTGTGTTTTTTGTAATAAAATCTTGAAAGGATAAAGAAACTTTGTAGACATCATATATATTTTAGAATTGCCATATATATGTATTAGTATTTTTCTTTGGCTGAGTACTTAATTACATATTTAAAATGATCAAAATAAGAAAATCCATGCCTTTGTATAAAAAAAATAAACAAAATTTCACTTTATAACAGCTGTGTATATATGAATTGTGCTGAATTGTTTTTTCTCTCTAATATGGATGGAAGTACTTCACTTTCTTCTAATTCTCTCGCATGTGGAGGCTGTACAGAACACTTCATTCACTCGTTTTTGTAATTAGGCGCACAAATAGTCTTTCTGCTAGTTCTTTTAAAAGAACTTCACAGTTTCTTAACGCAAAAATATTTCAGTCTGTTTTTGGAGATGGTCATTGTCACGATGTAATCGCAACATTTTTAGCGCAATCGCGACGTGTACGATTGCACGTGTTCAATTTCCCATTAAATCTCTAAATTTATTAATTTTAATATGTTTCTTTCAGTATTTAATTATCCCCGTATCAGCGTTTTTTTATTATCTTTAATTTAACGTATCCGTTGTCTGCCAACGCTGTTTCTTTCTCATTTTAACTTTCGTCAAACGCCGATATTTCACATTTCATTCGATGCATATCGCGGCAGTTTCGTGGGGAATTCGTCATCGGCTCACCGCTTCTCCATTCCTTCGATCCGGCAAAAGCGCTCCACATGCTTCGCCGAGGAACGCGTTGCGGTAGGTTCATCGCTCTTTGGCGCGCGCCAACAGTTGGCGTGTTTTCAGAGCTCGCTCCGTTTCTGCGCATCGCTATTGGACGATCGCGGGTTTTGTCGCCAATGGTAACCGGCTCGGCACTTCGCGCTGATGTTAAAATGAGTTATGTTCAGGATGTGCTCAGTGTAGTTTGGGAGATCTTAACTTATTCAATTTCATCAGTCATGGAGGACACGATGTCACCGGAGTCCCTCACCTATGCAGAGTTTTATAGATGAATAAATAATCTCTTGTTTCTTTACCATCAAAAAGGCTTTTTGTCTCAGTTTTTCCTAAAATGAGTGTGCTGTATTATTAGTCATATATACATCGCATCGTTCCTGCTAAAAATGGGTGAGAGAGTTCCTTTTTACTTATTTTAATTATGTGTTAGTCCATCGCTAAAATAATAGCGAGCGTGAGACCTTGGGTTCATTTTAATATTTATATTTTGCGGTCTTTCACTTGTGATCACGTCACCACGTGTTAGCACGTGGTCGGCCTCTTCAACACAACGTGTTTGAAATATTACACTACAGTCATTCAATAAGCCAACCACTCGCAATTTTTCTCAAATTACACAACAGTAGGTTATTTTTCTGCATCTGTTCAGTTCCATCAGATTCTCAATACAAGCCGTGGTGTAATATCAGAACCAGAGCTTTTATTCTCTTCTAAAGAAGAACTCTGACAAAATTTAAAAGTTCAAAATGTTATAGATGTACGCCGTATCACTATCTGTCGGAATGAGCAAGTTCTTCCTACGAAGCACATTATTCTGACTTTCAATATCCCTACTCTACCAACTTGAATTAAAGCTGCATACATGAACTGCCTGTCCGGCCTTATATTCTTAACCCTCTCCGTTGTTTTAAATGCCAACGTTATAGCCACAGTAAAATTAAATGTTCTGGTTCTGTTAGATGTGCACGATGTTCAGAAGTCGGCCGCCATGTAACTCTTGTAATAAAGCTGAACGCTGTGCAAACTGTAAAGATGATCATGCAGCATAATCCCGCTCTTGTCCAATGTGGATCAGTGAAAAAGAAATTCTTGCTGCTAAAATTACTTACAAACTTTCTTACTCTGAAGCTAGCAAAATTGTTGAATCCAGAACTCCATCTGTCGGAATTTCTTACTCTAGTTTACTCAAGCATCAATCAAAATCCGTAAAGCACATAAGCACCCAAACTGATTTCTCTTTTCCAACAAATGATTTATCTGAAACATTACCATCCAGCACTATAAAGAAAAAAACTCATGATGTGCAACTTGGAGAGCTACGCCTGCACTAGAGCTTTGGACACCATCATCAGAACCTGTTAAAATAGAATATCCTAATCGTCGGTCACAAAAATTTTCAAGTCAATATAAAGTGCCAACTGAACATGAGTCAAAGCAAACTTCTGTTCCTTTTGCAGAGAAGTTGCAAAAACCTGATGTTTCCCCAATACAGAAAGAAAAACAAAAAAAAACGTGCTCAGAAAGAAAAAAGAAAAACCTCAACTGAAACCTCTTCACAGTGGAAAAATATGAAAAAGAAAAACAAGAAATCAAGTCTTAGCCCATCTCTAGTTAATACGAAGGATTCCAAACAGCTGCGGCACTATGTGGAAGATGCTATGGAATCAGATTCATGCAGTTATGACTCGGACGCATATGAAAGAAATACTGTTTTTGTAGAGTTTGAGCCTAAGTGATTTTACATATTTTAAAAAAATAATCTGTGTTTCCAATAAACCTGTTTTTATGTTGCATTATTTGGACATTGTATATTTCGATTTTAATCTTTACTTTACAGTCTGTACGGATTTTAACTGCACAGACTTTAGAGAAAATCCCAATGAGAATATTTTCTTGTTTTTAAAACAGGCAGGATTTTATCATCATATTTAGCAATTTTCGCATCTCATGTGTACCATTATTATTTTTTTGTATTGTTCTAACCAAGACCTCCTTATCATAGTATCAGACCTCTCAATCAGCAAGTTGCCTTTGACCGCTATACTTGTCCTGCTACTAGCGCCATCAACCGTCAGTAATAATATTTACGACACGAAATCACACGAAATTTTTTCACAGCTCCATTTTTGCTATGCATTTGCTTATGAACTAGTAGTTTTCCTACCACTAAAATTTTATAGTAAATTTTATCTTATTAAATTGACAAGATCGTGTGATTACATGACGAAAAAAATTCTATTAAATTTTAGTGGTAAGAAAAAAGCGTAAGAGTTGGCAGCTATGCGGTAGCAGACCAGCTAGATTTTTCTATAGATTTTTCTATTATATTTTTGGATACCAGTTTTTTAGTAGAGACAATTTTGTTTTGTTTGATCGGAGAATTCTGGGATTTAAAAGAACAACATTTTTTCTAAAAATATACTGGTGTTCAAAAAGCCCGAAACATGGCAACTGTGCGGTAGTATCCACCAGGCGGCGATACTTTCCGGAGAAAGTCAATTAATAAGTTGGCAATTACCGCGGACATTTTCTCCCATAGACTTTCTCCGGATTGTCAAGTCTGATCTATGATAAGGGACTCTTGGTTCTAACTTACATTTTAATATCATGTAGTTCTGTAATTGTTAATCTGGAAGAATATCCCATCCAGATTAGTTTATCGTGGTTTTTATGTATCATATTTGTATGTTTGTTACCTCATATGTATATATGCTAGTTGCTTTTTCTTTACTGTACATCTTTACTTATTTATTTTTTAAACTATTGTTTGGCGCAGCATGGCCAAATGTGGATTTTGTGCCATTAAACCCTATACAACCAACCAACCACCCAACCAACAGTAAATTTTACTTGTTTTTATGCACATATTTATACAAGTATAGTGCTTGATTTTATATTGGCTCTTTTGAATAGGTTCTGCAGGCACTGAAATGCGTGTTTGCTCTACGATCAGAATAGCCCCAAATCAACGCAATTTGTGCATGCCCTTCTTTTCACATCGCAGGTCATTATTTTGATAAATTCTGAACTTCTAATGTGTGTGAGGGTTATCCTACAGTTCACAGCAGATTCTTTAAAAATAGTGTGTATTCTTACGCACATCCTTTTTTGTGGTTTCTTTGTATTCTCATCCCATTTTTTGTAATACCACTAATAATTTAAAAATATCACTACATCTAAACGCGAATTACGTTAAATTTTAAGGGGACTTAGGATTCTTAAAGTGTCGATAAGTGAAAACATTGATAATTTTTTACCTTAAAAATGATTTTACATTACAAAAACACATTTATTAAAGTCAGTAATATATTTATGTTTCTTCTTTCATTTCATTTATTTTTCAGATCGTAATGGGGAAAAAAGTTTTTATAGGGATTTTCAAAGTTGTCGAGCAGAAAATTGGAATCACAAGTTGCGCGCATGATTACAATATAATTCTTGCATGTAAAACAAAATTTTTGGTATCTAATTATCCTTGAAAGTCTTGTGCTTACATAGAATGTAAAAAATTGATTATTTATAGCATTTTTATGTATCTTGCTTATATAAAATTTTCAAAATTTTAGCAAGATAACACCAAAAAAAATTTTTTTTTCAACAAAAAAGATGAAAATTTGCGTTTACTTTATAGAGCCTAACATACACTATATATCCTGAAATTTTCATGAAAAAAATAATGAAAAGTTGTTAACTACTTTGAGTCAATGCCCCAAAATCGCATTCTGGGAAAAATGACTTTAAAGTTCTCTTTTTGGAAATATTCCATATTTAATGCCTATTAACAACGCTATTCATTTTGTTTTAAAGTGTTCAGAAATGATTACCCTTTAATATATATATTTTTTTCATAAATTGAATGTTTTGACGATTTGAAAGTTCTAAGCTCCCCTTAAAAGTACGTTAATAAGAATTCGATATCAACATTATTTAGAGAAGCTGTATTATAAGTTTATCATTTAGATAAATTTATTAAAATATTCTTCTACTCTTTCTTAAATGTACTTTACTATACGAAAAATGAATTAAAGGTCTATTTCTGTTGCAAAGGAAAACTAGTCGTTGGGGGCCACCGTAATACTTACCCATCATGGATATGCATAATGTAAAATATTAAAATAAAAATGTGTAAACTACTTATAAAATGCATTGCAATTGAAATAAAATCGTGGCTTGATGACGTCACAAACTTTAAAGGCTCGATTACTGAATTGCTTGAAAGAGGTTTTTCCTTATAACTCCAAAAATAATAATCCTATTAACTAGCGGTTTATTGCATCTGATTAAGCGTCAAATTTCCAATTAAAATATATCTTTGAAGTGAAATTTGGATGAAATACAGGGTCATGAAAAATCGAAGAGTGTGGAAAATAGGATTCCAAATATCTCGGCAACTCATTATCCGATCGACTTCATGCTTTATGCAAAATTTATGTTTTTTTATTGTCTTTTATATTTATTTCTTAAAATAAACAATTTCGAAAATTTTTATATACCTTTCATCAGAACGAATATTTCGAGAGTCCGAAAAAAAAAATTGTTCCGGTTAATCGAGGTTATTGAAATGAAATAGGCTTCTTCCCATTATTACATACTAAGTACATACCAAATTTCAAGTCTCTATCTCAATTTTTTCGGGAGATAGAGCGTTTACAGACACACACACAGACGGACGGCAAATTTTTTTTTCTAAAAATATGTTTTTCGGAATCTCCAGTGTCTGAAACGTGTAAATCCGTCAAAAAAAAATTTTCGATTTTCAAAACGATTTCAAGACTTACCCTATACTACGCATGATGGGTAAGTAATAATTAAAAATAACAGTAGTATGAAAGCTTCCTTTTAATCTTTAAATTTCATAAATTGAATGATTTAGTCTTTAAAAAAGTATATGAATATAAAGAATCCTTTACTTGTTTTCCCAAAAACCTGATTCACAGAAATCAAACAAATATAAATCGAACATACTCTACTCCCTCCGAAAATTTATTTAATTTCTCGATGCTCATTTTTTAAAAGTTAATCTCTCCGCATCCTTCCTTTAAAAGCTGTATAAAAAGAATACCATCGAAATTTGAAATCGTTTTAATTTCTTTTCAAGAAACTATTTATTCTTTCTGGAGCTTCAATTTTCTTTTTAACATACAACTCAATATTTATTCTAACCCCTCAAAAATAAAAAAAAATAACATGGCTCTCAAATCTTAGCAAAACGATGTCTGGTAAAATTGGCTGCCTGCCAAGATGTCCGCACATCGATAATACAATCGGACCTTGGCATCAGTCAACTCAATCTCATCTCAGCATCAGTGACTGATGACAAAAATGAAGTAGTGAGTTTTGGGGGATATTAATTGTACGAACGATCTCTGTGGCTCTAAATTCAATCACAGAATTCCTAAAAATTTACGAAAGTTATTAATTCAAACAGCGAGGCATTTCATGGCTGTTTTCTTTTTAGTGCTATAATTTAGCTATGCGAGAAAGAGCTAATAAAATATCGTCTATAAATTAAGAATTGCCTTCAGATTATAAAGTTTAATTTGTTTTAGTAGCTGAACTGCATAATATATATTTTTTTTTAATATATAATGTGATTTGTTTTACATTAGTAAAAAAAGAAAATAATACTTTTATAATTCATCAATCTGATAAAAAGCAGTAAATTGTTTGGTATGTCAATTGTGCGAACGATCTCTGTGGATCTAGATTCTGTCACAGAGTTCCTAAACATTTAAGAAAGGTATTAATTCAATGAGTGGGGCTTTTCATGGCTGTTTTTTTTCTCTTTTAGTGCTGTAGTTCAGCTATGCGAGAAAGAGCTAATAAAATATTGTCGATAAATTAAGAATTGTTGAATTTGTTTTAGTAGCTGAGCTGCATAAATTTTTTAAATATATATATTGATTTGTTTTACATTTTGAAACATAATAAGTTAATACATCTATATATTTTAAGCTAAAAGAGCATTTTTTCAGATTTCACATGAAATTGATCTCAATGCGCATGCTGCAACTTTTTTCAAAGCAGGGATAGAAGGGGAAATACCAGGGGTATTCTCTCATTCTATTGTTTAAGAGTGGGCTGGGACTTAACAAAAGGGAACAGGGAGCGGTTCAAACCCACACAATGAGAAACCCATTCATCATTCTTCCCTCTTCCAATGGGAAGAAAAACTTTCTCTTTCTTTGAAATGGCAACTTTTCCTTCAGATGAATTTTACAAGCAGTCATTTTATTGCCTGGTGTCTGGATCAATTTTCGTTGAAAAAGAAACGCTTCACCCTTCGGACTAAAAAAAAATAAATCAACAATCACAGTTTTTAAAAATACGTTTATGCAGTTTCTGCAGATTCTAAATGTAATTTTCTTTTTTTGTTTTTTATTTAAATCCGAGTTGACTGGATCCGAAGACAGTGGGGAGGCCAATCCTAAGTTCGTTTAATTCGAGAGCCGTTTGGAATAAACAGACCAGCGTAGCGGGCGAAGTTCCGCTAGTATATTTCTTATTATTAAGCTGTGTGAAAAAAGCGAGGTTTCCGGGATATCAATTGTCCGAACGATCTCCATGTATATAGATTCAATTACAGAATTTCTAAACATTCGGGAAAGTTATAAATTCAAGCAAGGGTACCTTTTCATGTATTTTACTTGGGTGATGTAGTTCAGCTATGCAAAATTACATACATTTGACGTAAAATTTTATTTAAAAAAAGGTGATTTTTGAGAACATTTTATTTCACAATACAATCTTTAATGGGTGATTGCTCGAATTACCCGGATTTCTGCATAGCGGGATTGCGTCCAGAAAACATTTGTCCGGAAAATTGGAATTTCACTGTATTTATTATACATTGAAAATAAGGACCATCAGCGAGCGCAATCGTATTGTAGTATACTTGCAAAGTCTGCTGTTTTTACAGGGGAAAACAGACAGATACGGAACCAGAAAATTTATTTAATAAAATATTTTAAGTAATTTTCTTCTTTCTATGTGGTACTTATTTGATTTCATTTATTAAATAAAATGTCTGGTTCTGAGTGTTTTTAATTCACTTAAAAACGGGAAGTTGGCAAGTAAGTTGCAGTAAGGTTAGTTTTTTAAATGCATATTGAGGATAGCAACATTCTAATAATTAAAACTAGATCTTGTTCATAATTTTTTTAATGCTATTCAACAAAAACAGAGCCTAATGTGAATGTCATACATATTTAGCAGTTTTCTCTGCATTTCTTTGCTGTAGGTATTCCCTTTGTGTGTGTAGATTGGATGTATGTAACTCTGGATAGCCATGTTTGTACCAAATAAGGATAGAGTCATTTTCAAAGCTTGAAATCTATGCGTTTGTTTTGAAAATAAGGTTTTATCGATTTATAAAGTTTCATCCATTCATTCTGCTGAGAAATCTAAATTATACAATTCAAATAAAAAATACACTCTAACAAATCATGAAGTTTTATACGGAAATGTACACAGTCCTCTGAAAAAAATGCAATACCCCTACTAACTCTGCCGCAAATCATCGTATAAATATGTGACTAGTACCAATCGATTAGTTATAAAGTGTACTAATTAATGCTAAACTTAAATTTTACTTAGAAGGCCGTCTACATATAGAAATTATACCATGTTTGAAAATTTTCAATACTAACACTTGATTCTGACGTCCCATTTGGCTTTTTCGGTAAATTTTACCTTAGGATACCAAACGAGAAGTCATTCGGTCAAGTAGTTTAGGAATTATGCAGGTTAAAATTTAAAATTAATGTTAAATTTATTTTTAATCATTAAAAACAAATTTAAATGCGTGTAGATTTTTTAAATCAAAATCTACTTGGCGGAACGAGCTGTATTTTTGTATTCACAACTTTCAAGCTTCTAGAAATGGATTTCTGTTTAAAAATTCACAGATTACCAATTATACTTGTGTCGAAAATAAATTAAAGAAAATATTTGTTTTTGTCATCAGTAATAAAACTAATTTCAAGGAATTAATTTTTTAATTTCTGAAGTTTGAAACTGGCTATCACATTACACAAATTCGAGCTTTTAACACTTTCCGGCGCGGAGTAAGTCTGTTTTTAAAATAATGAAATAATGGACTGACACCAGAATTTATAAAAGAATTCATTAGTTAATGAAAACTTGCTTATATTACCGTACTTAATAAAACGGAAATTTTTATTAAATATTCTTGGTGCCGTTTGTTAGTTTTGGAATTAAAATTTGGTGTCCTTTTTTGTGGACACCGCCCGCTAAAGGGTTAAAAGTTTTTAAATGCAACTTCACCGAATGAAATAAAAGCCTTAATTTGATAACTAATATATTTTATCTATGCACATCTTAAGACTATGGACATCTATGGACCTTTTAAGGTACGTTGATATCATGGTCCATTTTGTCTTAAAATCTTGAACTATCACAGATTTACTCATGTGAATCTAAGCCAGTTGCAGACCATGAAACATATAGAACTATTCAAACACTACTAAGTACAGTCGGACAAAAAAGAAAAAGAACACTCTACATATTTTAATCATCACATTGTCCCAGAAAAAAGTAGAAATGCCAATTCGACTGAAAATTATGACTTATTTTATTTTAAAGAAATAAGCTTAGGTTGTAGTTTTCATAGAGAAATTGCACCACAATCTGAAATTTTCAATACGAACACTTAAATTTTACATAATTTTTTTATTTTTCGGTAAATTTTACCTTAGGATACCAAATGGCAAAGAGTTTGGTCAAGTGGTTTAGGAATTATTAAGTTTAAAAGTTTGGAGATACCAGTGTCAAATTCATTTATAATCGTTGCAAAACAGATTGCAGTGAAGGTATTTACTAAGTATAACTTAAAAAATAATTTTCAGAATGAGCTGTAATTTTGGATTTGTATATTTGATGCTTCTAGATATAAATGTTTGTTTAAAAAATCATAAGTTACATTTCCTAATTGATTCCAAAAAAATATATTTTTTTAATTAATTTTCAAAATAAATATGAATTGTAACCTATATATATCCTCTGCCCTTGAAGACGCAATTTACAATGTAAGCTTTCATCTGTGCATATACTCTTGTTTTTTTATTTGAATTTTACATATTTCACGTCATAGGACTACATATTTGAATTGTGCCTCTGCTAATTATTATAGTGACTTCATAATATTTGGTCAATATCTTATGTTTCAATGGTTTAACTGTGCGGAAAGTTTATATATATATATATTAACATAAATCGATTTCTACAAGCTTCAAACATTCGATTTCAAAATTACTGCGTATTCCGCCAAGTTGTTTTTGAGTTATGCTTAAAAAACTACCCGCATTGTAATCTGTTTTTCAATGAGTACCAATAGATTTAATATTAGGAGTTCCAAAATATAATCCTTTATACTTTCTAAACTACTTCCCAGAATGACTTCCCGTTTAGTTTTCTGAGGTAAAATTTATTTTTAAAAAATATTATGTCAAAATTAGATGTTCGTATCGAAAATTTTACAGTTTGGTACAATTTCCGTGTGAAGACAACCTTTAAGCTTAATTTTTTTAACATAAATTGTGAAAGAAATAACTTCCAGTCGAACGATTTTTTTTTTCGTGTCAATTAGGAGATTAAAATAGATGGAGGTGTTCTTTTTTTTAATTTTTTTTTTTTTTTTTTTGCTGATCACATCAGCAGCCGAATGCGTTATTGCTAATGAATTACATAGAGGAACGACAACCAAATGAAAATGGATTCTTTTAGAAGCCGATGCATTACCATGTTCGAAAATATTGTGCTTTGTTACCTTTGAGTTCTGATTTATTTTCTGTGTAAATTTAAACAACTATAAATTTCGATTCAAAAATAATTTATGATTATATTGCCTTTGAAAAATAAGAGTTTGTTCAGAAATGGAGATAAGGTCCAATGGACAGAAACAATAGCCCAATAAAAAGTAGTCATTGCACTCTACCCAGTCTCGCTGCCCAACCGTTTGTAATAATGAGTAATTAGTCCAATTATAATCTCTAACCTAAACTTTGGGCTTGTTGTCTCAAGAACCTTTGCAAAGTGCGTTTTATGGCTTTCACGTGTTTATCTATTGACTTTATTGATATACGAAGGCTCATAGCATTCTATGCTTCTGACCTTGTATTCTTCCCTTGTGAATCTGAGTGATTCATTTTTATCAACATGTGTAAGAGAATTTATGAAAAAAAAAGAGGTAACCTTTTTTTTAAGCTGAAATATGACTTGAGTTATTATAGGAATAATTCTGTTTATTATAGATTTTGAGCTTTCTCCAGATACAAGTAATACCTCTTATACTCTATTAACAAAAATAAGAAAGCAAAAGCAAAAGACCCTTTTTTGTTTCATCGCTTCAAACAATTTTATAAATTCTAATGGCTTGGCAACTATGTTATTGTTGATTAACTAAATATCCATCATGTACAAAAATAATTTGTTATACGAATCGTATATATCTTGAATTATATCATGTTACAATATACTAAGAAAAAATAAAAG
Organism: Maratus michaelseni; assembly: GCA_963931845.1. NCBI lineage: Eukaryota > Metazoa > Arthropoda > Arachnida > Araneae > Salticidae > Maratus > Maratus michaelseni. The sequence continues at coordinate 262,680,262 of OZ007586.1, read as the reverse complement.
CTATTAAAATCCTCGTTTAGAAGCTTTAAGAAAAGAGATTAAAAATAAATAAATATCGTAAAAGGCATTTGGGCCTAATACGATATGTTATGAATACGATATGTTATGTTTTGGCTTTGAAATTTTTGTTTTAAGTACTGGTGTAGTTTTCGGCTCTTTGGGGATATATAAGTGCGAAAATTCCTTACCAGAAATTGCCTCTCTGGTTTTTCTCTTTAAAAAATATCAAAAGTACAGATTTTTGTTACTTCATAACGAAAGGACTTTAGCGACATATTCCAGAAACCTGTTTTTCATAAATCTTAAATAATCCGATTCATTTGAATAAATATCTCATTATTTTAACTAATTTCAACTTTCTTAAATGTATAGAGATATTTGTTTTAGATAGATTGCCATTATGACATTTGAATATCGATATTTAAAACTGAGTTGTCAAGGTTTTCAGGTCGTTCATTTTCGTAATCTGTAATGTCACATAAAATATAAATTTCTGTGATAATTGCATTGATAGAGATTTGTTTAAAATTCATAACATCTCGTATGTTTTCGTTTTACGACAATTTATGGTAAAGAGATTTGTAAATAAACTCCTACTGTCGATTAATAAAATTTTATAGCACAGCTTTGTTATATATTTCTCGCTTGGATTTATTTACACATTATGTATGCATATTTGGCAATATCTGTTTGAATTCAAAATGGAATTAAGAAAATAATGATTAACTTATTCAAATGAATTCATTGCCGATTTGTCTAGACTCAGTCAGTCAATAATGCAAATCCTTTTCTGAAGGTCAGACACACATTATCAGGCAAGCTTTATAAAACATAAATAGATGGATATCATTCTACATGTATTACTTTAATACCTAGTATATTTTTAAAGGCAAAACATTTTAAAATTTAAAGCGTTCATATTACTTTTATTATAAATATTATTGAGCAACTTTTTGATTTCAAGCAATGGAAAATTGATCTTTTTATCTTTATTGTACTATAAAAATAGAAGCGTTTTTCTTAATTAATACGTAATTAACCTTTACAGAAGATTACTATCACCGATATTTAAATATAAAAGAGCTTTTATTTGTGCCGTACTGTCTATTTTTATATATTGTACTCTCAACTTAAATATGTAGAAGAGTATGCCCAAAACTTTCAGGTAAAAGAAAACTTGACATGGGAAAAGAAAGCATTTACTAAGTACAGTAGGGTGTTTCATTTTTCCAAAGATGTAATTTTCACACGACTTTGCTTACGCCCCGAGTCTCAGTGATGTAAAAGATATATATGACAAAATTCAAGAAGATTGGATAATATTTAGGGGTTGCACACATTGATCATTTTTATCTCAAACTAGTGAAATTTCTAATATTGAAATGCTTTGTACTAATGGGTTTCTCATGTATTTCTTTCATCTTTTGCGGGTAATTGAACTTTGAAATGGGAACCAAAAGAGGAAATTGGCTGCTAGAAAAGATGACTAGTGATGTGTTTTTAGGAACTCGGCTCCCTTCAGAGGAACAAGTTTACCTTTAGTTTTTATTTACCATCACAAGGAAATGAAAGAAACACATTCGGATGCTGCTAAATCTATCAGTACTAAACTATAGGAAGTGTGGAGGAAAGCAAATATTCCTGTTAAGACAGAGGAGAATATCCGTGCTGGTATACAGAAGCTGTACAAAGAATACCAAAATCTGGGTAAAGAGAAATGGATAAAACAAATGTGTTTCAGGAGTGTCGTGACATACCGTCAAGTGATCCTGACATCCAGATTTTTCGGAAATTCCAAAGTCTGTGAGCTTCACTTGATAAGAAGTCGTATACAACAATGCTGGATGAAAAAAGACTCGTTCAAGGCTTTCTAGAAGAACAACGTTTGATAATGGTTAACTTCCTCCAAAATGCCCTAAAAGACGGAAGTCATCCAAGAGAAGACTATGAAGAGTTATTACAACTCTTACTCCTGTCCCTAGAAGGGAGGTCAGAAAACGACTTCAGTTTCAGTATCCCAGGAATCTGTATCAAGCAAGGTGGATGTTAAAGGCAATATATGCACTTAAAATTCTCCTTTTCACTAAACAGTTGAATATTCCTGAACGAGAAATGAAAGGAATGAAACGGATTGCATATTTTGTCAGCCTCATATATGTTTGCTTTTGGCATGAGGCAATTGTATGTTGGTGGGCTCCAAAGAATGATTTTAATATGCTACAGATTCTGAGCACTTACCAGATGCAGACGTTAAAAAAGTGCTATCACAGTTGCTAAGAGACACAATTGCTAAGTATCTGTCAGAAATAAACGTAAGATTTGTTTTTTTTACGAACGTATAACTCCGACTGATAAGGGAAATATGACCAGGGAAACTAAACCTGCAAAGAAAAGGGAACTGAAACGATTAGAGGGTAAAAACCTAGTTTTTGAAAGAAAAGACCAGAGCCATTTCGTTACTAATAAAATAAAGACGGTCTTCGAATTGTTTAGTATCCACGACGTGACAGAATACTGCAGTGATTCTCTGCAAAGCTATGTGGATGCTCTTAAGGTGGTCAATGAGTCAATGATGCCGCAGAAACAGGAATTTATCTGCTAAAAAGTTAACAAATCGGTCAGGGACGAACAACAAAAACAATTCTTGTTGAGGGTAGTCAAGCATCACAGAAAAGTCGTCAGCAAGCAAACAAAAGAAGGGATTGCATCAAGTTGATTAATATAACCCATGTTTTGCCTATCATACTACATATTCATTTTAGTGTCTCGTTTTAGTATTATTTTAAGTTTGTGATTTCTAGTTTTCCTAATAAAAGTAATTAACATTTAAAAATCTTATTTTTTGCCTACTTTTACAAAACTGATCAAAGCGTGCAACCTCCAAATATTATCCAATATTCTTGAAATTTGACACACATAACATTTAGCACACTGAGACTCGGGGCGTAAGAAAAGTCTGCAAAAAATTTACATTTTATTTTTTGCCTTCCAAAATGCAACACCCTAAAGTACAGTTATAATAAAACACATAATTTATGAACGGAATATGTGCAAAAACGAAGATTAAGCTAAACTTTTCTTCCCTTTTAAAGATGTCAGAAAATGAACTGAAATCTCAGAGGTCTAATTTAAAGACTTTCAGAAATATGGTTTTTAATTTTTGTGCTCATGTGTCCATGAAATCAAGGATAATTGCATGGTCTAAAATGCTTTATTAATTTTTCAGTAACTCTAGGACTCTTCGCCCTTCATTTTTTACTTTGTGACACGTCTTAAAACGAATATTACCAAAATATGCAGAAAGTAGCAACACACAGCTCAAAAATTTTAAATTCTCAATTCACCTACAAAATTGTTAATATAGTAACTGATATTTGCTATAGACGATGATTAATTTTAAGAAGAAGTGCCTGTAATAAACAAAAACAAGAGAAAAATATTGTTGAAACGGTGTCATCATTTTGTATAGATTATAACAAATTAAACTATTCAATATACATACCTTGAGTTTTTCAATAGAGAATAGTTTTTCACTTTAGATAATTAAAAGAAAAATCACTGAACAATACAGAACTAAAACACATTCAGAAATATTTATGTATAATTATAATTCATAATAAACTCGTGCTATGTTCTCTAAGTATGTATGTATGTAGTTCAATTGATAAATATTTATATAGAATCTATTACATAATTAAAATAAATACAGCTGAATATCATACAAATAAAACACTTTACGAAACAATTAAAAATAATAATTGCTGCTATTTTGTAAAACATTTTGTCGATGACAGTATATTCAATTTCGAATTTAAGCAGCATATAAATTTTCTAACTCCAAAAAATAACTCTGCAACTGCTTGATTTATTAGCACCTATTAAACTTAACCCTGTGTAAGATGTTTAGAGAACAGACTTCTTACCGCTTTATTTAACATAATATTTTACTCTTTGCCAAGCACTTTTACTTTGCTATTAATATCATCAGTTCTCTTGTCACATTTCAACATATGATAGCATCAATAGCGAATTACAGAATAAAAATATATCAGTGTTCATAAATTAAGGCTCTCTGTAAATATTTCAAATTGAAAACGTTCTGGATTCCTTTCAAATTGAAGCTATTAAGAATGAAAAATTACGTTCGGGATTAGATCTTTCAGACTATTTGTTCTCTTTTTCTTTAATGAAGTATTGTAACTGCTTTATTAAAACGTTTATAGAAAATCTAATAATCACTCAGATCTTTTAGTATGTGTTATATAAATGAAAAAAATTCTTTAGCGATATGTTGAACATATCTTGATAATTGTAACAAACTTTATAAACTTCTTTTGATGCAAATATTAAACAGAAACTAAAAGCTTTAATACTTTAATAGCATAATATACATACTAATTTGTATACATTGCCATGTTTTTAAAAACATATTTATGTATTGTAAATATAATTTTAATAATACAAATAAAACTCTGTAAATATATGATCATGTAAATATTTTATGAGGGTATGATGTGATTGCTTTCATGATTAATAGTAAATACGTTTATTATATCATGGATGATGAAGGAGAATGCTTTTACTCACTTCATGAAATAGAAGCATGACATATCTTATATAAAAAACTATATTGATTTTCCTTAATAAGACATATTTGTAACATAAATACAAAAAAATACGTTAATAAAATTAGATAAAAAGAAAAATTGCTAAAAATTAGTTTAGCAACATACATATTAGCATGAGGATGTTTAGAGGAAGAAAAGGGTTTTCTATAAATACACGTTTTGAAAAAATAATCACTTCTAGTAACTAATATATAAATACATGATAGTATACTAAGCCGCCAGCCGACTTAGGAAATCCTGTATCAGCAATTCTCTGTGACATTTATATGCATTATTTTGAAAAAATATAATATCGAATCTTTTTAATTTTAAATGTGAATGCAATATGTTAATGATATTTCCACTATTCTTCAAACTGTAAATTCTTAACGACCCACATATTCAGTTTACTATTTAGTTAGAAAATTGTAATAAACTTCCTTCCTTAATATATATTTTGAAAACCTGCGTTTATAGAAAACATTTTTCTGTCTCTAGCGCCTCTCATACTCTGTCGAATCACCCAGCTAACCAGAAATAGGTGTATTTTACACTTATGTAAACTGTGCCCTCAAAATTTGTTTTTATTCTGCATCTCTTAATAATGAACATCATTACTTAAAATCAGTTGCTGTCAAAATAGATTTCAACCTTTCTGTTATCGATAAAGCTATTAATAAATTCAATCAATCCTATAGTAATTCTACTCTTTCTAAATTTGTCAAATCCAAACCTGATAATTTGATTGTTCTGCCTTTCTATCCTCTTTTATGTTTCAAAATAGCTAAAGTTTTAAAACGTTTCAATTTTAATGTTATATTTATACCGTCAATAAGCTTACGTTTCCTTCCACTAAGTCTCCAGTTCCTCATCTTCGCAAATGGGGAATCTATAACATTCCTTGTAATGGTTGTCATTTATCCTATATAGATCAAGCTAAAAGAAATCTCGGAACCTGCTTAAATGAACACTCTCGTTATGTCCCTAACCAAGAAATTTCTAAATATTCCATTGCCAAGCATTCTTAGGATCCAATCCTTTAATTTTCAAAATGCAAAAATTAACATTGGATTTCCTCCAAAATTTACCTGTTAATCTTAATTCTAATGTTATAGTTAATGAAAAAGCTGATTCCAATATGATCTCTGTAGCTTGAAAAAACTTGTTTAGTTCAACCATATAAGCTTTTTTTTTGTTATTATTTTGGTTATTAATATTTATATTTGTATTATATATTTAATTTGTACTCTCTATTTAATTTGCATTTATTTTATTTATTATTATTATTATTATAATTTTTATTATATTTAATTAATTATTTTTTTTACTTATTAATTCTTCTTTGTTTATAATTTTTTTTAACTTATATCCTTTTTCCTTTCTGACTTCGTCTTCTCATACAATTTGCTTAATATTTCTCATTTTATTCTGTATTCTTCTGATTGGATAATGCCCTCAGTGTCATTGGTTTATGCCTTCTTCTTTCCTATTGGATGCTTTCTTTAACCTGTCCATTTCTCTTTCAGTTTTGGTCCTGCTCTCAAAATAGTAGCAAGTCTTGTTTGCGCTTGATGAAGAAAGTCAAAGTTCTTTCAAAAGGACTTGCGCATTTCTTAATTTTATGGTGTTAGTTTTTTCCCTTTATTTAGAAAAAATCAAGTCTTGTCACACAAAATTTTAAAAATAACAAAACACATAAGCTGTTGGAATTAATGATTTGCTCCATTATTCCTTTTTATCACTTCCAATATTAGTTGAAAAGTATTTATGAATTCGGTTTGTGTGTGCATGTCTGTCAGCCATCTGGCATTTCTAACTCTCGTAAATATACACGCATTTCCATATAACTTATGTTATTGAGGTTTAGTATAGTATGGTCGGTATTGAAAATAAAGTGTGCAGAATTTAGAGGACACTACAACATGTTTTTATAGATTATGGAATGCCTATAGTATTTATCATTCATATATAGAGACGTAAAAAAGAATTCGGTTACAGAACTCATTATAGTGATAGATAATTGCTTGAGGTGTGTTTTCTGATGTGGTATGTATTTTTAAATGTTGTGTATAAGTGATGAGTAGGAACTGTGTAGATCGTATACAGTGCCGCACGAAATAATTCGTACACATTGCCGGATATGGACAGCAATTTATGAAAATGGATTTTTATTGAGTTATGTGTTTTATAAGTTGCTTATTTAGATATCCCATTTCATTGTAAGAAAAAATTAAATTTCGTAATGATTTTCTGTATGTGTTGGAAAGTTTTTCATAATTTATTTCCAATGCATGATTCTTCCGTTGTTGTTTTCTTTTTACTTTCTTTTTAAATATGAATTTTAAGAAAGGTTAGGAGATTTATTTTTGCTTCGTGGCAAAAATTTGAGTACTGCCTAAACAAGTCCTGCCTAAACGAGTCGAAATATTTCCAAATATTTTTTTCTATAAAAATCAAAGCAATCTTTCACCTGCTGCCAGGTACAATTAAAAAACATATTAAATTAGTGGAACTGAAAAATAGTAAATAACTAAAAGTTTATAATAAAAATTATAAAAATTTAAAATCAAGGAAAAATATAATAATAAGATGTATTTTTAGTGTCAATTCAACTAAACAAAAATCTTCTAAAAGAAGGTAGTTAGTTGGCAGTAGAGAAAAATTTGATAAACATTAATTGCAAATGAAATGTAATAAAAAGTACAAATTTTACTTACAGTTTTCATATTAACTCTTTAGCACAGGGCAGAGGATGATTTGACGTAAACAAGGTTAATACAAAGTGAATTAATAACATTTAAAAAAAGATTAAATAAGATGCAAAAAATTAAATAAAACAACTTTATAAAATGTGAATTTTAAAAATGATATAAATCACGCGCTCTGCTGACGTTTTCTCTGCACCTGTTGATCCGTGTTCATATGACCATACCGGAGCTATTGGGTTAATAAAGATAAGTTGATAATTTTTGCTCATATTTCAGTGTTTAACGCCTAAAAAACTAAGAAAATAAGCAGGATAAATTTATCGCATCTTAGAATATCAAAAGAAACAAAATATTATGATTTTTTAAATACAAAGTAAAATTATTCAGATTCTTAAAGTTCTGATACTTAAAGTTAAAAATATATGCGAAAGAAAAAAAACTGGTGTATTTATTCTTTTACTAGAGTATTAAAGCTTTCAGGGGCAAGTAATTGTGTCTCTATAATGTTAAATTCACACCAGAATTTTTGAAAAATTTAATTTGGAAATAAGTAAATGCAATTTTACAGATCTTTTCAACCAAAGCTATTGAAGTAAAATTTTGTTTAAAATTCTGGTAGAAATGTTTATTAAAATAAAGAGGTATTAAAAAAAATGTCCCACCGCCCTTCAAAGGGTTAAGCTTCTTTCTAAAAAAATTAAATCTGTAAAAATTCAATTAATTCCTTTTGAAAATAAATTCTGATTTTAGACTTTCTGAAAAAGAAGTAAAAAATTCCGAAATAAACCCAGGAAAAACCGACATCTTTTAAATAAATATTAAAACCTTTGGTATGATAATATTCAATTGAAGATAAATATATATATATATACAGTAATTTCCAATCAAAAAGTAAATCGGTCCTTCATAAAATCTAACAAATACTAGGCGGTTTTGCTTTATGTTCTATATACAAGTATAAAGTATTATCTACCAAGTTCACTTTGTTAGTCTTGTGTGGACTTATGTTTTTCAATTCGAAATGATAATCATTTCTATGTTTTATATTTGTTCATGTATTTACAAAAGTCTCATTGCTTAAATAATGATGTGAATAGATATAGATAATGAATGTTATATAGAATGATAAGTATAATATAAAGCCATAATTTCAGTTCCAAAGAGTTATAGAAATAATAATGTTATCATTTGAAACAAAAAAATATTTGACTAGAATTTAAAAATACAAATGCTGAAGAAGAAATTTCACAAGAAACGTTTTCACAAGCTTAAATGAAAAAAAAAAATCTTTCAAGCACTCGAACGGTTTCCGTTTACTGATCTCCTTCAATAAATATAAGAAAAAATATATTATATTACAATACAAAATAAATGTTGATGGCGGAGCGCCTATAAATGTCCTAATATTTATTTTATGATGGTAGAACTATGTTTGTTTTTATAAAAATAATTCAATTGTAAAAGAGATAAAACTGTCAAATATTTTGAGAAAAAACAGCGAAGTAATACATTTTTGACTTTTGATTGGCATTCTTGTCTTACGAAAAATTGGTTTAAAAGATAAAGGTTATCATTCAATTTCTTTCTCGTGTAATCGAGATTATACCAGTAAAACTTTTGAAATGAAGTCCGAATTGATATAAAAAAGATCTGTTCTCAATTTAACCCTTTGTTACTATTGCGCAAAAAGTACACTTTTCATTCGTGGAATTTGTTCGAAAAGCTGTAATTAAAAACTATCTAACAAAAGATTTTCCGTTATATTGGCAAGATGCAAGCAAAACCTATTAATACAATTTAACAAGAACGAAAAATCATGCGTCAAGCATAGATTATGTAACACTTTCCAACGCTTCCAAAATAATTTTACAAATCATACCGTTTAATAAGCTGAGAGATAACATCTAAGTAAACAATTTGAAAAACGCATAACATATTTAAAAACATAATTTCAGGAAATTCCAACGTATACAATATTCGGAAAAATATCCGAATACTTTTATTCAGCCCTGTATATGATCTATAGATTTGTATATATACTACATAGGATGCTCAATTTTAGTTCAGTTAAGAAATGCGTAGCACAGTTTAAAATTATCCTTCTGGAGTTTCTGTCAATAAACGGAAATGTGTTCGCGAACTTTTGTATTTCCCTGTATATGATCTACAGAATTTATACACACCACGTAATAAACAAAAAGTGAGTTAAATTTAAAATCGCGTTCAGTAACTTAAAACGCACTTCCAGGAATTATTGTTAACAGACAGTAGAGAATTCTTTTGTGTGTCCCTGTAAATGAACGATGACTGCTACACACACAATATTCTGTAGCAAGCCTCTTGTAATGCACCTTAATGATATATATAAATTTCAATGCGTTTAAAATAGTGAAACATTATTTAAATAAACCGCAGACGATTTTTCTCCATAGACGTAATGTAACGGAATTCTTTTGACTGTCCCTGTAAATTAACTATAAGTGCTATCCACACCCTATTCCATATTAAGTTTCTTGTAATACACCTTAGTGATATATATCAATTACAATGTGTTTCCAATTGTGTAACATCATTAAAATAAACCGAAAATGATTTTTCCCCATAGACGGAATTCTTTTGAGTGTCCCTGTAAAAAAACTATAAGTGCTACACACTTCAGTTGAAATAGGGAACGTGCTATAGATAACGACAATAACATATAAAAATTGCAAGGCAATCCGAGCATATTTACGGGAGTTAGAGCACGGCCAGACGGCAGACGGCCAGATGGCAGACGGCAGACGGCTGACGGCTGACGGCTGACGGCTGACGGCTGACGGCCAGACAAACCGAAGTCATAAACACTTTTCAACTAGGTTGGAAAGTGTTAAAAATTAACTCTAAAAATTTAATTAAAAATGAAAAGAAAATTGTAATGGTAACCTTGTGGTAAAAATGAATTTTTCTTAAAATATAACAGACAATGCAATAGATTAATTTATTTAAAAAAATAATAGTATTTAAAAGTCGACAATTGCGTGATCAACAGGAAATCTGTTAATATATATATATTATATATATATATAATGTATTTGAGGAATTTTGAATATTTGTACATTCGTGAAAATAATTTACATTAGAGTATATCTAAAAGTTTATTTATCCACTAGCAGGCTATGCCCGCTGCTCTGGTCCATTTTCCAAATGAACCTGAAATCAAACGAAATGGTGAAGTCGACCTTGTATTTTAAAGTATTATGGACCTTCACCTGGAAAAACCTTCCGCATTGCGTTATTATCATATGCGTTAGACAAAATTCGGACTATTATAAAGCAGTTCTTTTATTTTATTATTTATAGTACAGTTTGATAGAGAAATGTGGCGTTATGACCAACAGAAATTAAAATGTTCTCTAGTCACCATACTACTAAAAATTAGAGCATTAGAATCACTGCAGAGATTGACCATTGAACTTTAATGTCCGGGTTATTATTCGTTTTTGTTTGTTAATTATTGAACTTTGGGCCTCTCAGCTTGGTGCTATGTGAGGTTCTGACAGCTTAAATACAATCTCACTCTAGGTTACATTAAATTGCGTAATATACTCATATTCTGGGAGGTCTACTGCAGTTTTCTATCTTTGGATTCCAGCAGATTAAATACAGTGGAAAATGTAATAAATTATTTGGACACAAAGTACAGTGTTTAACTTCCATATTTAAAAGAAATGTGAATAATAAAAAAAAAAGTGGGTTTTTAAAGCTGAATTGTTTGAATAAAATTAAAATAACGCCATTTTCACTGTCTTTTCATTTTATATACCAGTTACAATCACATGTAACCATTAACATGGAAAAAACATCGATAACTGATTCTGGTAGAAAAATAATCCTATAGTTTGCATCCAATAAAACCTTCCTCATCTTCCGTAAGCGGATCCATAGCCAAGTCAAAGATTAGAAATTTTTGAAACGATATGGTTACAAATGTACCAGAGTTAGCTACAAAGCGGTTTTCATTACGCGCCAAACTATGTTCCATTAAATAATGTCAAATTGCTGTTGACTGAATTATAGATCTTTCATCAATAAAACTCCTTGAGAATGATAAATAAAATTAGTTATACAAAATTTTTAGTAATAAACTTATTGGTGAATATTTGAACCGAAGATTTTTTTTGCATTTCTCTAATGAACATGAGCATGAGCATAATATCATGGAGAAATAAATATGCTTGCTGTTTCTTTTATTTTCAAGATTACATTATTCTTCAATCTGTTGTAACGCCATAATGAACCTATAAACCTCATAATGAACATAATCTTTAATTTGTCACTGCGTTTAGCGGCTAGGGATGTGCGTCTGCCGAAATTGTTTTATAATGATCGAAATTTGATCTAACCTGAGTTCCAGGTACGTTTTTTCTTATCTAAGCTAAAATCATAAATATTGTTTCTTGGCCACCATTGGCATTTCAAATTATTTTGTCGTACATTAAAGGTATTGCTGTTTTAGTGATAGTAAAATAACTGCAGATGAAAATATATAATAGTAGATCTTCTTTTGTCCATTTGCTTCATAATGAAAAATCATAAATTTACTAATCGCTGAGTACAAATTTCGTGTAATCTTCTGCAATCGTATTCACGGTCCAGAGTCCCCTTCAAATGTAAAAGATATATCCAACAATATAGTAAATACGCCAATTAGCGGGTGAACCGATTTCAAAAAATTACTCCAGTATCTTTTGAAAACCTTCAAAAAGAAGATAAGATATGCAAAGAAAACTAAAATGACATGAATGGTGATTTTTTTTTAAATGTATGTTAATAATTTGTGTGTGGCAGACATTTACAGTAATATTTAAATATTTGACTCCTTTTTTATAATATTAACTGTTATTTATATAATTTACATTTGTATATAAAAAAAAAACCTCCAAAAATGCTGTCGTGCGCTTGAAAAAACACCATTATTGTGAACATCGCGAGAACCAATGACACGCTTATGTCTTTTTCGCCTAAAATTAAATTGTTTGGCGACAAAAGTAAAATCAAAATCGTAAATTAACAAATAACATGTAACTCAAGTACAGTCATTCATGTAACAAGTACAGTCATTTCTATAATTACATCTGCTATTTTCTTCTGTAAGCCACATGGTAGAAGAGTTAAATTTAAAAAAATTCTTAGATTTTTAGCTAATCAAATTTTCAGATGCATTTTTCTTAATCTGACGCAAACGATAAATCGCCAAATATGATTTCAATTGCAATATTTCACATTTAATAATTTTTTAACTATTCCTAATATTCCCTTTCTCGTTTAAATTAAATATTTCAGATTTATAACATTATCTCTCATCGTTTTTCTTTTTTCTCCTTTTTTAAAAATTTTAAATAAAATTAGTAAGTTTTTATTTTATTTTTCGAGGTGTTTGTATTATTTTCTATATGATATAGCCGTTTCAATTCTTTCAGCAACGATAATGGTCGCCAAAAACTGACCAATGGTAACCTTTTCGTCCCAAATAACAAAACTTTCCCTCATAATTCCATAACTAATCTACGTAGAACGATGTGTTGTATACTAAAACTTTCCCTGAAACATTATCTATCTAACAGTGCAAGTGCCATCAAAATTCATTCAGCAGAACTTGAGTTATAAGCAGTCGGAACGAAATTTCCGTTTGTATTTTATATATATTGAAATCTATATTATAAAACACAATCATGTCAGTGCGTCACACTGACATGATGGGGATTTTAGGGAAAGAAAATCTTCTTTTAAATGCAATTCATTTGAAAACTGTATCCCAATTTACAGATTTTTTAAAAATAGTTTTAATATAATTTTCAGGAGCGATTTTTAAAAATCTATCTCTATTACGTGCAGCCCGATTACGAAAAATTAACCCGTTTGCACTAAAAAAAATATTTTAGCATTTTTTCCCGGCTAAAATTCCATAATGAAATAAAAATTTCGTCAATAAATAAATAAAATAATAAAATATTATAAGTAAACACAAATTTAACTGATATATAATCGAACTACGTGCTTAAGAGCCTACGCTAGTCACGTGAAGGAACGCTCAAGCTAATGTTAAGTGTATGGGACGGTTCTCGACAGATTTCTAACTCGCATTTTCATATTTTTAATTTTTTTTTTTTTTTTTTTTTTTTTTGCATAGGATAGCAGAGGTCGATCTCTAACATTGGTAGTTTTTACTTTTTTGATTTTGGTTACAGTTTTTTTATAAGCGGACATTTTCAATTTTGGAACCGGTTGGAACCAGTTCTGAAAGTGAAAGTACCTTTATATAAAAAAAAAACTGGAACCAAAATAGAAAAAGTAAAAACTAACAACGTTAGAGATCGAACTCAGCTATCCTATGCAACAAACATCGTTTAAAAATATTAAAATGCGAGCGAGAAATCTGCCAAGAACCCTCCCATAGACTTAACATTAGCTTGCGCGTTTTTCTCATGACTGATGTAGGCTCTTAAACCTAACAGTACGAGATACTGAAGGCTTTGACACTCCCCAAAAGACAGAGGGAGGGGGCAACACTTCCGTCCAGTATCCAACAAGAGAAAACGTTCTGTTTTACTAGAAATTATCACTAAAATTTATTTTTGAGGAATATTTTTTTTGAAATTTTGGGAAAATGTAATAAATGAATGTAAAAAAAGCATACATGGAGTTATTATTTAAAAATTCATCAATATCTATTTTGCTTGCTTTAAAACTGAAAGAAATGATATAAATCTTTAAAAATATGCTTAAAAATCTATTTATAGTTATATTTGTATATAAAAATCATTATTATAGAAATACTCACTAGAATTTATTTCTCAAATATTTTTGAAAAAAATTACATAAATGAATGTAAAAAACATACAAAAAATTATTATTTTATTATTATGATCGTTTTATTTTCTTCATTAATATCTGAAAAAAATCTCCAATTTCGTTTTTGCATGCTTAAAACTCAAAGGAATGATATAAAACACTAAAAAATGCTTAATAAACTGTAATATAGTTATATTTTAAAATAAAAATAATCGCTAGAATTTTTTTCACTAAAATTTTGGAAAACATGTATATAAATGAATGTAAAAAAACATACATGGTATTATTATTTTATTATTATTATCGTTTAACTTACGTCATTAATATTTAAAAAAAGAAAATGTTCAATATCCATTTTGCTTCCTTTAAGACTCAAAAGGATGATACAAATCCTTAAAAATATACCTAAAAGTATATTATGTAGTTATGTTTGTATATAACAGTCATCATTATAAAAATAATTACTAGAATTTATTTCTTAAATTTTTTGGAAAAAAATGCACAAAAATGACTGCAAAAAAAAAACATACATGAAATTATTATTTTATTATTATTATCATTTTACTTGCTTCATTAATATTTGAAAAAAAATTCCAATTTCCACTTTGCTTGCTTAAAACTCTAAGGAATGATATAAAACACTACATTTTTTTTAACAACTGTAATATAGTTATAATTTAAAATAAAAATAATCGCTAGAATATTTTTCACTAAAATTTTGGAAAACATGTATATAAATGAATGTAAAAAAACATACATGGTATTATTATTTTATTATTATTATCGTTTAACTTACGTCATTAATATTTAAAAAAAGAAAATGTTCAATATCCATTTTGCTTCCTTTAAGACTCAAAAGGATGATACAAATCCTTAAAAATATACCTAAAAGTATATTATGTAGTTATGTTTGTATATAACAGTCATCATTATAAAAATAATTACTAGAAATTATTTCTTAAATTTTTTGGAAAAAAATGCACAAAAATGACTGCAAAAAAAAAAAACATACATGAAATTATTATTTTATTATTATTATCATTTTACTTGCTTCATTAATATTTGAAGAAAAATTCCAATTTCCACTTTGCTTGCTTAAAACTCTAAGGAATGATATAAAACACTACATTTTTTTTAACAACTGTAATATAGTTATAATTTAAAGTAAAAATCATCATAGAAATAATCACTAGAATTTATTTCTTAGAAAGTTTGGAAAAAATGTATGTAAATGAATGATAAAGACATACATGAAATTATTTAATTATTGTAATTTTTCTTGCTTCATTAATATCTGGAAAAAAATCCTTAATTTGTACTTTGCTTGCTTAACATTCAAAGTAATGATACAAAATATTTTTAAAATGTTTAAAAAGTCTATAATATAATTATTTAAAAATCACCATTATTGTAATAATCACAAGAAGTTATTTCTTTAAAATTTGGAGAAAATGTTTATAAATGAATGTTAAAAACATAGATGAATTTATTTAATGATATCTGGAATAGAAATCATTTTATTTGTTCTTCGTTTATGTAAAATTTAAAACCATTGATATGAAAGTATTTGGGAAAATTTAATTTAAATAAATGTAAAAAGCATACATATAAATATGTGTCTACTGTTATTGTTTCATTTATTGTACAAATGTTTAATGAATATTCAGAAATGTTCTTATTTATTTTCTTGAGACTAAAATTTGTACTTCTTTTAAAAAACATAAATGCGAAAATATTTACAATAAAATATCATCAACTTAAAGAATCGCAGCCGTGCGTAAAAAGTAACAATATTAAACCATCATTAAAACTAATTAATTCAATATATTAATTAAAGTATACAGAAATATATTTGAAGATATTTATAGTTATTACTAAATGCTTTTTATAAGCTATTTTGTATAAAAAATTATTTTTGTTTAGTTTTTGTGAGAAATATTCATGTCTTTTTGTGGTGCATCATAGGACAGAAACAGCCGCCATGTTTATTTACTGTCACGTCCTTGTATGTCGAAGGTTACGGCTTCCACTGAAATTATCCGAATAAAAAAGGCTGCTGTAAGAATCGAATCTTTGGTGATTTCTTCCGCTATTAACTCCTAACATGCGGCTAATACGAAAGTATTTATTTTAATATTCAAAACTTTATTTAAATACATTATTGATAATTTTCATTTAAAAATGTGTTTTTTTTTTCGTAGGCAATAAAAATATTTCTAAAATTAAAAAATATATATATATTAGAATTTTAATTTAAAAAAAAATTTGTTTTCACGTACGTTCTGTAACCCGGGAAGCCCGGGTTGGATCCCAGTTAATATAAAAATAGAAGTGTATATATTTATTTATTTACATATATGTAGTATATATGCATATTTCGCCAAGCTTTATACTGTAAAGGCAACACTACTTATAGATAATGCCTCAGGACTGACAACACTAGACTGAATGATGTGTTTGTGGATTGGCCAATGTATACGCATTCTGGACATTATACAACATTGGATTTGTAAATTTATTGTGATAAATTTTATGTATGATTATGGTTTTTTTAACATGGTGCATAAATGTGATGTGCCTTTTTGTAAGGGTAATTACAAAACAGGCCCTAAAGTAGCAACATTTGGCTTTGCACAAGATGAAGAATCGAAAAAGAAATGGATTGTTGATATTTATCGGAAGGAATGTAACATCCAAAAAATCTCTGGTAAGTAATTTTTATTGCTGATTTATGAGTATTAAATTTAATTTTTGTTTCCTTATTAACCAACAGCGAAAATAAAAAAATGAATATAACTGAATAAAATGCTCGTATGTAGATTTTTTTTAAACTCTTTGATGAAATACTTTGAAAAATCTAAAATATCTGTGACATTTCTTAATAATATTCTGATTTAAATGTTAATTTTAATGATTAAAAATGAATTTGTGGCAGTGAAAAAATTTATATTTTCTTAAGATTGTTGTAAGATAATAAAAAATTGTATACTAGAAAAATTTAATTCTATATTTCAAATATTCCAGCTTGCACTTTTCTTTCCATGGTATTTGTATGTAGTATGTTTATCATAAAATGCACATGATTTACATAAATATGTTTCCACTCAGCTGTCTGAAATGCAGAAATTGTAAAACTGATAATATCGATAATTATACCATAATTATACTTAAAATTTTTAAATGGAATTGCACATACATAAAATATTCAGACATATAAGTGGAAATGAAGATTAGTGATACGATGAGATAATGCAATTTTAGTTTTATGCATTGTTTACATGTGTTGCATACAGGTTTTTGAATATGAAGTATTGAAGTGGCCAACATTTTACAAAATGGCAGATGAAGCTGGCCAACGAACTCGGTTGACACTTTGGTAAGTCCTGTACACATGCTCAGTCACATACATATCGGTTAATAAATACGAGTACTGTCACTTGACAAAAATCAGATTGTTTCAAAATATCAGTGTCCCTACAATTTCAAACTTATGTATCTCAGCCATATTTTAGGATAGAGGCAGGGCAATGCTCCGAAATACTTTTATCAAAACCGAACACTTAAAGGAAAACAAAAATTCAATTTCCATTTATTGTACACCTTTTTGAATTTAAAAAAAATTAAGTGGCTGCCATTTTAAAACAAGATGGCGGATGCAGCTGGTCAACGAACTTGGTCGAGATCTTGGTATGTCTTGTATACATGCCCTGTCACATCCAAATTAGTTAATAAATACAAGTGCAATCGCATGACAGAATTCAGATTGTTTCAAAATGGTTAGAGACTTTAGTATTTCAAACTGCTATATTTCAGCCAATTTTTACGATAAAGGCGAAAAGAAAAATTCTCCGGAATCCTTGTACGAAAGCCAAACACTTAAAGGAAAATACTTTTTTATTGCCTGTTTTTGTTGCACATCTTTCTAAATTTAAAAAATCAAAAATCTTTAAGTTACCGCCATTTTGAAACAAGATGGCAGATGAAGTTGTACAACGAACTCGATTAAGACCTTGGTATGCCCTGTACACATACTCAGTCACATTCAAATCGATTAATAAATACAAGTACTGTCGTTTGACAAAAATCTGATTGTTTTAAAATGTCAGTGTCCCTACAATTTCAAACTGCTATATTTCAGCCATTTTTTTAAGATAAAGCCAAAACAAAAAAAAAATGCTCCTGAATCCTTGTATCATGATCTAACACTTCACGGAAAAAAAAATTTCAATTAAAAAAATGTTGTATTTTTTTAAGTAAAAAATATTAAGTGGCCGCTATTTTGAAACAAGATGGCGGATGAAGCGAGCCAATGAAATCGGTTGATACCTTTTGATATGTCCTGTACACATACTCAGTAACATTCAAATCGGTTCATAAATAAGATAGTTACAGCATGACAAATGTCAGATATATACATTGACTTCTATTATAAATGGACACCGGATCCCTTTCTTCCCTCCCGAGAGAGTTGAAGAAAACATCTTTCACCTTTCATCGCCAAAAAACGGCGAAAGGGTGCCGCTTTCTGGCGGTAATACCTCTCTTGCCAACTTTCTGTTTCCGTTCTCGTAATAAAAGAAACAGACGGTGGAATTCCAGTGACAGTTTAGCTGTAGAAAAACCTGTTTAGCATAATATTCTCTCACCAACACCTGCTGGTGGGCACGGACATGTTTTCTTCAAAAAAGGGTTGCTCACCCTGCGTCTATTTGTATGAGATGTCAATGGATATATATGGATATATCATATATTCTAATACGAGTAAATCTTGCGCTGGTGTGTGTGGTTATACATGCAAATTTTATCTTAAAATCGGCTCTAACGATTTTGACGATATTTTGTATCCTACTGTTTTTGGGCACCAGAAAAACATTGGGCTAGATCACATGTTCCAGAAAATTCGATTAGTGCGTCATTTTGAGTCACCATGGGTCAGGGTCAAGCTAATTTTATCTAAAAACGGTTCAAAAGATTTTGACTATATTTTGTATTATACCATTTTCGGGCACGAGAAGACTAATGGGCTGAGTCACATGTTCGAGAGAACTTTCGATTAGTGGGTCATTTTTGGGTTAATGCGGGTCAAGTTAATTTTATCTAAAAAATGGCTCTAACGATTTTGATTAAATTTTGTATCCTACCAGTTTCAAGCACGAGAAAATCATTGGGCTAGGTCATATGTCCGAGAAAATTCGATTAGTGGGTCATTTTAGGGTCACTGTGAGTCAAGCTAATTTTATCTAAAAAACGGTTCAGACTATTTAGACTAAATTTTGAATACTATGGCTTTCGGGCACGAGAAGACTGTTGGGTTATGTCCCATGTTCGAGAAAATTCGATTAGTGGGTCATTTTGGTGATGCGTCATTAAGGGTCAAGCTAATTTTATCTGAAAAACGGCTCGGACTATTTAGACTAAATTTTGCATCCTATAGTTTTCGGGCACGAGAAGACTGTTGGGCTAGGTCACATGTTCGAGAAAATTCGATTAGTGGGTCATTTTGGTCATGGGTCAAGCTATTTTTATCTTAAAAACGGCTCAAAGGATTTGAACCAAATTTAGTATCCTACATATTTAAGGAACGAGAATACAATTGGGCTATGTCACATGTTCGAGAAATTTCGATTAGTGGGTCATTATGGGTCAAGCTATTTTTATCTTAAAAACGGCTCACAGGATTTGAACTAAATTTAGCATCCTACAGATTTAGGGTGCGAGAAAATCATTGGGCTAGGTCACATGCTCTAGAAAACCCGATTAGTGGGTCATTTTGGGTCATAATAGGTCAGGGTCAAGCTAATTGTATCTAAAAAACGGCTCAGACTATTTTGACTAAATTTTATATCCTACGGGTTTCGGGCACGAGTAGACAATTGAGCTTGGTCAAATGTCCGACAAAATTTGATTAGTGGATCATTTTGGACATGGGTCATGATATTTGAACGCAAAGCTAATTTTGACCGAGAATATTTCGGTCTTACCTGCTCGTATATATATATATATATCAACATTTGAACAGGGGGTGGTTTTGGGTCTAGGGGTCATGATCGATGAAAATATACCAAAATTTTCTGGAATTGCTTTCCGTCAGATGGTTGCAATAGGTAGCTTTTTACATTTTGAATTGGAAACTGCCTAAAATAATGTATAAACTCCGTCTGGAAAAAGTGGCAAAATTAGAATAAAGTTAAGCTAGACAATAATGAAAATGCCGTAGACATAATTTCACTAAATTTCCTGTACTTAAAGTTACAAAAAATAGAACAAATTAATTGGTACAATAGAAATAATACCGAATACTTTCGGTATTTATTCCATTAATTTTCTTGTGCTTAATGTTCCAAAAAGCAGATCAAATTCATTGGTAAATTACACAAAATGCTAAAAAATTAATATTCTTTAATTCCCATGTTTTTATATTGACTAGCTGACCCGCCCTGTATTCTCCGGGCCTGCGATAATAACCTTGAATAAACCCCAAATTTGTATTATTTTATATCTTTAACCCGATTTTGTATGAATTTATACTTTTAATGACAAAATCGCGAAAAAGTACTGATAATTAGTGATAAAAGTGCTCGTTAAGGAAACGTTTTCATTTTCTTTCACGTAGAATCGTTTCATAGTTTAAAAAAATAGTTTTTGTTTATTAAATTCTTTGAAATTTTTAATGGTAATAAATATAACTTTTTTACAGCCCGTCTAAATATTACGTCAGAAATATTGTTATCTAGTTGTAAAATAAATGTTTTCTTCTCATTTTTTTGGTATTCGCGTCGGGTCCGTTAACATAACAAAGAAAATAGTTTTCGTCTTCCGAACACTCTGAAATTTTAGTAGTTTATAAATATAACTGTATTCAAGTTCTCTATAAAATTTTGTGAAAATAAATGCATATTAAATAGTGAAAACGTCACCCGAAGCCGAGCGTGGCCGTGCAGAGACACCTTGATAGGCGTTTTCGTCGAAAATTTCTCAGATTTTATTTAAAAATATATTTCTTCTTGTCAGAACGTTTCAAAATTGTTGTAGGTGATGTAAATCTGGTCTAACGAGATGCTCTAAAAAGATTATGTCGAAATACGGACGTTTAGCTACTTTTAGCGTAAGAAATAAAATCGTCTCGGGAGGTGCGAAATAATCTGCGTTCACCGGTGTTTTTGAAAGCCTTAAAATTCGTATTTTTTAAAACTAAAATTATACCGTTGATTAGAAGAAGTTTTCGGCCTTAAGAGCATATTTTTGGTTTGTTTGTATCTCTAAAATTGCGACCTTGAGGGGCGCTTCCGTAAGATACATCCAGGAAAACTATCTTTTTTCAAAAATGTTTTTTTAAGTGTTAACGTCACATTTTTTTCGAATTTATTGCGGCATTTGAGACATAAGAGTGCGTTCTTTCAAAATATGTCTTTTATTTTTAAATAAACCAAACGGTTTAGTCGATAGCAGTTAAAACAGAATGTCGAAATAAACGCAGTCTTCATTCAAATGGTTCTTCATTTCCACCTACTGCGTAAATCGGGTTCTGTCAACGCCCCCTAGATAAGAAAGCCGTGACACGCGTCACGAAAACGTCATACCGAGCAGGCAAAACAAAGAAAAAAAATCGAACAACTTGCATGTTTCGATTTCATTGGCTCATAGAACTAATAATTATAGTTTACGACTAATAGTTAATAATTCCACGAGCCATCGATATCGAAACATGCAAGTTGTTCGAACTTTTTTCTTTGTTTTGCCTGCTTGGTATGACGTTTTCGTGACGAGTGTCAAGGCTTTCTTATCTAGGGGGCGTTGGTTCTGTGTATGTGCTATTGCATCCGGTGACTCGGGAAAAAAGATATGAGAATTTGATGAGTTTTTAATTAATATCTCGTCTAATTAGCAAAATATTAAAATTATGAGCCTCGGGTGCATCAGGACCTGCCTTGGACCACCTAAATCCAAATTTTCATATCTCTAGGGGCGGTAGAATTGATTAGCCATCACAGACAGATAGACACACACACACACAGAGAGAGAGAGAGAGAGAGACAGTTAAACTTTCTTTTATTAGTATAGATTAACTTAAAAGTAACTTATTAAAAGTTACTTAGCTTTATTCACTTAAAACATCTACTTCGCCGAAAATCGGTGACAGGTGTATGTAGCAGTAGCTGTAGTTTGCTTTCTTAAAACGTTTAGGTTGTAAAATTTTGCAGAATTATACTTGTTTTCATCTAAACAAGGAATGTTTTCGTCTAAAAAGAATCTCTTGATAGAATTTTGAAATTTTTGAGGACTGAGTTCCCTTGAAACAAAAATTTCATTATTTGAGCGTCCATTTGTTTTTAATGGTTGATTTCTGTTTCTTCAATATAAAAGTTAATAAAAGTTCTCAGTTGAAAGGTCATTTGATTCAAACATACATGTTGTCACATATAGTATAGCGAGTGGTAAACAAGTAATGTCTTTCTATGAAAAAATGACAGCACGATATTCTCGGAAAAAGGAACAGAACAATCTGAAAACATTATGGTGCTGATGGTTAATGGCACACTGCCAAATACGCCGCCAGGACTAATTTCTAAAAATAAGTTAAAAAATTAATTAGTTATTGTAATTTGTTACCAAGGTACTGTGGAACTATGGAACCCTGTTAAAGAAAAATAACTTTTTCCCCATCTCTAAAAGATATATATTTGTAAATTTATAGAATCTTTCGTAGGCACAAAGAAAAAGTTGGTTCTCACAAGTATCTCGACGCTTACTTGCGTGCACATCTTTATAAGATATCTCATAAATTTCCTATACAGTAAATTAAAAAAAAAATAGTTAAAATTTTAACCAAAAGATAACACTGTGCTGTCTCAGTCTGTAAGTTCGCTCAAACCATCAGTGCATGGCTGGTTGTATAGGGTTTAATGATACAAGATCCCTTTAGGGTCATGCTAAGCCAAAATAAGGAAAAAAACCACTAAATTATTCATAAAAAGTTATCCTAAAACCTTTAACACAGCTTAACGAGATATGTAAAGTGGTGATAAATGTAATTAAAGTCCCTTAAAGAAATCACAATATCATGTTTAAAGGAACAATTTTTTATAGTTTAAATCTGTACAATATATTAAAAATATGATGTTTGGTCTAAAAACAAATTATAAAAAGTCTAAGTTATGAAGCATAATTAGGTCTGTTTTGAACCATAGATAATTACAAAGTCAACCAGTTAGTCACGTAGGCTCAAATTCCTCAAAAACTATGTTTTCTTCGTTTGTGCTAGAGTCATGACTGTAAAATTCTGATTCCACAGCCTCATCCACACAGAAGAGCAGCTGTTTGGAATCCGTAGCATTAGCTTGGCCAAACGACATAATCTCTTCATTTTATCTTCACAGTGTCCACTGTGAAAGGAATGAAGAATGAGGAATATTCTGTAAGCATGGAAAATAAAGAAACAGGAAAAAAGCAATGTGTCCTATATAATTTTTAGTGAGAAGAATTGTATAAATTTTTATGTCCAACGGGTTATGTACCTTTTTTAAGGAGTACACATAACTCTGACCCATTCAAAAAAAATTGACACTCAAAATACTGTTTATACACATGAAAATAACATTTTATTAGTTAAGAATCGATATCGAAATTAAAAGGTCATTTTGTAACTATAGACATAGAACTCGCCAACAGCGAGTAAGCAGTAACAAAAACCTTAAGCGCGTTTTATTTTTTTTTCCGAAAAGCATTTTCAAAATAGGTAGAAACCCTAGCTCAGCCAATTTGCAATCAATCAACTTGATATTTTTGTAATTGAATCGTCACATATTGTTCTAGAGAAATACGTAAGATTTTTTTCGATATATTGATAACTCGCTTTCGTCTGTACCTTTAAGTAACGAAATTTTTGGTCGAAAATTTACATTTTACTTTGAATTGATGCCATACTTTATAAAATGACGACACATTTTACTAGCTACCGATTAACCCTGTGTTTTCGAAGTGTATCACGTTTACATTTTAAAGGTGCCTTTTACATATGTCTGAACCTTATAAATTATTTAAAATTTTAAAAGAAACTCTAATGAATAAATTCATAGATTTATGTTCTCATTTCATTTTAAACATTTCATTTTTAGTTTGTTACAATTTATTTCGCTAAATATCAACTAAAAATACGTGGAAAGTGAGCGAATATGAATGTGTGTATTCGTTATTATATATAATATGCACATATTTCCTCTTTCTTTATAATTATTCTATATTTTATATCAAATTGTATTTTGATCCATGACATAAATAGTGGAATATAAAATTTTAAAGCTTATTTTTTGTAGGGTGTTTACTGAAGTATAAACAAAGATAAAAAATTATTTCTGTTTTAGCTGAGTTTTATGAAAATTTCATTGTTAAAATTATTGTATCATGTAAATATATAACGATAGATTCATTGCCTATAAAATGAAAAAAAATCACTTCTTCAATTTAGGCGTAATGGACAGATATTTCCGTCATTAATATGATTTTACAGCAACAGTCCATCCTAAAATTAACTGACTTTTTTTTTAAGGAAACAGTACCAACTAGTAATGTTATTCTTGCAGGAGATTAATGGTTGAAGTCGGGAATTGCTTTACTGAGCTTCCTTCATTTTCTTCCAAACGAGCAGGGAAGACAGAGCTATGCTCGGTCAAAATTAGCTTTGAGTTCAAATATCATGACCCATGACCAAAATGACCCACTAATCAAATTTTCTCGAACATGTGACCTAGCCAAGTAGTCTTCTCGTTCCCTAAAACTGTGGGATACTAAATTTAGTTCAAATCATCTGAGCCGTTTTTAAGATAAAAATAGCTTGACCCTTAATGACTCATCACCAAAATGACCCACTAATCGAATTTTCTCGAACATGTGACATAACCCAATAGTCTTCTCGTGCCCGAAAACCATAGGATGCAAAATTTAGTCTAAATAGTCAGAACCGTTTTTTAGATAAAATTAGCTTGGCTTGACCCACAGTGACCCAAAAATGACCCACTAATCGAATTTTCTTGGACATGTGACCTAGCCCAATGATTTTCTAGTGCTCGAAACTGGTAGGATACAAAATTTAATCAAAATCATTCGAGCCGTTTTTTAGATAAAATTAACTTGACCCGCGTTGACCCAAAAATGACCCACTAATTGAAAGTTCTCGAACATCTGACCCATCCCAATAGTCTTCTCATGCCCGAAAAGGGTAGAATGCAAAATTTAGTCAAAATCGTTTAAACCTTTTTTAGATACAAATAGCTTGACCGATCCCGACCCATGGTGACCCAAAATGACCCACTAATTAAATTTTCTCGAACATGTGACCTAGCCCAATGGTTTTCTGGTGCCTCAAAACTGTAGAATACAAAATTTCGTCAAGATCGTTAGGGCCGTTTTTAAGATAAAATTTGCATATATATATATATATATATATATATATATATATATATATAACCGCACACACACACAAAATTTTCTCGTATTAGAATTTATGAAACACTAATAGTGTACATTTATGCTGCCTCAAACCGTTACTACACTAAAACTAGTGTATAAAATACTACTTTGCGTTTTGAAATAGTAAGGTCATTTTGAGCAGTATTACTGTTTGAGACTATACAGCACTATACATCAGTGATATTTGGAAGTAAAACAAGAAAGCGCAGTTAAAAATTTCCTGACCTCTCACATAACTCACCTGGAAGAATAACTTCAGTAGCAGTCATCATTTATTTGTTATTAAACTTTACAATATGTAGGTCTTTTTTAGGGCATCCTGTGTGAGCTATAAATCTTTGATCTGTTTTAGTAACTTGTGACGAAAAACGTCTTGTTAAAATCGTTGTATCACGTAAAACACAAAATACCAAAAATTCTCAGAAACAAAAACACATCCAGTTTTTCCATTTTTACTTTATGGAGATAAATTGATTTTTTTAATTGACGTGCATTCATAACAATGGACTTTAAAATTTTGATCAACTTCATTATCATATATAAAATTATTTAATAATTCATGAAATGATCTGAAAATACAAAATTATGCCCTTCTGGGAGAAATTTGGAGAATATTTAACGGTAACCTCTAGAGAACATTAATATTTATAGGGCTTAATTGTTGTTGAAAAGAAAAGAATAAGAATAAATTGACACGAGTTTTTATCTTTTTAACTAAAGCGAAGAACAGCTTTTGAGATGTTTTACGATTTATGCAAAACTGAAAATTACATATTCAAACGTGTTTCTTTAACAGTAAATTATAAGTTTAGAAAAAATAATATTCATATTTCTTTTCTTTATTACTATTAAAAAAGGCTATTACTAAACATCCTAAAGTCTTTTGAGAATTCCGAAAGTACATTTATTTAGCTTTCAAAATTTCTCTTTGGGAATGACAAAATGTCGCTGCAAAAGCTTAGTTTAACTTTTTCATTCTGCGATTGTATACAAAGAAATATATAATATGACTGAATATCTCAGAGGAGAGACTCAAAAAATGCCTAAATATTAAATTCATATCGTTCGTAAACGAATGTATCTAATAGTAAACTAACGTCAAAAGTCATTTTCAAATGAAATTCATTTTAAAAGAACAAAATTACACAAACAGTTTAAATATTTAAATAACTTTATTTTCTAAGAAAATTGAATTATTTTTTGTTGTTGTTTTAGTTTTTTCTGGCATTTTACTATATGTTGAAAATAAAATTACCCATTTCACTAACACTTTCGTCAAATAACATTACAAATATGTGCTTCATGTAGAATTTAAAATGATGTACTGTTACGTTCAACATGAAATGCAACAGAATAGTACGAAAATGTTCGACGCAATGTTTAGCGAAATTATTAATTTATCTTTTACTGAAAACAATGTATTCGTAATACTGGTTTTATTAAATATCAATGCAATGATTCACATTTTTTAACGCATTATGTAAAATGGATTTGTTAATATCCGTTAAATAATCGACACTTAAACATGTTATGTGAAACTGATCTACTAATATCAATAAAACGATCGACATATTAAAAACTTTATATAAAAAAAGAGTACATATGCATAATGTTAAAAAATATTGTTCAAAATTGTTTTAAGATTTCACCAAAACCCTGTGCCAGAAAAGAAGCCACCGTAAGATGTGAAACCTACCAACATTTGGTGCTTCGTTTGAACCATAAACTTGTGTAGATTTAACTATGAACTTGAAATGTTGAAGAATAAATTGGCTGCAGTTAGCCTCTGCAAACAAGGGCTAATCAGACCGGGACTTCTGCTTAAAGTGGAATCTAATAGTGATATCAAGCCTGAATCGAACCTGACTACTCCTGACCAGCATTCTAGCCACTAGACAAGCAGACAGATATCACTGTGATCTAAATCAGCATATTGAGATTGCATAGAACAATTTATTTTGACTGCAAGTAAAATATTGCCATAACCGCTGAAAAGTTGAACCATTGTTGAAGTTTTACCATAATCAAGAGTTTTGAAAAATGAAGTTAACCGTGTTTTAGTGTTTCTGCTTTGCGTTCAATCTGATTACAGCTTTGGTGGTGTGATATTCTTTTGAAAATTATGACTAAAAACACACCAGGACCTTTAGCATAAAGTGGACATTGTGCCGTTATGGGATTCCAACCCGAAAAGTTATTCGAATCCTATACGTCTTTCGACTAGTAACCACTGTGTTCACAAGAATGTGAACAGTTTGTAATGGGAACTATTCGTTGGGCATACACTTAAAGAAAGCAATGACATTTTCGAAAAATAAAAAAATAAAAATATCGCTAAAATTTGCCATTCCGGAAAACGAGCAATACGTTATTGTTCTTCAAAGTGAATGATATCCAGAAAGCTGGAAAATAACAAAATAATAGTGGTTTAAATTCAAAACAACATTTCTATTAATTATAAGTATTTATTGATATTGCACTTTAGAAAAATCGCTATCACAGCGCCCCCTTCTGTGGGAATATCCCTATTTTCAACTGGGACCTGATGTCCATTGTCAAAAACGTATATAAGGAGTTTAGTTCAATTCTATGCATAACTTCGTATTCTTCCCGATGATACAATAAGGAAAATGACACAAAAAACGCTATCACAGCGCCCCCTTCCAGGGAATATTCCCAATTTCAACTGAAACCTGCTGGCCATAGCCAAAATGTGAAGTTTTGTTCAGTTTTATGCATAACTTCATACACGTTTTGATGATACATAGAGGACACACGGATACACGGTCAGACAGACATTTTGTAAAAATATGTGTTTCGAGCTCTCTGACCCCCTAAAACTTGTAAATTCGTCGAAAACGGAAGACGAAAAAAATTTCGATTACAGTAGTTTCTTCTATTATAGATAGAAGAAAGTAAAAATCATATGGAATTTGATTTTGCTTACTGTACAGTAACATTCACATTTGAAGGTTTGCACAAAATGCCTATTGTCGTATCGATCACTTCAGATGTTGCTTCTAGCAATAATTCATTTTAGAGGATTATAATTTACATAATTAATAATTTTAAATAATAATTTGATTACAAATAACAATAACTTTGTTGTAAACAGTGATGGTAAGAAACGCTTTAAGCTCTTCGCGACGAGCAGCATGCATACATACCGAATCAGGTGCACGAAATATTTGAATTTGTACACCAGTATTTTAATGCGGAAATTTTTGCTTTATCAAATCTCCTATTTGCAGCGATTAAATACAATAAAATTACAATATGGAAAAACTGGAGCCGACGAATTAAAAGAATTGTAAGAGACGCTCGTCGCGAAGGGATTAAACACAATAAAGAAGGAAGCTCAAACTTTCGTTTGCGAGCTTCATAACTGTTCTTAGTGGTTCCTTTTATTCACACACAAAACATCCAAGTGATACTCCATTTTACGCTGGATATTGTTAATTCGCTGTGCATAACTCCTTGTGGTTGCTTTTTATGGGGATATGCGTTGTTTGCCTAAGATGGTGAACGAACTCAAGGAAAATGCACTCACATCAGTGTCAATACGAAAATGCTTCACAATATTTGGTGAAAAATGGACTGATAGATTGATTGGTTTATTGATTTTATGGTTGTTTTGTCTGACTAAATGGAGACACTTAGAAGAGTTATGAAGTACGCAAACAAAACTTTGAGCTTCATTCTGCATTGCGTTTTAAAGCGTTTCTTTCAGTCATTGCTTACAATAAAGTTATTGTCATTTGTATTCGGGCCATTCTTTCTGATGCATACTATGTAATGCATGAGTCTGTATATTTTTGTATTTATCTAATCAGGCCTAAATATGTTTCCATTGTTAATCGTTCGATTCTTTTATTGTATCACGTCCCATTTTTCACAGAATCATGACGCTTCGGTTTCTTCCAGAGAAAAATTAATATTGTTTAGCAATTTTTTAAATAGTTTGCCCGCGTCATCTTGCAGAGTGAGTAGGTTTTAAATGCAGAATTTAGCTATAAGGAGAAATTGAGAATGATAGCCCAATCTATTAAAATCAAACTTATATTACCATTTACCATTTACATAGCGGTAAAAAAGTAAAAAAATCGACTTGCAGTAGTTACACTTTTAGACGCTTCAAATAACATCTAACATATTGGAGAGAAAAGAGATAATGTAAAAGCAGCCTAACTCCACAACAACACCATCTAATGTCGGCTCAGAAACCACGTTTTTTTTAAGTCTTTTTAGAAGACGATTGTTGTAGATGTAATTGTGATTAATATTTATGCCTAAAAACATATTTATTTTGTAAATATTTTTTATGATAGTATGAAATCTTTAGAACAAGGTATGTACTTTGTATTTAACAATTACTATAAATATTTAAAAGTGTTGCGTTTTTTAAATAAACTTTTAAGTTAATATATAAATCATTTAAAAATTTAATAGCAGCATATGATAAATTTTAAACGCTGCCAATACTTTTGTACACGCGAGTGCTGGTACATTGTAACTTAATTTTTTTGTAATTACATATGCATATAGATGTAAAATAAATCAGTGTCAGCTGCAACTATTTGCAAGTTTTCGATATAAGTAGTTTTTTAAAAGGTACGAAAATGTTAATTTCTAAAAGAGAATTATATAAGATATCGAAAAATGATGATACTGGACACGAATATTTCCTGTCAATTCTGAAAATACCCTTATATACTATCTATTGCTTAAATTCAATCTTCAACATTGCTCATCTGTTATGTTAAACCAGATTAAGCGGCTGATCCATTCATTTATGATTTAGATTAGTCAAAGGTGGAGAAACTGCCATCGCATAAAGAACTTTCTTTTAAAGAAAAATAAGAGATGGCTAGGTTCGAATATAACAATAAGTAACCTCTATTTAGCAGGCAGAAGTAATAATGACTACGCGAAAAAACTTGGACAAGCAAAAAAAAATTTTGTTCAGATGGACCGAAAAACAAAGTGTAATTTCTATTCACAGAACACTCATTAAATTAACTAACACATGCCACGTGTTTAAAACTGAGACAATCAGGACGAAGGAGTGCTGTAAGTATGTTAAAGAAAATATCTGAAAGCCCTAAAAAAGCAAGTACATGTAAAAAGAAAAAGAAAAATCGTTCAAAATACCGGATACTCGACATTTAAATCTTCTCCTGAAGAAACGTTGGCTTTATATAACCCCTATGAAATTAAGTTGCCGAAAATGATGAATTATGAGAAACTCTGCGTTTCAAAAAGGTTTCAACATTTAAGGTAAAAGACGCAAGAAATTTGTGCTATCCATCCCAAGAAGACTGCATATTTTCTGAGTCAACTGAAGAAGTTAAATTACAATATTATGTAGATTTAACGATAAAAAGACTTTGTATTATACAAAAACATATATTAAAGAATATTATCAAAGAATATTAAATAATATTAGTATAATAAACAAATATTAAACAAAATTACTAATAATATTAAATAACATTAAGAGTAAGTTGCTGTGCTAAAAAACATAACAATCATTTTTAAATAAAGGGTCGATTCCAGCAAAAATCAAATGAAAACAATTGCGAAGATGAAAATATTTGCTTACATCTCTGGTTCATTTACAACTATATCGTTCTAATGAAGAAAATAAAAAATATGTAATATGGAAAAATCCCCACCCGTCATCTACTTCTTAATGTAGATCCATAAAATTTAAGTTCCCCAAGATAACTGATCAGTCAATAACAGAAAAATTTGAAAATGTCGGAAATTAAATTACAGGTCTTGCGCCGACTATAGAAGAATTAGATGAACAGAACTATGAAATAGAGCAAGGATTTGAGGAAACAATGGCAGATGGCGAATTGTGCAATATTCTGTCTTCAAATAAAGCAATTCAAAAATGCTATATCTGTAACACAACATCCAGTGTTATGAATAACTTAAAAGTGATTAGAAGATATACGAGTAATTCTCACACAGTTTCTTGAGGCCTATCCACACTACATGCACAGATAAGATTTATGAAATGCATTTTACATATTGGTTATTGTTTGGATGTAAAGAAATGGCGGTGCTGAAAACCTGGGGAAAAACGAAGTATCGTAGAAATGAAAAATATATATAATTAAAAGATTTCGATCTGAAATAGGATTTTTGTTAGATACTCCAAAACAAGAAGGGGACAATAGTAATAATGGAAATAGCGCAAGAAGATTTTTTTTAAGAATGTTGCTGGGGACGCTAGCATAACAGGTGTTGATCAAACTGTCATTGAGAGATTTTACGTAATTCTACGAACATTAGCATGTGGATACGAGATAAATATATACAAATTTAAGCATTACTGTGATGAAACTACAAACATGCATGTGTCTTCGTATAATTGATATCCAATGCCTATAACACTACTTATGCATGGTCCAGAAATAAAACAAGAATTTTACTATCAATCGGGCAGATGTCAGAAGAAGCACAAGAGTCTCACAACAAAGAGATTAGAAAATTTCGATTGGAAAACTCAAGTAAGGTATCAAGAGTAAAAGATAATAAAGATATCATGCACAGTCTTCTAATTAGTTCAGATACAGCAATCACGTCATTGAATCCTCAAGAAATTTACAGAGTAGCTGAAATTAACATTGAATTTTAAAACTTATACAGTCACTGAATACACAAATAATAAAATGAATTCAAACAATTAAAAATGACAGTGATTCACTTTATGATGATGCTGACATTGGTGACAATATCTAATAAATTAAATAACATATTTCTAATACAAGAAATCTCTTCTTGATATAAATAAATATATATTATATTTAAAAATATCTTCAATGAATACAATAACACTATGTAAAGGTCGACGTACAAAAATGTTAAAATTTCTTTCTATTATTATTATTATTATGACATGATGATAATAATGACGTAAAATGTGCACTG
This sequence comes from Maratus michaelseni, assembly GCA_963931845.1. Taxonomy (NCBI): domain Eukaryota; kingdom Metazoa; phylum Arthropoda; class Arachnida; order Araneae; family Salticidae; genus Maratus; species Maratus michaelseni. The sequence goes on along the minus strand of OZ007586.1, from coordinate 262,647,708 downwards.
TAATGAGTAAAGTGATATTTTTCATAATAAAAAAACATTTTATCAGTAGTAATTACAATTTTATTTCATTAATATCAATAATTTTCATAATTGAATTTTGATGCTCTAGATTCGCAAAATCTTACCCTGCGCACCGTGTCTTTTCGAAAATTAAAAAAACATCGAAGGCGACTTTCGAAGAGGCATAAACCCCTTTTAATGAGAAAAAAGACTGACAAAGGGACCGCCAAATATGATGCGCACAGATTTTGATGATTTTAAAGTATGTTGTAGGGGCCATACCCCTAACTATTCAGGTCAAAAGTTTCCTTCAAATGGGCCTTAGTTTTCGAGAAATTTCGGATTAAAGTTCCGCATGTGTTTCAAAAACCCATTAGTTTGACAGTTGTAGCAAGGTCTCCGTGGCGCAGAGCTTTCGCAATTCGAGTCTTGGAGGTGAGGGTTCTGTCTTATCATGTACCTTTTATCTTTTTTAATTCATTCTATATATTTGACGCGTTACACGTTCTATGGAGAATTATGAATTCTGCATTTTTGAATTTTTTGATATTTTCCTGATAAATTCCATTTACATTTTCGAATTTTTCTTGAAAATTTACAATTTTTTTTTTTTTTTTTTTTTTTTTTTTTTTTGCAAATTTCAAATTAATATTTCTATTGACGAAATTCCAAACTATATTATGTCTTGATTTTGTTTAAAATTTATTATTATTTACCTGTTATATTTTAATAACCGTTCTTAAATAATACTTTTTTTTTAACTTTATAGAATTTTAAATGAAAATTTATCATTTTTTATAACTTATCGAAAATATTTTTCATCTCAAATCTTCTAAACACATGAATGATTAGGTAATTCCAATAGCATATCTTGAAAGGAGTAATAAAATATTAAAGCAGTAACGCTTATATGGAAGTTTTAACCAGTTATATAATTTTTTTATTTTATCTAAATACATTTAACTGTAAAGTTCAAACTCAACAACATTTGTGATTTGCACAAATAAAAAATAATATATTACAATTAATTTTTTTTTGTCATTCTAACAAGTCGATACTATACAGAAAAATTCAACAAGAAATGAAAAATCATCTGTAAATTACAATACATATAAAAAATATCTAAAAAAAATCATGTAAACATAAATGTAAACAATAATGTTTTAAAAAGACGAGATATCAAGACGTTTGGATTTTCGTCGACAGAAATATTAGATTCAAAATTGCGCAAAAAATATAAATTTTCACGAAAAATTCGAAAATGTAAATGAAATTTATTAGGAAAATATCAAAAAGTTCAAAGATGCAAAATCATAATTCAGAATTTTATGCTTACTCTTGTAGAAATATGGTATCTATGGTAAACACAGTGTTAACTAGCAGAATTCATAATTCTGCATAAAACTTGTAACGCGTCAAATATATAAAATTTATTAAAAAGGGTAAAAGGCACACGATAGGACATAAAATTCACTTCCGGGACTCAAAGCACGAACGCTAGCTCTGCGCCACGGATACCTTGTTCAGACTGACCAACTAATGCGTATTTGAAACTCATGAAATCTTTCACCCGACATTTTCGGAAAACTAAGGCCCATTTGAAGGAAACATTTGACCTGAATAGTTAGAGATATGACCCCTGCAACATACATTAAAATCGTCAAAATCTGTGCGCATCCTGTTTGGCGGTCCCCTTGTAAGAAAGCAGGTAAAAAGTCTCTCCATACATAATTTTTGTTCATATGAACAGATATGTCGACGGAGTGATTTTGCTCATTCCCGCCGTAAACAGCTTGGACTTTGTAAGAACGACATTATCGCTTTATGCTAGTAATTGCCGATGACCTACATGTATGCTTACTCATGTAGAAATATGGTATCTATACTAAACACAGTGTTAACCAGCGTAGTCCTTTGTTCTCTTGAGGGGCTATCAGATGGATTAATTTTATTTTAATGTACTACTACTAATACAACTAAAAGAGCTAATTGTATAAAATTTCTGGTGATAAAATTAAATAATTATAGACAAACAAAAATAAATAAGACTTCTTTTAAGAATCAAGAAGAAAATGAAAATTCTGCAACGTCGCAGCGTCTGTATACAACCTATTGCTGGTCTTGTAACTCAGGCATGTAGACATTTATTGTCTACGTTATATAAATGACTTATCAATGGCCCACGGAACATTAAGAAGTTATTGATGTAGCCCGCGAACGTAAAAGGTTGAAGACTCCCTACCCTAGGGCATTCTTCCATAAAGAAGGAGCTTTCTCTAAGGTATCCGTCAAAACCAAAACAAATTTTATATGTGTCGGTTAACATTCAGGCATACATAAAATACAATAAAGAGATGTCTTTACAGGTATACTGATACTTTTTCCTGTTTCAATTTCGGCAACCTCTATGAGTAATTCAAAATAATTCCATAAAATCGAAAAATAGATCCAAATTGGAGCACAGTCAATTTATATTGATGTATAATTAGTAAAGCCTTGTAAATAATGTAGTTGTTGAATATTAATTGAAAATTACTATGGTATTGGAATGAAGAGCAACCAAGCAGAAAACGCAGATTACTTCACTTTGGTAACATGTGTTTATTCTATAAATCTCGAACAACGAAGAAAAAAAAATCTGTTTGACATTAGACAGTATTACTTTAAAGATTTTAGGGGCCCAAAAAGGAGATAGAAAAAAGAGAAAACTTGCCAAACTTTCAGAAAAAAAGTACTGTCTGTTCTACGTTAACGTAGTTATTTCAAGGAAATTGACGCAATTTTTCGTTGTTGCTGTTACGTGCATTATAAAATTTTAGTCGCCCAAAATTTAGTGATCCTGAGTGACCGCCCGCCCAATTTTGAAAATGTAAGGTTATTTTGAGTATTTTTACAGTTTAAGACAGCACATCGCACCACATTTAGATGAAATTTCGTATTAAAACGAATAAGAATACTAAAGAAATTCCTGACTTCAACGTTAATATCTTGCAAAAATAACTTTAATACTTGTCGCCGTTTGCTTACTATTCCATTTTTGAAGCCGTCAGTTCATTTTAGGACACCCTATAAATTTTATATTAGACTTGCTTTATTGAATGAATGGAGAGAGCAAATTTCACATTTTTCATTATGTTACCTTATCAAAGAGGTTAATAGCTGAAATTGTGAATGATAATAGATTTTTGAAGATAACATAATGATTTGGGTAGTGTGTATGTTCATATTCTATTTCTTGTATGGTACATATATTAGACAGTAGCGTGAGAATTTTGCAACCGCGGAACTTTGAAACAATATTTTCTTACACGATGCATTTAGGGGGGTATTTTTAATATTGAGAAGTGTTTTTCTAGAAGGTGTCAAATTATGTAGTTAGCTTGAATTCTTCTTTGTTTAATCGCAACTACAATCACATTTACGTGGATTACCTGTTCCTTTTATCATGTTTCCTTTTAAAGGGATAATTCTTATTGTAAAAAAATTGGTGTAAAGTTCCTGAAAAAACCTGCGTCACCTTTTTGCCACAGGTTTTCCCGGGAATTTCACCAAAGAAATGCCGGAAACTTACACAAGTCAGTTGCACACAAAACATGTGGAACTTTACATAGATCACAGATCTCTCTTTTACAATAATTCCGAAAAGTTACACAAAAGTTACACAAAATTTACACAAAAGTTCAAAGTATACCTGAGAAAACTAAGTAATGTTACACACAAAACATATGGAATGCTTCACAGCTGTGAAATTTACTGATCAACTAGTTGATCAGTAAATTTCACTTTCTCACGTATTTCGAAAAGTTACAAAACATTGTGGAAGATGTTACACCAGATTTCTCGGTATTCTCGGATCAGTAGAAATAATCCGAGAAAACCCAGGAATGTTACACAGTAAACGTCAGAAACATTACGCAGATTTTTTACAGTGCTTAAACACGGCAGCGAATATAGTCATGGGTATGTGACTATCTCAAGATCGATAACATTTAAATCAATCAAGCTTACTACCACGGTTTTCTCGCATTGCCTTTTGGTATGAAAAGATTTGAATATTTTTGAGAGAAATTAGTAAATAATTTTCGAAGAATATTGTATTAATGCCAGTCTTTCAATGTACTCTGCCTTTCATTTATACTAGTGATGTTACTACATCGATTAAATTTAATAATAGGTTGTTATTAGAGAACTGTATTCCAAACTTATTATCTAAGTACTTAGTTAAAAAGTTGTGAATATGATTTAAATACATTTTAAACTCATGAAATTAAATTTTTCATTTAAAATGTTTTTAAGACGTTTTCACAGCCGTCATGTCCGAGGGGTTCAGAAAGCGATCTTGTTAGCAATATTTTAAAGAAAAGACGTCTATTTGGAAAAAGCGTATTATCTTTTCGAGTATTCACGCATTTATTTATATAAAACATGGCGGCATACATGACTGCAGTCTATAAATAAGTTATTTTCTTTCAGAAATGTTACAATAAAGAACTACAGAGTTACCAAGCTCCCACTAATCTCCCGTAACATGTGGATTAATTTGACCCAGTTTAACAACGTTTCAAACCAGAAATTTTATTGGATGAATGTTTATTTTTTTAATTCAAGATTTCTAAGTGAAATTTATTTAATTCCATTTCTGAAAAAATTTCTAGTGCGAAACGTATTAAACCTGGGTCAAGTCAACCCTCATATTACTGAGGATTAGTGAATTCTTGGCACCTATGGAACTATGGTATTTATTGTACAATTTTTCTTATACAGTATTTTTCTTTACTTGAAATTACTTAACGTGACATAAAGCAAATATTCACATCACGTATTTTGCCACATCACTAATAAAAAGTTATTCAAAGCGTTTTTTTCTTCATAAATTAGGTCCTATAAATGTATATATTTGTTCAATATCAGTATTTTGAAAATATGTCAAAATAATGGATTACACTCAAGCATTTTCATGAATAGACAATTCGTAGTCATATTTTACTTTGTACAATTTACTACAACTGACAAATCGTGGTCTATTTCGTAATAACAGTTTAATAAAAATGAAAGCTTGGGTACTTAATAATTGTTTTACATTTCCTCATACCACCTCTGAATAAAATATTTCAAAAAAACACGTTGCCTTTGTAAAACTTTGAACGCTGAAAACTTAAAAAACGAATAAACAGATTTCAAGATTTTATGAATAAAAATGTATAAAAAAAGTCAGATGTAACGTAGAAGATTTCTATGGTGTTAACGATGCGTATTCATTCAGAGAACAAACATTTTTTTTTTCTTTCCAGATGATTACGAATTCACACGCCGGTTTTATTTACTACACGCAAAAATGTAGCCTTGAGATTGCAAGAATATGAGAACCAGGAAAAAACTAAAAATGTATCCGCCTAAAGTATGAATTTCTTTATTTTAAAAGGTTTGAAAATCTCATAATAATAGAGTTTTCAATAAATCGCAGATGAATGCAGACATAATAAAGTTCTCTACTCGAAACTTGGATAGTCTGAAACCCCTTGACAGCAGCATTTTTCATGTTTTAATGTTACTGAATCAAATTAGCTTCAACAGTCGATTGGAAATGGTTTAGCGATTTCTCAGATAAAGCAGTGAACGTGTAATGAATTAGGCGATAGATATACATAAAAATATATAATAATCGTATTAATAACTTTTCAGATTTGATTTTATACGGTGGCATATTACCTTACGCAAAACATATTTGTAATTTAATGATTTTCTGGCATATTTTTTAATGTCTTACATAAAACGTTAAGTTAGTAATGCAGATAAAATGGAATTTCTGAGCTATTTATATTACCGTATACCCGTATCTATCTGTTTTTTGATATATATATATATATATATATATATAATTTTTAATTATTAATTATTATTTTATGATTTAAATATTAATAACAACAGTGAAATTAATTAACTACAATTTATCCTATTGATATATGAATATTTTGAATGACAGATTCAAAATGGATATTCGTATTTCTATTATAATTGCAATAAACAGTACTGATAAACATATAATATCAAATATTTAGTATCGTCAGAAAGTGTTGTTTCCAATTAGAATTTATGAATAATGACATTTTTTTTTCATTAAAACACAAAGCTAAAAACTATGTTGTTTTTTCAATTCTATTTTTCCGATTAAAAACTACTTGCTCATTAACATAAGTATAATATGAAATATGTACCGGCTGTAAAATATATTTAATTGAAGTTCCTTGCATAAAATGAGAATTTTTGTAATACCTAGCGCCAAGGTCTCCAAAATGAATAGTCTTTGCATTAAGAACTTTAGTGTAGAAAAACTCCATAAAACGCACTTTTTAAATGCAGTATCTTTCCACTCATTGTCAATAAATCAATTTTTATTAAGCATTGTTTCGTAAAAGAATTTCTGTAATAATGGAATAATACAAAATAAGCATTTAGGGAAATATTTACCACAAAAGAAACAAAGATATTTTTACTTTTTTTATCAGAAGGTAATTGTTTTCTATTCTCGAAAAACCGATGTGGACAAAAACGATTCGTCCTCGCTATAGTGTGAATATTGGGTGAGAACCAATGAAATTATTAATGCAAGTTTTTTTACTTCAAATCTTTATTGCGTAATATTTCTGTCTTTTCAAAAATGCGACTATTTTATACTACCTGAGTGGAGTAAAAACGAGTAAGGCATTTCAAAAAATTCTACTTCAAATTTTCAGACAAAATTTTCCGTTTTATCTTTCATAACTCAGATGTGGCATAGTACAGTTTATCTATTAGAAACAGTGAACAAATACAATACAAGGCCATTCTAATGAATAAAACACCTGATTTACCTAATAATATTTTATTTTTTACCTTTGATTATTTATTAATACAAAAAAAAGAAATCTTATCAACAACTGATTAGCATTTCTCTGTTTTGTAATACAAAAATTACATTATTTAGCATAATAATTAAATAAGGAAATTATATTTGTATCATTAATCACTTCTGAATGCTCCAGGTTTCGAACAACGCTCAAATTGCGAAAATGTATGGCATATTGGGAAATATATAGCTTTTCTCGTATGTATCATATATGATACAAAGTGTAGTAGAGGATTAAATAACAATATAATTATGATGTAAATAAACATACCCTATTCTAACTCACTTGAAAGTGTAAATTTGTAAAATAAATGACGAAAATATATATATAGTGTATAAATTATAACCCTTTTTCCTACGTGATTTTTGTGGTTAGCATCGAATCTGTGCTTAAAAATACTTTTCAGTAAAGATATGAAAAGAACATAAAAAGAGTAAAAATTCTATAATATAATAATATTGTTTTACGTACTCTAAATTACAAAAACACTGTAAATGTGAGTTTGTGAATTTAAATTTTATGAATAGAGAAATAAGGAGGAAAAAGCATATTAATAGAAGTCCGGTTTTTCGCTAATCACTAAAAATACCTTCACATATATGCATAAATATGAGTTTTTGATTGTTTTCATGCATATGGTTACTTTAATAATGAATAAATAAAAAATTATAAATGTATCATGAAATGATCATGAAAGATAACTGATAAAAAAAATAGCATACAAAAAGTGAATAACTGATTAAAAAAATATGTGTAAAGAACTCTCTTGCGTAACTAAAATTTAAAGATTTCGTTTCTTTTTTTTTCTTTTTTTAATTATTTTATAAGGCAGAGTATATACTTTTTACATCGACGGTAGTATTCCATTTTTTTCAAGATTATATCCCTAGATGTTGAATCTTTAAAGGATGAAATGCTTTCACCGATGAAAATGATGTCATTAAAAACGTGAATTTCCATTGAAAGAACTACAAAATTTTACGATAATTGCATCATAATCAGGTAATTCTCAAATGTAATTTTCATAATTATCATTTAACCAACCCCACCTCCTGGATATCATTTTTTACTTTGAATAAAAATGTAATGAAGTTAATATTTTAAATTTTTTCTAAATGCAATATAAAATTAAATTTTTCCCTTCCCTCCCGTCCCAAAATAAACATAAAGATCTTACTAGCAAGTCCAACACATCGGGTTGACTCTCAGCTAGTGTTATTAGAATTTTTATTTCATCCTTAAAAGTATCTGGGCAAAATATCTTGAAATTCCTTTGTTATTTTATTGTATGAAAAGGCCATTTAGTATAACTGGATGGTATTAAAACTAAAATATTAAAATAGTTGCATTGGCCTAATCTGATTGAAAACCCTCTTACTCTACTCCCACATACTTTCAGCATTTTTTCCTCATTATTTATTCCTGTTTCTTGGATAGGAGCCTCATTATTAATTCATACTGCCTCATGTTTTGCTGCAGAAGAAAATGAAATTGGAAAGTTTTGAAACTTCTTTTAATATACTTTACAGACTCAGATAAAGGCACACAGACTCATTTTTCATCGTAAAGAACAAAACAACTATAAATTATTTTTTTTATGTGATCTAATCCAAATACTCAAAATAGAAAGTTTATTTGCTTGTATCTGAATACTCATTTTAAAGATTAAAATGATATATGATTTAATTAACTTTTCGCTGACTGAATTAAGATCCAGATATATTTAAATTTTCTTTTCCAGTCTTTCTTTCTTTCTTTTTTGCATACTTAACATTTTAACGCTTTACTTTAAAGATATGTCTTTCAGGTGGTTCTCAAATGACCTGATCAGCAACGCAAAACTTTCTGACACTTTTCTGACTCAATTTTAAACGTAATGGCATCAAATTGGCAAGACTGACTATGGAAGTGATTTGGAATCGAAATGAGTTTTCTATTTTTTGATAAATAAATTACTTGTCGAGTTATTCTTGTCAGATGAAAACACTTTTCTCGCTAAGCTGCCTTGGGAATTCGGTTCAAAAAGTCACCTTTGATAATATTTTCTGAAATATCTTCGATTTCACCAAAAAATTGAAAACTCATTTCGATGACATAGTTTCTGAATCAGACCATCTGTCAAGTTCATCCTTTTCAGAATAAAAATTAATTCAAAATTGTCTCAGAAAGTAGCTTTTTTGGATTTGAGAACAGACTTAAAATGGGGAGACAAAAAGTGTGCATGACTTTTATGGTGACCCCATTTACATACATTGGTCACTTCTAACTATTCTATCTGCACTGGATTCAAAAATGGAATACAGTGATGAGTAGATAATACAATAAGCAAAGTAGTAAGATATTATGAAGGATTTATTTTTAAATTTAAGCACAAATGTGATTTGTAAATGCGTAAATTTAAATAAAAATAGTCTTTTGAACAAAGAATCATTATACTTATGTTTCTACTGTATCATATGACACACTGGAAATCAATCTAAATGTAATCTTTTTGCATTCATTGCAAACTAATCTTGCACAGATCAATGTTTCCAAATGGGAACATGAAAGTTAACGAGGATTGCAGAAAGTAAATTTCTTACACCTAATATATTTTTTAATACGGTGGATCATTTTATGCACGTCTACCAAACTGTAGAAATATTGAATAGCTGTGAAATTTAATATGAATTTTTAAATTGTGCGTTGTGTAAAATGGCAAAAAAAGTCGTTTTTACGAATTGCCGCACATCTCCCTATTTGTATGTTTGAAACGTAATTTCTATCATAACAACTTGAAGAGCAGTGGGATGTATTTTATCCCGCTTAAATTGATCAAGATTTATACCGGAATTTTTAAATAAAAATTTACTTTTATAACTTTGGTGGCAAAAAAGCTGTAAAATTGAATTTCCTTATTTTTAAGCAATTTTTTCGAAAATTCTGGTGTGAATTCAACATTACAGAGACACAATTACACGCCTTTAAAAAGTTTAAAAGTTCTAGCAATTTTTAAGTTATACTTATTTCTTTCAAGTATATATCGATGAAGTTTAATTTTCAAATCATTGTCCTCATCTGGGAAAATGGTCTATACAATGTTTACAAAAGTTAAGATACAAAAAAATTATATGTTAGCATTATAATTCTTTGTGCCGCAAGAAAATTTTATAAAATGTTATAAAAAAGGTGACAAACAAGACCTCCCTGGCCTCAACAATAAGAGTGTGTTATATTGCAACTATAATAAGTTCAATATTTATATATGCTTTTTTTATATAGCTTTGATATTTTCTGGTTACATAGTTCTATTTATTAAGATGTTTTACACACTCTCTAAGAAAAATCCATGCATTGACATGTATTTTTTCGTCGATTATATTTAGTTAATTCATGAAAATGTCCACTTTGATTTGCCCATTTTTGCTCAAAATACTGGAATTGCATAAATCTAGCGTAAAAATGACCTAAAATACTATAATCTAAGCTGAATTTTTGTCAAATCACATCGGTTTTCTCTAGGGCAACTTTACTGCAAGCAATTTTTCGTTTTAATTTTTCGTTTTTTTTCTTTCTTTACGTATGTAATTTTTTTCCTCAAATCACAAAAACTTCGCGAACCTCGGAAGGGTAAAGATGGATATTTCGTCAAATAATAGAAAAAAATCTCTCAGGTGTATTCTCACAACTTGGTTTTTATGTTACGTTTCTTGACAAAGTGTTTTAACAAAGGTTGCATATCAGGAGATTATCATAAGAAAAGGATTGTTTTCATTATACAAAAATGTTTACTGCACGCAAATAGAGATTTATTACTTTACAAAAAGTAATAATTTGTAACCTAACATGTAACTGATGAATAATATCATGAACTTTAGGAGCTAGAATATATTCATATTTTATCAAATTATAACCATATATATTTTGTTTTTCATATATATATTTAGAGTAAGTGAAACTACTTACATAACAGTTAAAAATCTTGTTACGGTAAAGTGAGGTAATTGCATTTCAGGGTTGGCTGCATAATCTGCAAGTAAAATCTTAGATTAATATTGTAAAGAGCTTCATTTGTATTTTCGGATTTATGTACCAATCAGAAAATTGTATTAAATTAATGAAGTGTAATTATGTATCCAGTGTTTACTTGGAGTTCCATTTATTCTATTGAGCTGCTTCAGAAAACATACCAAAAGTCATTGTCAAAAGATTGTCTGGGTGAATTATGTCCACGAAATTTGTCAATGATAGCTCCGTTGGTAGAGCATTGCAGCTTAATCCAAGGTTCTTTGTTCAAATACCGGCTTTGAGACCTTTTTCTCTCAGATGGAAAGTTACAACTCGTATGATTTATTTACCAATCAGAAACTTGTGTTAAATTAATGAAGTGTATGTATTACAGGGGCTATTTTCAATAACAAACTCATCGTATTCAATCGCAACAGCATACTCATATTTTATTGAAAAGTGTAGAAAAAATTATTAGAAAGACAGCTAGGTAGATCCACGCTGAATGATTTATAAAACTAATAAGCAAATTTTAAAGAATCGTTTTATTTTCCTAAAATATTAAAAGTAAAATTTTTGTAAATAACATTTCTTAAATAATAGCACACACACCATAATGTATTAGAAATGTTTTACGTATTCTGTAAAAAAAATGCTCGTCTTTTGTTAACCATTTTCAATATGAGACTATTCTTAAGTTAACTTTATGTTATTTCTAAATTTTCCATACTCTGGGTAGTTTAGTGAAAATTGGAAAGCGGAAGATATATAAACAGACTGACAGACTAATGAACATATTATGGAAATGAGTACTTTTGAAGTACCATACTAAATACTTATAAATTCAAAATTATATCGATACTGTTTAAACAATAACAAGTCATATATTCAAAAAAGTACAAGAATGCTTTTATGACTTTAAAAAGCTATTTTTACTGTTTAAAACATTTACTACAGGAAATACGTTTTGGTTTACTTGAATGACAAATATAGATTTCGTCAAAGTTCAAAGTTCAAGTATTTTTAATTCTGTTAGTTGACTGGTAAAAGGAATACATGAATATATTTCAAGACAATCTAATCTGCTCCGATGAAGTCATGAAATATGGATTAAAAAATAAACCGCTTAGTGTTCCCAAGATCACTCTGAGATCACACAAGAAAATTGGCATCCTTGTTAAAATTTATACTTACTGTAATACATATTTTAAGAGAAATCTAGTAATTGGACTATTTCTGTTTGGGACAAATGAACTTGTTTTTATTTTTGACACTTAACTGAGAAACTTTTGAAGGTGAGCTCTAATAGCCATTCATTTGTAATTTAATAAATAATTTTCAACTGTAGAATTATACTTGTGTCTTAAACTTATACTATAGAGAGGCATATCAGGACATTACTATGTTTAATTCTACTTTAAAGTTAAACCAAGCAATTCTATTAAATATTTTCACGTCTATGGGTAAAAAATAAGCGTTAGTCAGAGCTAGAAATTAGAGATGGAGAAAGGCATTTCCGTCTTACTAAATCTATCTTTTCAGGTTGTGATGTGTAAGATATCATAACCATTCGACAAAGAGCAAAAAGGCGTGACTCGCATCAATCTTTATGTGACATTTCTGTGAGTAGCCAAATAGGTATGTACTTATAAAAGAAAACTTTGAAAAAATAAAAGCCAATTTGCGCACACATACACAATACAAAAAAAAGCACATGCACACTTCAAGAGAATAATGATAAAAATAAGCTGTTCAATAGAAATAAGAACTCAGACAAAGTATCAGAAAACACAAAAAAAAAAACGAAAAATATTTGGCTAATTTATCTTACAGTAACTGGTTATATGATAATTAACCATACCGTAGTACAGTTGATCATATTTTTCTTCAGTATCAAAGGATAATGTAAATATAAATACTCCTTTCTTGTAACCTGCTACTTTTTTTAGGGTTCCGTTACTTAAAACATAAAAACGGAACCATTATAAGATCACACCTGTGTCTGTCTGTCCGTCTATCAGAGCCCTTTTTCTCGTAAACTATGGGACGTGGAAAGTTCAAACTAGGGAAAATTATAAAGCCTTTTATAAGAATCTTTAATAAGAATCTGAAAAAACCCACATATTTTGAGATTATTATCCATTCACAAATATGTTAAGGAACAATTTAAGGGGCTAATTAAGCTACTCGAAAAAAAAGAAGTTCTTTGTTTATATCGTGTGGGGTATCGTGTGAAAGATCTCGTAATACCGAACTCAAAAATATAATTTTTAGATATATCGTCAAAAATGCACTACAAAAATATGCCTCCCCCCCCCCCACCCTCTTTTTCTGAATCTACTGAAACTAAAATTATGAAAAAATTAGGAGTAGTAGAAGTATATTTAAACCTTGCAGGAAAACTACAGCTATTTTCTTAGGTAACATAGTTTTTGAGAAAAACGCTTGTTTTAACTAGAGGTATTATATTTTCAGAGATACCGCCAAAAGTACTGGAAAAATATGCCCCCCCCCCTACTATTTCCGAATCTACTGAAACTAAAATTATGAAAAAATTAGGGGTAGTAAGAGTTTATTAATTAATTCGTAATTAATAAATTAAATGTACGGAACTATTTCAGAGCGAGTTACACTCGCACTTAACCAATTGTTTTTCTTAATAACCGTATTTGTAGGAATCCTTTTAATTTTTAATCTCCCCGCTTACTATTGTGTGTAATTTCGCCTGCAGTTTTCTATATATATTTTTTTCATGTTATTTACCACTGACTGTTATATAATAGTTATTACAAATAAACTGATATTTTTCAATTTAAATTTTATTGTGATTAAGAATTTTTCTTTTATGCAATAGTTTATTAGTTTTAATTTATTATTTTTAATTAATGCTTGGATAGAACTTCTTAGAATATTTTGTCCTAATAAATTTAATTCTTGAAAATGCATGTTTTCATAATCTAATATATTGCTTTAAAAAATTGATCTGTGCAAAATCAATTATCCTTATAGGCGTATTATACTATACAGGGTGCCCGCTCTTAAAATTGATCAGTTTAATTTACAAATCATTAGCTTTAGAGGTATAGTTCCAAATGAAAACTGTTTCGAACGTTTTCTTCATGAAATTTTACGAAAAATGGATCTGAACTTTATTTGCTAAAAACCAGTCATGGCTTACTACATTAGTGGACAAGGTTGCTTCCCATCATTTAAAAATAAAATAGGAAAACGCTCCTCCCCAACATGTATATGCCAAAAAAGCTCTGGAACTGTTCTACATTACATATATGGTAATTGTACTCTAATAAGACATACTTTCAGTTTCAATAAAAATGTTACAGTGAGACAAAATCTGAATACAACTCTGTTTGATCCTTTAAACTATGATAAACTAAAAGAAATTTACAACTTTTTGAATAAACATTTTTCCTTTATTAAAAAGGATCTGTGATCCTTTTCCCTACATTTATAAGGTATTTTTTAATAGAATAAATTTTGCTTTTGTAATTTGTATATTATAGTTCACATACTGATCACATTTTTGTACTCATACTGTTCCTATTTCAGCTTACTGTTTGAACCATGCAAAATTACTAGTTATGTTATGATTAAGTATTATTTTCATAAATTTTCTAATTACTTTCTTTTATACTTTTTTCTTTTTTTAATATAGCAAGTTTTTGTCCCTGCGGCGCTTCGGCTGGTCAGAAGATCGCCACCTGCGGACCCTCTAACCTTAAACCCACGTGTCGACGACATAAGCCGTTGCGATACGCAGTGAAACCTAATATGGGAATCACCACGAGACACTTGGAGACGGGTCGGCGTCCCCCAACAGCTTCGGAGCTGGACACCCAAAAGGGAACCAGGCCCTGGGCCTTAAGTCGGGATGTTCCAACCCGTACTTGCTCTACCAGAACTCAAGGGGTGTGAAAACCTACGGAGGTAGTCACAATTCCCTCTCGTAGTGGACCTTATTTAAAATGGTAAATAAATCACACGAATTGTAATTTTCTAACTGAGTGAAAAAGTGTCCAGCCCAGGATTCGAAGCAGGGAACTTTGGACTGAAGCTGCCAATGATCTGCCACCTGAACTATCCTGGACAAATCTGGCGGACACTATTCACCCAGAAACCTTATTTATTATGGCATGCGGTCTGATATCTCAATCAGCTCAACAGAATAAATCGCAAGTAATGCAATTCCAAGAAACGTTGGAAACGTAATTATACTGATTAGTTTTAACACAATAATTATGATTGGTAAATAAATCACACGAATTGTAATTTTCCAACTGTGTGAAAAGTGTCCAGGCCAGGATTCGAACCATTATAATTACGTATCCAACGTTTTTTGGAGTTCCATTACCTGCGATTTATTCTTTTCAGCTCATTCAGATATCAGACCAGGTCATAATCAATAAGATTTCTGGGTGAATTGTGTGTCTACCAGATTTGTCCAGTATAGCTCAGATGGCAGAGCATTGACAGCTTCATCCAAAAAATCCATGGTTCGAAGTCTGGCCTGGATACCCAGTTGGAAAATTACAACTCGTGTTAAATTTTTATACCGTCTCTGGGTCCTATATTTAAAAAAAAATCACCCATTCTCTAACAAATAAAAGAATAAAAACAGTGTTTTTACGACCAAAATACACCAACTGATGACACTTCTAATTTTATGAATTTTCGAAATTTTCTGGCACTAAAAACGGAAAAACACGTTTTTAGTGCCGGAAAATACTGGAAATTCATAAAATTCAAAGTACTAGACCCCGGTATTGCAGAAGAATGGGGTTTAATGGTGTTGGTGTTTTTGTTACGACCGATTATATCTGCGAGGTATACAGGGTGAATCTAAACTCTTGGGCAAAATTTTAAGGGGTGATAGTACACATCAAGACAAACAATATTAAATAGGAAACTAAGGGTCCCAAACGTCTTCCGAAGGAGATATGCGCCATTACAGTTTAGGTCCAAAATTTCAAATGATTATAAAAAATGGAAAAATTGGTCGATTCGTTTGCGATTTTCGCTAAAACTATTCTTTATGTCAGTATTTTCTTAAAAATAAATTTTAAAGATTAAAGTTCAAAAAATGCCGATAGAGGGCGCTTTAGACTTTGGAGTAACGAAAAACTATTTTTTACCGTTATTTTTTGTATCTCATTAAATGCTTTCAAAAGCTTAGACATAAACTTAAATTTTGAGCTCAAAATCTAAATCGTTGGGAGTGATTAAGTAGCGCAAACTGAACTGCGTCCAGGAGTTGAAATTTGAAACACCTCCCTGCCCCCTTCCACTCCTGAACACAGTTCAGTTATTCCCGATCTTGGTGTCGTAGACCAGACAGAAACAATATGAGTTGTAATTATCCAACTGGACGAAAAATGTCCGGGCCAGGATTCGAACCTGAGATCTCTTGAAGCTACCATGCTCTACCAACTGAGCTATCCCGGCATGCACTGGATGAATTATGCCCTCTAGATTCAACCGGGATAGCTCAGTTGGTAGAGCATGGTAGCTTCAAGAGATCTCAGGTTCGAATCCTGGCCCGGACATTTTTCGTGCAGTTGGAAAATTACAACTCATATGATTTCTTTACCAATTTGAATAATTGTGTTAAAATTAATCCAGGCAGAAACTACTACCCCCTACACGTAAAATAAACGATAGAGTAATGACAAAATTAAATAGAAAATTTATTCATAACAGACATGAGCAATTTCTCCGCGCAAAATAAGAAGAAACAATTTGATGTATGCATGTAGTGTGCAATATGAATGAAAGTTCACACGTAGAAAACGGCACACACATGATGTTCGCGAGGAATCACAAAAACTGCTCGAAAGAGTGCCCACCAGCAACGATGCAGGCCTCACGCCGCTTGCGGAGGGAGTTGCGAACATTAGTGAATACTCCGGGTATCTCCGGGATATCGCCTGCTACGAAGGCAATCCTCGCAACCAGGTCCTCGTTGGAGTCGACGTTAAAAAATAGTTGTTCATTACTCCAAAGTCTAAAGCGCCCTCTATCGGCATTTTTGAACTTTATCTTTAAAATTTATTTTTTAAATAAATTTTTTATTTAATTTTGTCATCCCTATATCGTTTATTTTACGTGTAGGGGGTAGTAGTTTCTGCCTGGTCTACGACAACAAGATCGGGAATAACTGAACTGTGTTCAGGGGGTTCAAATTTCAACTCCTGAACACAGTTCAGTTTGCGCTACTTAACCACTTCCAGCAATTCAGATTTTGAGCTCAAATTTAAGTTTAAGTGTAAGCTTTTGAAAGCATCTAATCAGATACAAAAAATAACGGTAAAAATAGTTGTTCGTTACTCCAAAGTCTAAAGCGCCCTCTATCGACATTTTTTTAAACTTTTTCTTTAAAATTTATGTTTAAGAAAATACTGACATAAAGAATAGTTTTAGAGAAAACCGCAAGCGAATCGACCAATTTTTCCGTTTTTATAATTATTTGAAATTTTGGACCCTAAACTTTAATGGCGCCTATCTCCTTTGGAAGACGTTTGGGACCCTTAGTTTCCTATTTAATATTGTTTGTCTTGATGTGTACTATCAACCCTTAAAGTTTTACCCAAGAGTTTAGATTCGCCCTGTATATAGGCCGAGAGGGGAAGGGTGTTGCCCTCCGTGAGGAGCTTTCTTAGGGAACTCAACCTGTCCACTCAACATCTTTTAAGCAAGGTCCGAAGGAAACCACGAAAACTCCGAACGGTTAAGCCCACAATAGGGACATTGGTTCCAATCTACAGCCTCTCGTCTACTATCTTTGAGAGCAGAATCTTTTTGCCATGGTGAGACGTAGAAGAGTGGGAATAACAAAGGCAATTCAAAGGCAGCTAGTTTGGAATAGCCTCTACTTAAAATAAACTTAAATGCTTTTGAAAAAGAGATAATAGAAGCCAATGGCTGTGTGTCTACTTCAAATTTATAAGAAGGATCGTGATAGATGGTTTCTCTTGAGGTAACTTGTTTGACCATTCCACCGCCGGTTTGATAGGTTGGCCCATTTTTTTTACCATATACGAGGGCATTTCGAAAAGTAAAGATACACCGTATGCCGGAGGAAAAGAAAAGTTTTTGCAAGCAAGTTGGCAACACAGGTGTTAACTGTGAACCGTTAGCTTTCTCCTCGCGGTCGTTCGGCATTTCAACGTTGATTCTGGTTGGAGTAGGTCGTGTTTAAAATGGTTCCGCCGATTCAGAATCCCGCCAAATACGAAGTGCGCTCCGTCATACGTTTTCTTCATGCAAGAAGTCAGCGACCAGCGGATATTCACAAAGAAATTGTTTCTGTTTATGGGAACATTATGAATCGACAAAATGTAACGAAATGGTGTCGTCATTTCTCTGAAGGTAGGACCGATGTTCATGACGAACAAAGAACAGGTCGGCCATCTGTGATCTCTAATGCCCTTCTTCAGAGAACGGAGGAAGCAATTCGTGCGAATAGACGTCTCAAATTGAAAGAATTGCATCAGATCATACCGGAAGTGTCAATGACAATTCCACGACGATGATGAGATCAAAGATGAAGTTGAAATGTGTTCCGACAACAGGCGGAAACCTTCTATGACTGTGGGATACAAAAGCTTGTGCCCCGACTTAACAAATGTTTGGATAACAGGGGTGATTATGTCGAAAAATAATAAATAATCCAGTTAATAAGATGTAACTTACGTTTTCTAAATAAATGGTTTTTTTAAGGAATGCGAGCCATTGTATCTTTACTTTTCGAAATGCCCTCGTAGATAGATAGTAAATAGATTTCCATATGATGAAGAATAACATTTGAAACAATTTTGAAATTGGAATTATAGCTCTGAAACTTAACAATATAAGAATTAGCAATTGGTCAACGATAAGAAGGGACACGCTGTGTATTGAGCAATATTAAGAAACCTGAATATATAAAAGTGTATTGAATCTAGCTACTTTCTACTGATTTCTCCCCGTTTCAATGTGAACATTACAAGCATATGTCTATCATCACTAACAAGAGATTACTTATTGCTTAAGATAATCTGAAATTTTGATTATATATTTCTTTTAAAATAATACAGTGTCATAATACGGTGTTACAATTTATTTATTTATAATTACAGTATTACAGAATTGCACAATTGCAATACACTATTGAAGTATTTTAGTTATAAGGCATTATAGTATCGTATTGCAGTAACATCATAGTATCGTAATTTTTTTTAATTTTATGTGAATGACACTAAGAGAAAATAGTGGTTTAGTTAGCTTTTTCAATCAAAAAAATTATTTTCGCATCGTATATTTAATTGAAATTACGATTAAATTTGGGGGGGGGATATGTAATGACAGAATATTTCCGTTAATGTGAAATTTTTGATAATTGTATATCATAAGATAAATAGATAGTAAATATATTTCATATGATGAAGAACAACATTTGAAACAATTTTGAAATTGGAATTATAGCTTTGAAACTTAACAATATAGGAATTAACAATTGGTCAACGATAAGAAGGATCGCGCTGTATATTGAACAATATTAAGAAACCTGAATTGTATATAAAAGTGTATCGAATCTAGCTACTTTCTACTGATTTCTCCCCCTTTCAATGTGAACATTACAAGCATATCTATCATCACTAACAGGAGATTACTTATTGCTTAAGAGAGTCCGAAATTTTGAGAATTTATTTCTTTTAAAATAATACAGTGTCATAATACGGTGTTGCAATTTAATTACTTAGAATTACAGTATTGCAGAACTGCACT
Source organism: Maratus michaelseni (assembly GCA_963931845.1). Classification (NCBI taxonomy): domain Eukaryota; kingdom Metazoa; phylum Arthropoda; class Arachnida; order Araneae; family Salticidae; genus Maratus; species Maratus michaelseni. Next base: position 262,628,053 of record OZ007586.1, on the reverse strand, counting down.
ATTGCAATACACTATTGAAGTATTTTAGTTTTAAGGCATTATAGTATCATATTACAGTAACATCATAGTATCATAATTTTTTTGAAATTTTATGTGAATGATACTAAGACAAAATAGTGATTTAGTTAGCTTTAGCAATCAATAGTATTTTTTTCGCATCATATATTTAATTGAAATTACGACTAAATTTGGGGGGGGGGGGGAATATGTAATGACAAAATATTTCCGTCAATGTGAAATTTTTAATAATTGTATATCATTAAAATAAAATTTTAATTATTCTTTTGTTAAATTTATCATGTTTCTTTCCCTATAAACCCTGTTTCAGAAAAAAAAATTTCAAAATTCCGATGCTTATTAATTTTCTTTATCTTTTTTAACTCATTTTTTATAAATTTAAAATAAAAAATTAATTTTCCAGCAAAATATATTTTACATACTTTTTACTAACTGAATATTTACACAAACCACTTCAAAAATATTTATAGCTTTTTATTCCGCTGCAGATTGATTTAAAATTTCCAGTTCGTTTCCTAATTTATGAAAATGATCGCATACATTCCCCAAAAAACCGAAGATGACATATTTAAAAAAAGATCTCTTTCAAGATTTAATATAGTTTGTCGTTGGATTAAAGAAAATTATCTAAAGAAGTTGTGGAAATGCTTTGGGGAAAAATATTAAGTATCAATTAAGACTTGCCTAATTTTATTTGATATTTAAATTATGTTTATTTTAATAAATTAGTATGGTGATGTTAAAAATATTGAAAGTCATTAATTTTTCAATTTCTAAAACTGTAATATTTTTGCACGCAATTTGGAAACCTTTCAAATATACTTTTTTTAGTTCTTTTTTTTATTATTTTTAAAGAAAACTAATATGCTTTAGAACGTCAGTAATTTTTCTTCATAAATTAAGTTGAAATTAGCTGACGAAGCTAATTTAATTCATATAAAAATGTGAATTCAATAAGAGCTTCGAAGAAAAAAGTAATGGGAACGTTCGAAGAATTCATGGAAATAGATTTCCAAAATTAGAATTTTTTTTCAAAATATTTGATTCTTTCGTCTTACAGAGATAAAATAGTAATGTGATAAAAATGCATTAATTCATTTAAATTTGCAAGATATACTAGGGCTGCACAACTTTTTTGCCCGGAAGTCGTTTGTCACCACAATTTCCGAAAAGTAATCGTAATCTTCGTTTTATTTAATTGCAAAGTTCTGTCATCAAATAAAGCAAATTATTATCATCTAAAATAGCGGTAGATTGGTGGCCTGCAGGTCACAGGTTGTGCACCCCTAAAATGTACGTCTTCGTTACATTGTGAATTAATATATTTTTTAAGTTACTCTTAAGGTTAAAGCACACTACGTTTTTGCTAAGCGATACCTTTTATGTGGTCAGACGCTCTTTTTCGTGTGGTCAGTCTTCAGAAGCTTGTCTAGAGATCAGAGGTCAGTAAAGAAGATCCCTGACATGTTTATCGCCGCCTCTTTCTTTTGTTAATGACCACAGAACCTTTGGTAAAGAAAGGCCAGGGTAATGAATTACGAGTATTTGTCGGGTATTGTTCAAACCCAGATATAAACGCACCTTTATAAGTTTTTATTTCCAGTTATTCCACACTTTTATGATTTTTCTTTCTAGAAAGGCTATAACTGTCATACTGGAATGATTTTAAAAGTTTTTATTGCAAGTTAGACCGTAAGAAAAGATAAAGGCTTCTTGATCTAACAAGAGGGTTTACGAAAATATAATATAACCTATTCCGAATTACCCACGATTGCGAGAAGTGTTCCTTTATCTTCAGAAACTGCAGAAACTAATACATTTCCGAGATTTAAAAAAGCACGTTTGAAACAATAGTTTCTTTTGCTGCACGTAATTTTTTTTAACGTTTTCGAGTACTTTTTTCAGTGTTTTAATCAGTTTGCTCCGCCCGATATCAACACGAAATATCGACTTTTCGGATGCTATAAATTTTCAAGTAAACGTTTTCATGTTCAACAAATAAAAATGCTACATTAACAGTGCAAAAGGGAGATTATTTTGTTACTCTTGCATGCATAAATTCTGTTACGCGGCTGAGAATACTTAATTATAATTGATAGCGTCCGCATAATCGATATTTTGTTTTGGTTGAGAAATTCCATTGTTACACTTTAAGCTAGTCGTTGGGGGCCACCGTAATACTTACTCATCTTGGATATGCATAATATAAAATATGAAAATTAACATGTGTAAGCTATTTATAAAATGCATTGTAATTCGAATAAAATCGTGGCTTGATGACGTCATAAACTTTAAATGCTATTACTGAATTACGTAAAAGAAACATCCTTATAACTCCAAAATTGATACTCATATTAACTAACGGTTTACTGCATCGGATTAAGCGTCTCATTTCCAATTAAAATATATCTTTGATTGAAATTTGGATGAAATACAGGATCATGAAACATCGAAGAGTGTGGAAATAGGATTACAAATATCTCAGCCACTAATTATCCGATCGACTTCATTCTTTATGCAAAATTTTGGTTTTTTTTTTTTTTTTTTTTTTTTTTTTTTTTTTTTTTTTTGTCTTTTATATTCACTCTTTAAAATAAACAATTTCGAAAATTTTCATACACCTTTTATCAGAACGAATATTTCAAGAGTCCGAAAAAAATAGCTCCGGATAATCGAGGTTACTGAAATTCAGTAAGATTCTTCCCATTATTACATACTAAGTACATACCAAATTTCAAGTCTCTATCTCAATTTGTTTGGGAGATAGAGCGTTTACAGACACACACACAGGCACACAGACAGACGGGCGGCATTTTTTTTTTTTTTCTAAAAATATGTTTTTCGGAAACTTAGTGTCTGGAACGTGTAAATCCGTCAAAAAAAATTTCTAATTTCAAAACGTTTACAAGACTTACCCTATGCTACGTATGATGGGTAAGTAAACCTATTGGGAAACATTTCTGAAAATTACGGGCAGTAAAAAAAACTTTTGTTTCAGAAATACTTTTTTAAATATCGGAAATCTATTTGTTTCAGCTGTTTCTGAAAATAAAGAAACGCTTTTCGGAATCTTGGGTAACTCGGAAAAGGTTATATTATATTTTCGTGAACCTTCTTCCTAGATCATTTTTTTTTTACAGTGTAGGAAAGCAAAACTATCGGCTCTAACAGTTAATTTTTCTCTTTAAAATATCCAGAGTATGAAGATGTGTATCTTTTTTGCCTAAATGAGTTCTTATATTTGCGAAACAAAGATTGTAGAGCGTTAAAGCACTGGGCTTACAAAAATTATTTATTCATTATCAAATTGCTTAAGAACAAATCCTTCATTTTTAACAGCAGTTTTCATAATCAAGATCAAATTAAAAATTAAAATTATTTTTGTTATTACACGCTTATACGAAAGAAAATTCGAAATTTTATAACATTTTCAGCTAAATAAATCCGAGAAGTTATTTAACTAATATAAATAATTGCACAGTAAATATGACTGCAAAGACTATATTTTTTACGACACAATTTTACATTATTTATTGCCGAAACGTCAGTGAAGGCTTACTGTGGGAGACGCGAAAAGCTTTTGGTTACCGTCTGTTTGTCTGTCTGTTCCGCGATAACTGCCGTAAAAAGCGCCCGAGTAGGTTGATTTTTGGTGGGTATGTTGGTGAGGTACCCGGAATTAGCTGTAAATTTTTTAGTTACATTTGGTTCATTCGTTCGAGAAATATAGAACATTTTGTTTTAAGTCATAATGCTATCCTTATGGGAATGCAGACGATTTTCAAATTTCATTTTTAACTGAAATGAAGATCACATATTTGAATAATGGACGTAAAATTACTGATGCTAAATTTTCGATATGGAGGTTTTAAATATATCCAATAGCTTTGAACATTTTCCGATACATTTATTAGAATTTAGAAATTAATTGTTTAAATTATTGAAACATTTTTTGCATCTGTTCGGTAAATATAAAACAATTTATTTTCATATTTCTTACAAATTTTAAAATTGATTTCTTTTTACTTTGCTCTTTAATTTATTATAGTTGCTTAGCAACCCTATTTCAAAGAATATCAAAATAAATTCAAGTAACTCTTACTATTTTGCTGCAATATTTTATTAACAAAATAAATTATTTTCGGCAGATTTTAGTATTCTATTGACATAAATGAAAATTTATTTTGATACAAGTTTATTTTTTTTTTATCTAAAATGTTACATGAATAAGAAGTTCATAAAAATTTCAGAATATCATTGCATAAACCGCGTTTAATTGAATGCTTATAATTTCTGAAACCTCCGAAGTATTTTATATGCCTATAAATATGTATGCAATATACAAACATTAAATTGCGGATTGTAAGATTCTAAATAATATGCAAAGCGAGATTAAAAAGCAATGAGTTTTAGAGCTGACGTTGAGGCTCCTGATCTGCAGATTTACTAGTTTTAATTATACGATTACTTGCGCACTTTAAACCTTTATAGCTCCATGATGCTCCAGGTGTTTGTATATTGAAAATTTGTTTTAAACAGTTAGTATATGTTTCGGTAGTAAAATGTTTGGAGGTAAAAACCCAAACAAATCTACTTGCATGATCTATTATTATGTGTAAGAATTTTTTGTTGAGTTGTGGTAATTAAATCCACCCACAGTATCAATTGAAAGACATTCAAAAGGTTGATCTGTGGCTGGCATAGCTTGTAACAAGCCAAATCTTTTTTTTTTTACATGTGTCGCAATGTTTAACAAATTGTGTAATGTCTATAGTCCTATTAGGCCAATAATAGTAAGGAGATATTAAGTTAAGCAACTTTTGAATTCCTAAATGTCCAAAATTATCATGAGCAATACGGAGTAATTTTTTTAATGACATTGGTACAACTATTTTTTTTAATTCTTTTCTCTGTATTATGATAAGTCCATTCTCTTTTTTATATTTTTTGCGCAAACATTGTCGCTATTTTGCATCTCTATGATCTCTTTTTTCAAAATTTATATGTTGATTAAAGTAAGCAACAGGATTTCGAGACAACATGTCTGTTTCGACATTTGTAGAAACCTTTTCATACTTGATCTCATAATCAAACATACTGAGTTTAAGTAACCATCTAAAAAGTCTACCTCTTAAGTTTTTAACACTGTTTAACCATACCATATATGCATGATCCGTATGGATTGTAAATTTGACACCATGGAAATAATGATAGAATTTATCAAGAGTATCTATAATAGCTAGACATTCTAATTCAGTTATAAAATAAGTACCTATCTTCATAATTCTTCAAAATTCTAGAATGATAAGCAATAGGATGTAAGAAATTATCTTTATCAGGTTGTTTTAGAACTGGACCTACTGCCACCTGAGAGGCATCTACAAACATATAGAGGGGCAATTTTGGATCATAAATTTTGAGGATTGGTTTTGCAATTAGAGTATTTTTTAGTTTTTTGAAAGAGTTTTGACATTCTGAGTTCCATTCTCATATTGTGTTTTTCTTAAGTAATCAATTGAGGGGATATCTAATTTCAGCATATTTATCTATATGAATTTATGATAAACATTAATGGTACCTAAAAATCGTTGTAGTTCTTTAACATTGGATGAAGACTTTAGTTTTTTAATGGTCTCAATATTAGCATTAGTTGGAGTTAAAGTCCCATTGGTGATTTCATAACCTAAGAAGTTAATTTTATTTTGGTTTAATTTACATTTAGAAAATTTAATGTTTCTCTAATTTACAGATTTCAAAAATTTGAGTTAAGTGATTTAAATGTTCTTCTAGAGCGGAGGAGAAAATTGTTATATCATCAAAATAGTGACAAGCAAAATCTATTTTTATTTATTAAGGATTCTTCTAATGGTTCTATTAAATACTGGCGTCCTGTCTTTATACCGAAAGGAAGCACCAGCCATTCGAAGTGGCCAAAATTGGTAGCAAAATCTAATTTTTCTGCTTCGGATGGATGTATTGGTATGTGCCAGTAGCCAGAGGCTAAGTCCAAAGTGGAAAAATACTGAGCACTACTCAATTTATCTAAAATTCCATCGATACGAGGCAAGAGTTCTCCATCATTTTTAATTATAGCATTTAATTTTTTATAATCTACACATAGTCGGGTCTTTTTGCCTTCCTCTCTTTTCATAGCTAAAGTGATAGGGGCAGAATAAGGGCTATTACTTTCCTTTATGAGTCCAGCTGCTAATAAAAATTGAATTTGATTTTTTATTTTTCTTCTAAGGGGGAAGTTCTGTAGGGCCTCAAAGATACAGGTAGGTCAGTTTTTAGAAAAACGCGTTGTTGTCCAATATTTATCTTACCCACATCATATTTATGTTTTGCAAAAATATCACTATAATTTTGAACTATTTCCCTTAAATTCCAATTTTTAATTAAATTTAATTCAGCAATTAAATCTGGATCAGAATTATTAACATCGCAAAAATTTTGAGGATTCATGAAACTTCTATAATCAGGATGCACATTATAGTCATTGTTATTATTTTCTAAAAAGTCCTAAGTAGTCACATAATTTTCACAAGTAGATGGTAATACTATAGCATTATTACATAAATTCAAATTTTTATTACTATCATCAGCTGTTACTAAATTATCATCATTACATGAATTCAAATTCTCATTATAATCAGATGTTACCAAATCATCATCGTTTGCTTCTTGTAGTTTATTTATATCTACAGTATTAAAATGACGAGTTCAATCATTATGCATGGCTATACTCCTATTTATAATTTTCCTTCCCTGTCTTACAGTATAATTTCTGCAGTCTATAGTTAAATTATTTTGGAACATTCCTTTAACCCTAAAATAGCATAATCCAAATTAGTATTACACACTAAAAAGTTAACATATTTTTTTTTAATTTACCCACTTTAAGAAAAATACTACACTTTTTATTTATATGTAAAAACCCTTTTTCCTGACCAATAGTAACTGGAGGTATGATTTCAATTTTATCATTTAGTTTTTTAACAAATTTGAGTGGCAATATTGCAACAGTGGAACCAGTGTCCACAACACATGGTAAATTACAATTATTTGTATATCCATACACAATTTGTTGTCAAACATTAGGAATATTAGATTGTGAATTGATTGGAAGAGTATCAGAGGATGTTGAATTATTTCTAAAAATACATTTTCTTTCCCAATGATAAGCATTATTTACACCTCTATTTGTGCATATTCTACAAGGCCTAGAAGGGTATGGATTCTGAAAATAATTATTTTGAAAATTTCTAGACCCTTAAAGCTGAGATTGTCTCTGTGGAATCCAATTCCTAGGTGCATTATTGGGCCTAATTTGTTGAATCCAATGCCTAGGTGGCTGAAAAGGCTGAAAATTTTGTCTAACTGGTGGCATTTGAAATCGCGGAGAAGACAAATTAGGTTGTCTGGGTGGTGAATTTATTATTTGGCTTGAAACTTGAGGGGTAGGAACTTCTACAAACTGTTTAACAAGCCAGTACCATTCAGTGGTACTTTCTGGAGGATTTACAATAATACTATTTTGATACTCACGTTTTAATCTATCTGTTAAACCTTGTAGTAGAATACTTTCACAAAAATGTAGTTTTCTCCCAATTTCCACTTTTTTGCGAAAATAACTTTCTAAATTATCTAAGTTATCCAACTTTAGAACTGATAAATCAGAAAATTTTGGAATATTTAAATCAATAAATTTTTCTGTCAAGATTTTTGAGATTTGTTCATAACTAGTACAATTCAAACATTCATTTATATTGATATTTAGTGCTTCACCTTGCAAATATTGTGAAACAGATTTAAATTTCCATTCTAAATTTTTGTTTTCCCTATCACACATTTCATTAAAATAATTCAGCCAAGACTGAATTTCCATTCCTGTACTAGGGTCAAAAGCTATTAACTAAGGATCAGCCATGGTCTGTGTATTCACGTTCATTAAGATAAAAGAAGCAATTCTATTATTCTCATAAAATCCAGATCTCAGTAACATTTACAATAAAACTAATAGAATTCTTTCATTTCAACAACAAATAAATTACTATATCATGTTTTAACAATAAATAAATAAATAAACCTCTGTAACAAAACAAGATAGAAACAATAATAAACAAATCAACTCATTCCATGTCAGTTTTTCTCGCCAGCAACATTTACATCCAGTTCCACATTATCTTCTTTCTTTAATTGATATAAAACACTCGCTTCATTTGTATATTTTAATCACATCCATTAGCTTTTACGCTGTATAACTAATCCATTTAGTAAGGTCAGGCCAGAAAGTAATAGCTCCGTGCTTGTCACCTGAGATCCTGTTGACTTAATAATGTAATAAAGTGACATATTGGAGCTTAAAAAGTCAGTTGTCGAAATCTGTTTTAAGTTGGGTTTCCATGTATTGGCACTCAGACATAAGGCCGGATGGTTGTATCACTCCTAAAATGGTTGCACTCTAGATGGAAGCAGTCGAAATTTGCGTTTCAAAACTTTATTACATAATCAGTAACAACAAAGGAAGAGAAATGTTCTAGCAGTCGTGATTATAATGATTTTTTAATAATCTCTATGTGACTGACGAAGTTTTCAAATCTTTACATTATGAGGTCTTAAAATTACTATGATGATATTATCGAAGAAAAGGTGTTGTTACCGGTACCAAAGATCTCATTAAGTACGGTATAAATATCACTGGGTTCGAACATGGCAGTCATCGTGGAAACTGGACGTCTCAAAAAAGCTTCGAACTCTCAAACTTCCAAAAAACAACTCTCTCTCGTTCAGTGCCTTCTCTGATTTTTGTTGCGCGTACGTATTTAAGTTACTCTCGCGCAAAGTGACGACCAAGTCACCTGACTTCCCTTCTCCAATCATAACCGCTTTAAGAAGGACTTATTAACACTTCCGGTGAAATAATCTTGAGGTAAATTTACTTTCGTAGAGCGAAAAGACTCTTCTAGAACAATCTAATACTCTCGAACTCAAGTACATGTCGTGTAAACAAACAATACGCTCGGAATCGAGAGTACCGGCTAAAAATAGATTTCAGACGATAATTTTAGCTTACGCTACAGAAAAGATAAAAAGGAACTTATTGATGCGGAATAAAAATTAGAACATTAAAGCATTGAAATATTATAAGAGACATTTTGATATTTTAATAAAAGAATGATTTTAAATAAACAGGTTTTTTTGAACGGGATAATTTAGGAGTTATGACATTTTAGTAATCAAATAAAGAATTTAGAGAGGTTTGATATACACGGGAAATAATAGTGAATTTTAATAGGGATTTAAATAATAAAAGGGTTTTATTTAAGGAATATAAGTAGTTAACGCCATTTTTAGATTTAAGCAATTTGGAATAAATATTATTAGGTGGATTAAGACGTTATAACTTTGCATATGGAGACTTATCGATTAGTTTAAGAATAGGTTTTAATTTAATAAGCCTTTATAATATGGAATGTTATTAAAAGGGAAATTTATATAGAATAATGTTAACCTTGGTGAAACAAAAAATTTCAATTTTTTAATATATATGTGTGTAAAAAGTGTATTAGCCCTATTAATTAGTCCTAAAATATTGAACAGAACTGAAAAGTGTTGTTGAATATTTTTTTCTATATCTTCTAAAAAAATTCTTATACGATAGAGGATTAATTAACTTGAAATTAGCCTACACTAGAAATTAGGTTACTTGAAATTAGCCTTGAGCCAAGGATTGAGTTAATCAAGATTTGTTTTCAATGTATAAGAAAAATACACTCAAAGGTTCTTTTTAAAGTTATGAAAAAGGAAAAAAAAGGAATGTGAAACACATTTTTAAGTGCATTATTAAAATACTAAATATATATATATATATATCTGAAATATTTCTATGATATTCGGCAAGATTAAGCTAATTTATAAAAAAAAATTATTTTTGCAATAAAAATAAATGGCTCAAAATTCTATTAAATAATATTAATCTTTTGAGTTATTCCTTAACTAATATATATATATTTATTTATATATATATTTAAAATGAAATAACATGTGGGAAAAACAAAGGAAGAGATATTATAAAAATCAATGGAAAGGATACTGCAAGAATTAAACATAATAAAAAGCAAAATCAAAATATATGTTATTTCCTCAAATATTGTCAGCATTAAGCCTAAAACTAACAATATATATATACATAATATGTAAAAATGTAGCACTTGCAAAGAGCAAAAAGATATACGACACCGAGAAAATAACAAAATCCGGCTACCTCTGTTAACACATTACCGACGGGAAACGAGAAATCTCGCTTTTATTCAAAAACATCATTGACTAAGGGAATGAATTCTACCTTATAGAAAATGCATTTATATCATGTTGTCTACATTTTTTGTAGTTTCTAAGACATTTTATATTAAATGCGTACACTGAAATATATTTACTGGTGCATAAACTTGAGAACCTATCAAGGAAACCAATTTACGAAATACTTTCAGAAGAGGGATGAAATTCTACTGTTTTAAAACAAAGATTTCACAAAACACACCGTCGTCGGTTACGTTTTAATACCACAGTTCTAATTAGTGCACTACATCAAAAATGAATTTTACAAACATTATAAGATGTAATAAATCATTTATTTCATTGGGTGTTTTTTATCTTTCTAAATATCACTTATAAGTAAGATTATTAAGAGTAAGATTCTACTTTTAATATTACCTTTTTTTTTTTTTTTTTTTCAAAAAATATTTTTAAATTTGCCAAGAGATGATGTTACATTAACCCTTTCAGGCGCAGAGTAATTCTTTTCGTAAAATGGTGGAGTGATTGATTGACACCAGAATTTACAAACAAATTTCTTATAAAATAAATTCTTGCTTTTCTTCGCATTAATTTATAAAAGCAAAATTTTATTAAAATATTCTGGGTGTCGATTGCCAGTTTGGAATTAAAATTAAGTGGTCACATTTGTGAACACTGATTATAATATTATCGCTATACATAGAAAAACTCTCAGAGATGCACTATATTTCTAAAAGTCCCCGGATATATTTGATTATAAACCTTTTATTGAATTTCCAAAGAAATACTTGACGAATTGTTTTTGAACTTCAGGGAAATAAAGAAAATATTTGACCACTTTTTTTCAGCGAAAATTTAGTCATGAAGGAAATTTGGGGACCAACAAAAAAATTGGATTTAAAAATTTTCTTATTACACTGAATAATAAAAAGCTGGAAATGATCTGTATCTGTAAAAAATGATAGCATAGCTGTAACGTTTGTATCCATTTGTGTAAGAATAGAATGTATATGCATGAAGAGATAAACTTAAAAAGAAACATCTATGTGCTTAATTTTCTGTTTTTAACATACTGGGTTGTCAAGCAAATTTAATGCCATTTTCAGAAAACTTGACAAAGTGCAGTAGAATATTACACTATAATTAAGAAATTAATATAACGAATGTCTGATAAACTATGAACATTTATATAAATGAATTTTAACAGCGCATGCGCGAGTGATAGCATATTTTATATTGCATAATTCGGTAGTCAAATATTATATATATTGGACATATTGAAAATTGCAAGTCACAGATCGCGAAAACACAGAAATATAGCTGAGATGTAGTAAGCCCAGTTTCAGCTATTTTTTAAAAGTAACTGGATGATAAGGGATAGTTCATAAACTGTAATTTATTTAATACTACCTGACCCTCTCGGCGTTGCCTGTGCCCGTGATAATGAATTTAAACAAACCTCAAGTTCGTATGATTTTATATCTGTAATCCGATTTTGTATTAAATTATATTTTTGAATGAAAAATTCACGAAAAAATATTGATATTTAATGGTAAAAGGGCTCGTAAGAAGACATTTTCTTATTTTTTTCACGTAGAGTCGTTTCATAAAAATGTTCTTGCTGTTTTAAAAAAATGTTCTTGCTGTCCGAATAAAATTTGGAATTTTCCTTCCAGTATAAAAATTTCGTGAAAAAATATTGTTATCTAGTTGTAAAAGCAATATGTTTTCTTCTCGCTTTTTTGTTGTTGTTTGTTTGTTTTTGCGTCGGCTCCTTTAACATAACAATAAAAAAATAGTTATCACCTTCCGAACTCTTTAAAATTCTAATCGGTTATAAATATAACAATATCCAAGCTCTCTTCAAACTTTCGTGAAAAAATATGCACATTTAGTAGTGATTACATGAGTCGAAGCAGAGCAAACCACGCCAAAAAACCATGCCTTTTTCGCGGTTTTTCTTTCCAAAATTTCTCAGATTTTATTTTTTTAAATACTTACGCGTCCGAATATTTCAAAAATTTTGTAGGTAATGCAAATATGGTCTACCTAGATGCTCTGGATTGTGTCGAAATACTGACGTTTAGTTACTTTTCCGTAGGAAAGATATCGTCTTACTCAGGCACAAAATGACCTGCATTCGCCGGTGTTTTTAAAGAGTTAAAACCGTATTTTTTAAAACTAATTGCACAGTCGATTAGAAAACAGTTTGAGCTGTAAAAGCATATTTTTGGTTTGCGGTACCTCTGAAATTGCGCTCTAGAGGGGCGTTACCATAAGGAGGAAAACGTCCTTCGGGAAAATGACCTTTTTTGAAAAATTTTGTTCAAAGGGTTAACAACGATATTTTTTCAAATTAATTTCGGAATTTGAGAATTTGAGTACGATCTTTCCGAATATGTCTATATTGGGTTTAACTGTACCGAACGGTTTGTTCAATTTAGGTTAAAACAAAACTACGAAATACCACAAAAAAAACGCACGTTCAGTTCTTCATTTTCTCCCGTTGCGTAAATCGGGTTCTGAGCGTGTGCGAATTTGCCGTCTCGGAAAGAAAGATATGAGTTTTGATGATTTTTTAATTAATATCTGGGCTAATTATGAAAAAAATAAACACCTGAGCCTCAGGTGCATCAGGACCTGCCTTGGACTATCCTCACCCAAATTTTCAGACCTCTGAGAATGGTAGCTGTAGCCATCGCCAAAAAACAAACAAACAGACAGACGCACTGAGTGAAACTTTCTTTTATTAATATAGAAAAAATACTGTAATATATGAAACGCAATAATAATATGAAATTCAAAACAATATATGTGATGTATTTTTCTTCATTTATAAGTATGTATGTGTAGTTAGAACATTAATATTTTTATGTAATTCAGTGTAATTATCTTGTGATTTATGGATGAAAACGGCAATTTGCGGAAAATCACTTATCGTTCAGTAATTTTTAGATTGTAATGAAATGTAACTAACTACATCGTCGATAATTTCCTGAATTTTCAGGATATTTTACTGGCATTTTTATGTAAGCTGCTCTATATGGTTTTGTGAAACAAAAATGTGCTATCATTTGTGTATACGCAGTTAAAAATTATTACATACAAATGCTGATATTTCATCAAATATTCAGTATATTCATTTTCTAATTACAGTATAATATTTCTACTGCACTTTGTCAGGTTTTATGAAAGTGGATTTAAATTTGGTTGAAAACACCGCATGTTATAAACAAACAACGTGCCGATATTTTTTTAATAAAAAAAAACATCATGATTATACGTGATCTACTTATATAAATGTATACAAACGTTGTACAGGGCCTATGATATCATTTTTTACAGGTACACATCATTCAGAGCTTTTATTTATACAGGGTAATCGCAAATATTATTTTTTTATTATTATTCACTTCGTTGTTATCCCCCTAATTGCCCTCGTAACTAAATGTCCAGTGAAAAATATGAGTTCAATTATGTTCTTTAAAGCTCTGGCATTGAAGAACAATTCGTCAAATGTTCCTCCAGATATTCGACAAAACGTCTAAAATCGAAAGTGTTCGGCAATTTTTGGCCATATAGTATATAACTCTTTTCATAATAATAATTTTTAAAAAAAGGCGCTTCCGTAATTACATTAATAGAAACTGTACTGTTTTATTACATATTTATTGTAGCTGGGTATGTTAAAAAATGCATTTGTGTGAATATAAAAACTTTACTTATAGAATGCTTTAAATATTATTTTTAGCTTCTTATTTGGCAAATGTTTGAAATTTTTTATGTTAATAGAAAAAAATTAGGCAAATAAAGAACAGATTAATTTATATGTTTCATATTTATTTTTGAATATATACTCTTATATTAAAATGTCTTTGCTCGTGAATATTTTGTCTAAAATATAAACTTTGTATTATTTGATTTATTTATGTGTTTATATATATATTTTATCTCCACACAGCTTTCTTCTTTTGTTTTTATTAAGTTAGTCTTTTTACTTTTTTGATGCCTCTTGATTTATGAATTCCAATAATTAAGTTTTAGTGTCATTCTGCAATTTTTGCTCTTTTTTATGAGTTTGCCATTAAATAGTGTTAAATAACTCATGAAAATTGAAGAAGATTTTAATTATTTAACATATTCTTTTCTATAATATTTTATAACGTCGCGAACTTCATTCGCATTATGCTCTGTAGTTAATTAAGATCCTTTATTAACATCTTTCTTCAATCATATAAATGAAATTTGTTAGTTCTCACGAACCGGATGCCCCTGAACTTGCGCCAACAGACAGAATAATTCATCTGACTTGAACATTATTTCAATGTCTTTGTACATGAAACGACACTTCATAGTTTCAAGATTCCATTTCTTGAATCCAGCTAAATAAGTTTATGATTATCTTTCAGTTTTCAAAGGAAAAAAAGAAATGATATTAGCAGACATCTTTCTAATTGATGGCCTAATTCAAATCTTTGAAACTGAAAAAGTATTTGGTTTTGAATTTTTTTTTAACTTAGTTATAAATATATTTAAAATTCAAACATAGTTAATATAATTTATTCTTTTAATGATTGCAATATAAAACTAGTCGTTGGGGCCACCGTAATACTTACCCATCATGGATATGCATAATGTACAATATTAAAATAAAAATGTGTAAACTACTTATAAAATGCATTGTAATTCAAATAAAATCGTGGCTTGATGACGTCATAAACTTTAAAGCGAGGCTAACGAAAAAGAAAGGCTACCGCGGTGCTTTGCGCGTATCTTTTTTTACAGACCGCGGGAGTCACGTAATGCTCGAATGCACCAATGCAGGTGTATGAAAAGAGCATCACGTCACTCTAGCGGTCTGTAAAAAAAGATAAGTGGAATGCACCGCGGTAGCATGTCTTTTTCGTTAGCCTCGCTTTAAAGGCTCGATTACTAAATTGCTTGAAAGAGGTTTTTCCTTATAACTCCAAAAATAATAATCCTATTAACTAGCGGTTTATTGCAGCTGATTAAGCGTCAAATTTCCAATTAAAATATATCTTTAAAGTGAAATTTGGATGAAATACAGGGTCATGATAAATCGAAGAGTGTGGAAAATAGGATTCCAAATATCTCGGCAACTCATTATCCGATCGACTTCATGCTTTATGCAAAATTTGTTTTTTTTTTATTGTCTTTTATATTCATTTCTTAAAATAAACAGTTTCGAAAAATTTTATATATCTTTTATCAGAACGAATATTTCGAGAGTCCGAAAAAAATAGTTCCGGTTAATCGAGGTTATTGAAATGAAATAGGCTTCTTCCCATTATTACATACTAAGTACATACCAAATTGCAAGTCCCTATCTCAATTTTTTCGGGAGATAGAGCGTTTACAGACACACAGACGGACGGCAATTTTTTTTTTCTAAAAATATGTTTTTCGGAATCTCCAGCGTCTGAAACGTGTAAATCCGTCAAAAAAAACTTTTTCGATTTTCAAAACGATTACAAGACTTACCCTATACTACGTATGATGGGTAAGTAATTAGTCTCTCTCTTGAATTTAATAATAGTTTTTTTATCGTGTACTTTCAGTGGCAAATCTTATGCAATTTTAAATTTTCTTTTAAATATATACATTTCTAAAGAAAAGATAGCACAGAAAGAATAGGGGATGTAACATTCTACAATTTAGTCAAAAACAAATCAATCTTATCTAGATTAAAATGCATATATTTTTAATGTTTTGTTAAATAAGCATTGCCTATGAATATGCATAAGTATATGTTTTTCCTATCTGAATACGAGACATATAACATTTATTGACGTATTTCTTATGTGTTCTATTTTATTTCATTATAATATAAAATGCAGTTATTTTATATATTTCAATAATTTTATGCTATGCGATAATTTACGTTTATCTATGCATATGTTATGTTATTCATTAAATTCAATAAGTACAGTGTTCTAAAATTATTTTTATATTGATTATTGCTCATTTTGTCTCAGATTCTCCCGTAGAGTCTGTCAGGTTTTTGATTATTGAAATGTAGCTATATTATGTGTTTTACATTGAATGATATCAACTTGCATCTGGATTTTTGAAGGATTTTTATGTAATATCATACTAGCTGAGTGACAACCTGATTAGTTACATTTGCAGGGATGCCACTAACAAACTTTTTGACTACCACTATTTTCAAACAATTATCTTTGCAGAAGGTTTCTATAATATGTGCAAGAGAAATCTTCATAGAAGATTATTGATTGGTAATGGTGGTCAAAATAGCGAAAATAGTCGCCAGTGGCACCCTGCATTTTCAATACACCAAGTCTTTCAAACAAATATAATTTTGTTGTACAATTGAAAAAGAAAAGTATTAATTTTATTAAATTCTCATAGTAAGTTTGAAATGATACTCAAAAGAAATATTAAATGAAAGTTTCGAAATTTACATGATTCTGATGCAATTGCGGCAAAATGTTGCAGTTTCTCATTGAAAATGTATCTTTTCAATTATGTTATTTTTACAGAGGGTAGCATTTCGTCCTTTGAAGAATTTGGCCCCTATTTTCAAAGAGCATAAAATGCAAATTCTTTGAAAATGACGTCGTTTTGACGCTACTATTGAAGCATATTTAAGTTTTAGGAATTAAAATTCATACTTTCTTTAAAGATGATATTATTTTTACACGTGAACGAATTTCACTTATATGGCTCTTCAGATCAGTCTTAGGTATCATCTATTCAAATTAAAAAATATTTTTTCTTTTAAATTTCAAACAGTAAATGTCATCAATAGAGATATAATAATCTCCACTATATCCCATTTCTCCTTTTTTTTCGCAACAATGGAACAACCCAATCGTTCTCATTTGAATTTATTACAGAAATTGCATTAAACTTTACAATAATAATAATATCAGATATTAATATTATTAATCTGATATTAATTAAATCTTTGAAATTTCGAAAGTTATAACATACTTAGATCCTTATAAATGATTTATGCTCTTTTCAGTTCGCAGTTGATCATATTTTTAGATAAGTAGATGTGAAATGCATACATACAGTGAGATTTTAAAATTATGACTTATATGAGCAATTTTTTTCTCATTTGTATACCATATATATATATATATATATATATATTACTGCGTACATTAGTGCATATAAAAGTATATCTATACATAAATCCATATAACGAGTAGCGCTAAGAAAACATACCTGAGAATATATGTATAATTCTTCACTGATTTACATTTCCTCTTATATGCATCCTTTTAGATTTTCTTGATTAATTTAGTATTAGTTTTTCAAAATTCAGAGATTCATTATTTTTGTATGGTGTTTATTTTTTATTACTTTCTTTCTTAGTGTTTTTCATCTTGTGAAACATATTAACACACACACACATGTTAATATATACACATGTCTATACATATTTCTACACATTCCTGGGTTTTTTTATATCACATGTGATACGTCATGTTCCAATAATTGATACAGACATTTTCAAAATTTTAAGAAAATTGGCATCTATAGATGTCGCTTTAAAAGCAAAAACTTTCAGCTATGCAGAAATGAATTAAAATGTCAAAGAATTTTAACGGTTTAATTTTTATGAGAAAAAGAACAGAGGTTTATGGTGAACCTCAAGAGTAAAGAGGATAAAGAATTAGGTGGGGAAATCCTAATGATGATTATCATGTATAAGAAATTGTCATTGTCTAAAAGCTTTTATAAATAATTGTAATAATAATAATTGTAATAATAATAAATGTTATTAAAATATTCTTTTTAAGATAAAAAGAATGACGCAGTCTCGTTTAAAAGGATGCTTCAATTACAAATTCTGGATGATTCTATAGCCATTTATTGCCTGTTATTTAAAATGAAATACTGTTGATGTGTATGAAACTTATTTGCGAAAACGAAGAAATTTTTTGATTATTAAGGTAAAAAAAAAAATTGTTTCAAACTTTTAAATTTGAATAGCTGTTTTGAGCTTAAATATTCATTTTTATTGAATTTCAGTAGTTGTGTTTTATCTATCTGAATGCACCTCAGGATTGTAAAATTATCAGTAACTTTAAGCATGACCTAAAATAATGTATGAGAGGAGTACGTACTTATAAAACAAATCACCGTGATTTCTTTAGCGTAATGACCCCCCAACCCCACTATTTTATGAAAGAGAATACAAATTACATCTCGTACGAGGCAAAACAACTTCTTAGCACGTGTCCTTTTGCTGCTGGGAAACAAGTTTTACAGATAACACTGGAATTCTAAAGTAGGAGAAATGTCGGTGAAGCCATGCGTTTTTCTATTTAAACTGGAGAGAATGAATAGAGAGGAAAAATAAAAGAAATAGTACTTAAAATAAAATACACAATTTCAATATTGATATGAATTTTTATCATGATATTTCATGTTTTATTGACAGGTTTGGTGAAACAATATATAGATCCTAAAATTGTTTGTAATTTCCAAGTAATAAGGATAAGTGAACATTTTTTAAACTATAAATCTTTGTATTTACAATTTTAAATGATATTTCATTTATTTCTTACACTTTTCTGAATGGTAAATTTTACAAATTTTAATGCTTTAATTTTCATATGACCATTTACTTTTCTCTTTTTCTCCCTAAAATGGCAATTATTTAAAAAACGAAAGAAAATTAAAAACGGAAGTACTGGTCAATTTATTTTTCAATTGATGAGATCAGAAGAGAAAATAAATGACGAAAAATAACATTAAAAAAAAGTACCTAAAAAATCATACTGAAAATATACAGAGCTACATTTTAAAAAGAAGTGTACGATTTATTTATTTTAGGTTAATTTAAAAATAAACATTTGTTACAAGAAAAATTTCCATATTTTTATCTTAAATTATTTTTGGTGAAAGTCTAAACAAGAATAGCTAAAAATAAATGTCGAAGTGAGAATTAATTTATTCTTGAAAACAAAGATATTTTTTTTGTGATTCTGTTTAATGTAGGTTTCGTAGTATTTATGTAGAAATTATACTCGAAGTTATATTCGAAATAGTATTTATGTAGCATAAATTTTCGATATAATTGAAGACAACCTGTTGCTACTAAAATTGACATCTGTTAGTTAACCACTAAACAATTTAAGGAAGTACTATGAATGGATTAATTTCGTTTTAGTATTTACGTATGTTAAAATAATTTTGTGTTGCAACATTTATACTTATATCGTTTTTATTTCTTTTACTACCTACAAAAGATCAACAGGTATAATCGTTTGATCAAGGCTGTTGCATGTTATTTTCACATAACATTAATTTCCTGTTTAATTCTTGATTGCGCTGTATTGCTATTTATTTAATTATTCTTTAATTAACTGGCATTTGATTTCTTCTATCTCAATAAAAGAAAGAAAATTGTGTATATTTTAAACATGGTGATAATATGACATAATTTATATTTTATTTGAGTAATAATTAAATCTAATTAGCACAATTTAATTGTAGCAACACTTAACAATCATACAATTAATATAATCTAGAGAACTAAGATTTGAATAACTTTAACCGATTCTGACAGCTCCGTAGGAGGACGTTAATCGTCCATGGGAATTCCGTCGGAGTAAGTTTGGTATAAAAGCTGTCAAACTCAGTATACACTTAATAGGAACCTCTCTAAAGAGCTGGAAACCGACAGAATCAACATTAAAGCTTTAAAAAGAGAAAAATGCTTCCAGAGAACCTACCTCGCTGTCGGATGTCAAGAAGGGACTAGCAGCAGCAGTTGGATAGGCCTGAGATCGCAACACAAGATGGCTAGCTTAACGTGAGGGTTGTAAGTCTGATCGGAAAATACGGCGCAGGCGCGTAAACCAGGCGAATGCTCCCCGTTTCCTTGCTGGAACTAGACTCCCGAACTTTGATTGGAGAAGGTATAATCTTCGCTGAAATAGTGTAGAGATTCTCTTGTGTTTCGGTATTCAGTTATGAATACCAGAACTGCATCAAGACTCCAGATAAATTAGCAGATAGTTAATGATTTTGATCATTTTCCCGTTAACAGAAGATGCTAGATAAATGAAAAGATAAAAGTATTTTAATCATGAAAGCTAATTTTCATATTGTTTTAGAAATAATTAGCCAACAAAATGCACTATTCATAATAAATAACTGATAACAATCACACAAAAAATGCATATTTTTGTTCTTTAAAAACAGTAACTAACAATATCAACGTAGCAGTCTTAAAAAGAAGAATGAAAAATATACATATATATATATATATATATATATATATATATATATATATATATATATATATATATATATATATATATATGTATATATATGTAGAACTAATTCCCTTGTGAAAACCAGTTCTTTTATGTCACTTGTTATATAATATTTTTTATATTTGTTTTAGATATAATTTACCAAAAAGATGCGTTATTTGTAATGAATCAGTTATAATAACATAAATGAATTATGCATATTTTTTGCTGTTAAAATATAATTCTTGTAAAAAATTAAAGAAAAAATTAGTGCATTAAGCCTTTATAAAAACAAAATTGACATAGCATTCTTAAAAGATGAATGGCAAATACAAAATATGTTTATAAACAAAATTCCTTAGAGAAAGATAATCAATAATAAATAACTGATTATTATTACACAAAATATTATGCATATTCTCGTTGTTTACATACGGTGCCTGTGAAAATGCCTAAAAAGTTCATTGTGCTTTCAAAAGGAAGACTATTGATGTAGCATTCTTAAAAGATAAATGACACAAAATTATATGCATTGAACATAATCAGAGGAGGAAGGCTAGTTGCTGTATTTCACCACTGTATTTTAACACATTTATTATATATATATATATATATATATATGTATATATTATGTAACAAATATTAGAAATGTTTGCTACAACAACAAAAGACTTCGAAAATTTAGTTTCATTTTCATAACATATTCGAAAGTTCAAAAATTTTTCACTTCAAAAATCTTTTCAAAATCCGTCAGTATTATGAAATAAAACTCTAAACTATCAATTAATTAATGCAAATTCAAAAGTAAATCATAAGCAGTATGATGAAAGCTGCAAGACAAGAAATTTAGATAGAAATATAAATAAATATCGATATGCAAACGTACATGTGTACGCACATGAATTTGGACATAAATAAATAAATAAATAAATAAATGTGTACATAATGTGCGTGTATACACGAATATGTGTCTGTATATATTATTATTATTATTATTATTATTATTATTATTATTATTATTATTATTATCATTATTTTATTATTATAAAATTATTACTATATTGTTATGAAAAACAATTTATCAGAAATATTGTTAGGTTTTACTGATGAATTTATGATGCAGACAGCTTCAATTGCAATAACTTTCTAAAAAATTCTAAAGTAATAGAGTATGCCTATTTAACTTTTAAAATTACAGTTAAAATTATTCCATTTTTGAACATATCAACATTTTAGAAAAATTTACTTTAGAAATGTTTGTGTTAAAGGCTTTGATCCCAATTTATAGTGAAATATTTCTCTAACCAATTTTCCAGCATTCAAGTGAGTTGAAGCAATTTCGGACAATAAATGCAAATCAAATACTATACCAAATATTATACCAAAAGGAAGCTACAGTTGGCAACAGATACGATAGATATCGTATGCTGTGTTACTTCGACACAAAGGTCGCGTTTTAAATCTTTTAAGTAACTGTGCTAACAAGAGATTGCATTATGTTTTAGTTTTTCCAGGTTTGGTATATCTTGGAAAATTTACTGTGTCTATTTCTATTTTTTAAATTATTTTGTTGGTCTGAGTTTGTATTTGATTGTAATATTAATCCGTTCAGATCTGTCTTAAATGTCACTTGTGTTTCATTTCCAGTTACAGGATGGTCGTATATTTGTACTACTTTCTCTGAATGCTGAAAATGAATTTGGTTGACATTCATTATTCAACATCAGAGAAACATTTTCTAAAAGAATATTTTTCTTTGATTTCTTAGATGATTCCTAGTCTGCTTAGATTGTGTTTTTGTTGTTACTTTTATACAAACTTTCACAATATTTCAACAGAATAATGCATTGCATTATGTCACGGTTTGGAACACCGATTAACAGTTTGGCAGAAATGAATATGTGATCCTATTTGTGATCAATATTTATCTGGCTTGAGTTCATATGAACACTTATGGTTTAAACAATGAAATACAGGATTACTACTATTAATTCCATCCAAAAACAATTCCCATACACGGAAATTGGAGGTCCGGATATTAAACTAATAGTTTTACAGATCCTCCGTGTACTCAAGGGAAAATTGTTGGATCAATACTAACAGTTAACACTATTTTTTTTCACAAGCTGAGACTTCCATGTTATATTATTATAATATTGAAAATGAAATTAATATTTGTATTTTTAAGTAATTTCTATCCTTCAAAAAAAAATTAACGAAATTTCGGAATTTACAAGTTTTAAAATGTTTGCATTCGATGTGTGGAGAATTCTATTAAACACATAACTGTTATCTATCGCGTCATTGCTTTAACCAGGTTCAATAATAATTATAAATACAAATTGAAAATTGACTGAAATGCTATAAAATAACTCTTCATACAGTGGTGGTCAAAATTATAAGGACAAGGCAAAAATCGCCAAATCTTGGCTACACTTGGCCGGAAAATTATGCAAATTTAATAGCTGAAAAACAATGAAAAATTAAGAATATTTTTATAAGTTTTTATGGAAATATGTGGAAAATTCATATTTATAAAATGTATTATGGATTTATCGAGTCATGTGATATGGACAAAATTATAAGAACAACTGTATTTGTGTGTTCTAAAAAGTAAAATTTGCATATTTTTTGCTCTGCACACGGAACTTCCAGACGATAAAAATGCATAGTAAGTATTGCATAGTAAGCAATATTTTGTTAATTATGCCAAAACATTCATATTTTGCATTTCCCAATGTTTTGCATTCTATAATGATTTCTAGCATAAAAAAGTATTTTATGTATAAATTTCACTTTATTTAGTTCAGAAATAAATTTTTTCTGTGCAATTTTCAGTTGTTCTTATAATTCTGACCACCACTGTAAAATCGTGGACATAACCATATATGGCTCTGACTGGACAATAGAAGCACACAAGAAAAGAATATTTTACATATGTTTTAATCTTAGCCTTTTGAAATAAGGCTCAAATAAGACAACAGCTCCTGATACAAAATTTACATTATACTAAGAATTGAGAAAGAAACATTTTTATTGCCTGGAGAAACTATTTATTTCATATAAAAGCATTCCTAATTTCGAGTCCTTATTCTTCATGGTTAATCTATCATCATGCCGGAAATTGTCCATAGATTACAGTATGGTAAAAGAATGTTTGTTTGAGAAGAAGATTGTTATACAGTCCGTACTAGTAAACAAAATAAATAAAATAGTAGATATTGGTAGCCAATCATGGTTGATACAGTATAAAGAATTACCAAGTAAAAAATTCGAAAAATATGCGTTAAAGAGAAGGTGGACTTTCGAATGAACAAAAATCGATAAAAGATACGAATTTTTGTTTTTGTGTTATTGCCTTGTTAAAATCTAAAAGAAATATATAAAAATGTACTGTCATATATTTCGCAGAAAGAGTGTTCTCATATTTTAATATTACTTTAAGGTCAGTAATGAAAATAACATATCATAATATTTCTCAAATGCATTTTTCTCAAAACCAAATTTTCACAGTGTGCTCATCTTTAAAATGCTGCACGCATTTATTTTTTTTTTTTTCAAAATTCTCAGTGTGTCTAAGGAACAATTTTGATACACACTACAACAAATGTACGCATCCGTTTTGCAATGTTGGTTATTAAGGTACTCAAATTCATAATAAATTGTAATAACATGTGCATTTTTAATTATCATATTTTTATTAAAGCCTTTTAAGTAATAAAAACAAAACAGATATTTTTCTTTTAAAATTGGAACACACGGTTAATTGTTCTTAAAAAATCTAAATAATAGCTTTACAAATTTTTAATTTTCGATATATTGGATATTTTTCATTATTATTATTGAATTCGTTTCACAGAAAACTGCTTTGAAGAATTTCTGGCTAGAATAACTTAAATACTAAAAAAATATGTTTTTAAGCCCGCTGTCTCTTTAAGAGATCAAGTACCTTTTGAAAAATCAAAAGTTAGCCAAAGCTCTAAAGCTTTTTATCTTAAAAATTGTAAGACCCATTTGTACACAACTTTAAATTTTAAAGGAATATTTAAAGAAGCCTCTGTTTTGTAAATGTTGTTTAAGAAATTAAAAATATTTAATTTTTACTAATAGATTCATATTTTTAAAAGCAATTACGCATTGTGCGCATGCATGTACTTACAAAACTTAATCATGAGAGCTAAATTTTTGGTAACACTTAAATAAATTGTGAAATTAACTAATTTAGACTGCCTACAACCGAAGCAAAACTTGTATTATATCACTAATAAAAATTAAATATTTCACAAAAGTTGAAAAATGTGAAACATTTTTAAAAATAACCAAAGATAATTTTATAAATATTAACTGAATGTAAAATTTTAGACAATTTCGTGCAAATTCTTTTAGTCTACCGAAGAATTAATAGTCTACCGAAGATCTCAAAAAATCTTTTTTTTTTTTTTTTTATCGTTCGCACAAACTACAAAATAAACGTTTTGAATAAAATGATTTTAAAAAATAAACATTCCTTGTTCAGTATATATGGCGATAATTTAAAATATTTTTATAACTTTTATTCTAATGCAAAATTTTAAATGTGGTTTTGTTCACACAATAACAAATTAACGAACTTTTAATAAAAGTGAATTAAAAGAAATTCTATTTTTTAATCGAATTAAAGGTACCTGACCCTTTAAATCTAAAACCTTACAAAACGATGATTTCAGTAAAATAATACTTCGAAATTCATTCAAAAACGTTTAAAGAAAATTGTTGAACGCTGACAAAAGAAACGAATATATATGTATATATATACGAGTAAATGTTTAAATACACTTATCACAAGAAAATATGAATAAAATAAAATAACATTTGTAGTCTCGGAAATAATATGACAAAATAATTGTTCAATTTGTAAAGGGAATGGAAGCGATCGTGAGAACGCGTGCTTTTATTAATTTCAGAAGTGCATTTTAAAATGTTCTTAGTATATGGTGAACCTTTTTAACAAAAACTTGTACTGGCTGTTCAAAAAAATAACAAGCTGGAAATTGTACGTCAAACGTGACAAATGAGGTGCGTTCGTACTATAGCGAGTCACATAAATACACTGCTCAAAACAATTAAAGGATATTGCAGTTTTAGGTGGATTTTGTATCTGGGAAACTTTTTAGCTGATTGATACATGGTCGACAGACATAGTAGGTTATATGAGAATAAATTACACATGTTTGGCAGAAAAAAATGCATTTTATTGCGCATTTGTGTACAAAAGGAAAAAAACACAATTTGTGCATATGAGAAAAAAAGAATAAGAAAAGGTGTTTTCTTCAAAGAAAATCATTTTCAGTAGGGGGTATGGTTTCCACGGGCGGCCAGCAACGTTGAACACCTTTGAGGCATGGACTCAATGAGGCTATTAATGACGAGTTGGGGTATTCTGCCCCACTCTTCCAGAAGAGCTCTTTCCAGTTCTTGGAGAGTTTGTGGGGGTTGTTGGCGGCCAGAAACTCGTCTTCCTAGAGCGTCCCAAACGTGCTCGATTGGATTCATGTCTGGAGAACACGCTGGCCATTCCATTCGAACGATTCCTTCCTCGAAAAGGAAATCCTCCACCAGGTTTGCACGATGTGGCCTGCAGTTATCGTCCATTAAAATGAAGTTATCTCCGATTGCTGCAGCGTAAGGGACTACAATAGGTCTGAGGATCTCATCCCTATATCGGCGACCAGTCAGAGCTCCATCTCGAATGATGTAGAGGTCAGTGCGCCCGTCAATGGAGATGCCACCATACACCAACACTCCTCCACCGCCAAATCTGAAACTTTCGTGCACGAACGCAGGATTATTCCTACTGCCACGGTCCCTCCAGATGAAAATACGCCTATTATCCGGATGCACAGAAAAACGGGACTCGTCAGAAAACAGAATATTGCTCCATTCATTTCTCCTCCAGTTGACATGCTCGATTGCCCACTCCCTTCGGTCGCGACGATGCCTTGATGTTAATCTAACACATACCATCGGTCGGCGAGCATACAGACCTACAGCATGGAGCCGGTTTCGGACAGTCTGAGTTGAAATCGTGGTGCCTGTAGCCGAGCGAAGGTGTTGTTGGAGAAGAGTAGCGTTCATGTTTCGGTGTCTCCGAGCTGTTAACGCTAAATACCGATCTTCATTGGGCGTTGTTGCCCGTCTACGACCTTGCCCTGGTCTTCCGCCTGCACATCCACTCTCCAAAAAACGGTTCCAGATCCTGGAAATGACACTTTGTAACACTCCAATGGCTTGCGCTACTTCGGCTTGAGTTTGGCCCCCTTCTAACCTACCAACAATTCTCCAAGCTTCTGAATCTGTCAAATGACTTCGCTGAGACATCGTACTCATCGAAACAAAGCAATCACTGAATGCCGATCATCCTTGTCTTCATTCTCTTTTATCCAGTTGAAAGTCAAATTTCATTCGCTGCCGCTGAAGCGACGTTTTTGACGTCGAACTCAAAATTTGCATACTCCACAGTTTGAAAACCAGAAAAATTTGCATTTGTGATTCTCTTCTTCTTTTTTCGGCAAAAAAAATTTCGTTTATATCTTTATTTTATATAAAACTTCAAATATCCTTTAATTGTTTTGAGCAGTGTATTCAGATCTTTTCGGATTTTTAATTCTGTGAAATGAATTATATCGTCTGCAGATTAATTTCTGTAATAAAATAAGTATCTCGGTCGCTTGACGATTAAACTTCAGAAGCTCCTATAACAAAAAAGCACCGATTTAAAAAAAAAATTCAAATTTCTTAATAAATGTTTTTATTAATATCTCCTAAAGTTTTGATTCGATTTTAATAAAATTTGAAATGTCTCGACAAAATTCTGCAAAGATAATATATTTTAAATTGAAAACCATTCGGTTGGGTAGTTTTTACGGTGTTATATGCGGACGGACGGACGGACAGACAGACGGACAGACAGACGGACAGACAGACGGACGGACGGACGGACAGACGGACGGACCAAGCGACGACAATAGGTGCTACGTATTTATATAATTACGAACGCCCCTAAAAAGGAAGAAAAGAAAGAAAGAAAAGATGAAAACTAGGTGAAGGGTAATATGAAAACTAAGTGAAAGAAAAGATAAGACCACGAACTAGAAATGTTTCGTATAATATTTCGCAATTAATTAGAAAATTAAAATAAGGTCTCTCAAAAAAAAATACAGGGTGAACCAAAAGTCCTTGTTACATTTTAAAGTTCAATAAAATTCAGATAAATGGCTTACAAGAGTGTGTTTTGGTCGACGATACTTCTCAAGATAAAAAATTTTATTTAAAAAAATAGTTCAAAAATTTGCCTATAGATGGCGAACTACATTCAGAGATGCAAAAAAGTATTAAAAAAAACTCAAGCAGTTTATTTTGTACAACCTGTTTCATATTATTTCAATATATATATTCTACAATCACATTCAAACGGTACTCTTAATTTCATTCCAATTAAAATATGATAGTTGATTGTACAAAAATTATCTGCAACCGGTAAGTTGTATTTGATGTCTTTCGCCGATTTGAAGGCGTTGTGGCATCTGTAGGTAATATTTTGAACATTCTTATTTCGTTTCTTAATTTTCTTAAATAAAACTTTTGATCATAAGAAGCATTTCTATCCAAAACGCACTCTCGTACGCCAATGACATTATTTTTTATTGAATTTTAAAATGCATCAAAGACTTTTGGTCCATCCTGTGTAGTTCGTTAAGGTAGATGAAATATGGAAATGTGTTTCCTCAGTAACACCGTGCTCATGAATGACTGCTGCAATTTGTGTCTCTGAAATCTCACCGCGTGCAAAAAGACAGCGGACAGTCATTAACAAGAACGAAAAATCATGCGTCTAGATTATGTAACACTTTCAAACGCTTCCAACATAATTTTACAAATCATACCGTTTAATAAGCTGAAAGATAACATCTAAGTAAACAATTTGAAAAACACATAACATATTTAAAAACATAATTTCAGGAATTTCCAACGTATACAATATTCGGAAAAATAGCCGAATACTTTTATTCAGCCCTGTATATGATCTATAGATATATATATATATATACTACATAGGATGCTAAATTTTAGTTTAGTTAGGAAACGCGTAGCACAGTTTAAAATTTTCCTTCTGGAGTTTCTGTCAATAAACGGAAATGTGTTCGCGAACTTTTGTGCTTCCCTGTATAGGATCTACAGAATTTGCACACACCACGTAATAAACAAAAAGTGAGTTAAATTTAAAATCGCATTCAGTAACTTAAAACGCACTTCCAGGAATTATTGTTAACAGACAGTAGAGAATTCTTCTGTGTGTCCCTGTAAATGAACGATGACTGCTATACACACAATATTCTGTAGTAAACCTCTTCTAATGTACCTTAGTGATATATATATAAATTTCAATGCGTTTAAAATAGTGAAACATTATTTAAATAAACCGCAGACGATTTTTCTCCATAGACGTAATGTAACGGAATTCTTTTGACTGTCCCTGTAAATTAACTATAAGTGCTATCCACACCCTATTCCATATTAAGCTTCTTGTAATACACCTTAGAGATATATATCAATTACAATGTGTTTGCAATTGTGTAACATCATTAAAATAAACTTCAAATGATTTTTCCCCATAGACCGTAATGTAACGGAATTCTTTTGAGTGCCCCTGTAAAAAAACTATAAGTGCTACACACTTCAGTTGAAATAGGGAACGTGCTATAGATAACGATAATAACATATAAAAATTGCAAGGCAATCCGAGCATATTTACGGGAGTTAGAGCACGGACAGACGGCAGACGGCAGACACAGACAAACCGAAGTCATAAACACTTTTCAACTAGGTTGGAAAGTGTTAAAAAGTTGCATTTTAGACTTTATTTTAATTTTACTTTCTTCTATTTTGACAAGAAGAAAGTATTGGATTCATGAAAATTTCTGACTTCCGGTTTTCAACGGATTTACACGTTTTAGAAGTCCTGAACACGATTTGACAATTTTTAGAAAATGTCTGTCTGTGAGTCTGTGAGTCTGTCTGTCTGTCTGTCTGTATGTGGCAGAAATTTTGTGGGCGCTCTATCTCAAGAACTACTGCACAAAATTTAATAAAATTTTATATTAAGTTAGTCCTTGATATAAATTGGTGCTAATTAATTTTTGGTAAAAATACCCCAATAGGTGGCGCTGCTATGCGGCATTTTTTACAATTTCCGGAATAACTCTATCTCGAGAACTAATGCACTTACTTTCATGAAACTTGAGATTCAGTTAGACGTTGACATAAATAGACGTTGATTACGTTTTGGTGTAGATATCCGAACAGGTGGCGCTGCTATACCATTTTTTCCAGATTTTTGCTATAGCTATATTTCAAGAACTAATGCTCAGAATTTCATCAAACTTCAGAGTCAGTTATACCTTGACATAAATAGACATTGATTACGTTTTGGTGTATATATCCCAACAGGTGGCGCTGCTTTACCACTTTTTTCCTGATTTTTGCAATAGCTATATCTCAAGAACTAATGCTCGGAACTTCAGATTCTGTTAGACCTTGACATAAATAGATGCTGTTTACGTTTTTAGTGTTAATAGCCCAACAGATGGCGCTGCTATGCTACTTTTTTCATTATTATCACGATAACTATATCTCAAGAACTAATGTACGGATTTTCATCAAACTTCAGATTCAGTTAGACGTTGACATAAGTTGTTGTTGATTAAGTTTTGGTCTAGATCTCCCAACAGGTGGCGCTATAAATATAACTTTGAATTTCTAAGACTTTATCTTAGTATATTAGTGTTAGATAATATAAAAAAAAAATAACAATATTTACTAATAAAACTGAATTCAATTTCCTTAGTAATTCCGTAGTAGGTTTACTATTTTAAAATAATTGCATGTTTATTTCAAATTTTTAAAGTGATTTTAAAGACAGTAGAAAAAAAGAGAGAGAACATTCCTTGCTTCTGATCTACTAGTAACAACATGTCTTTTGGTTTCTGGAGAAGAAAGATAAATTCTTTTAGAACGTGTTGTGCTTTCTACACTTGTTATGGTATATATAAGATACTTCTTTCAACGGTAAACATGTGAAAACAGTTTCATTATAGTTTACAGTACATTTTACATTTAACTGTGCAGTTTACTGTCATAACGAAGAACAAGTTCCGAAATTAAGAAATTTAAAATTATTGACAATGGTGACATTCATAAAAATTAATTAATTATTTAATAATTGATGTTATATTTACTTTCTTTTACAACGTTTTAATAAAGGAATATATTCAAAACGTCGTCAGATGAATGGCACATATTTTTTAAGCTGTTAGGCATCAAAAAGGGTTACTTAACTAGACACTGGTAACATCCGCTACTATTAATATGTAACATAAATTTGTAATTTTTCAGTATAACATTTTATGGCAATATTTACATGCAAAATGTAATTGGCATGCAAAAATGCCCTAAAATTGGGTGCTTATACTTTGCCAATATTGATGCCACATTGGCGAAAAATACTTCACAATTTCATTGACAATCATTCAAAGTAAAACCAATAGCTCTGCAATAATGGTATTTAATTGAAAATATTTAAAATACAAGAGGGAAAATTTCTGCTATAAGGCCGAATATAGATTGCCACACACGGCTTTTATTTAAAAAATAAATAAACTAGCTGTAACTCATAATAAAAACGCAATGACAACAAACAATTTTAAAATATCTAAATAACAAATAAAAATTCCCCTGTTAAAGTGTTGAGTTGTTCAATAACCATTCGATTTAGAAAAATATTTTTCTACCACTGAGCATTTTTTTTAATGAAATTTAATTCATGTTGCTATGGCAGCAGACGATAAAACGATATCTTTGGAATAAGGGAATAAATAGAAGAAAAAATTTTGTTGATGTTTGTGATAAAATGTTTTTCTTTATTTTTTAAAAATGTACACTTTTATATTTTAACAGACTAATAAGTTTACTATAATTCGTTACTCATGCTATGGCCAGTATACACGATACACGTCGAGCCACAATGCCTTTATCATTATCTTTTTACGCGTAAAAGTTTCGCTACGGTACTCCAATGTGAAGTTTTGTAATTTTTGAAATCTAATATTTGAAAAACAACATAATCATTAGATTTGAAATTTATATCAAGAAAAATACAATTTTTTACCATTCAGTTTGTAAAACCACGCAGTTTGTAAAACAATTTTGTGACAAATACTTTTCGAGTTATTAATTTTTTAAGTAACTTCAAATGTTTCATTTTCCGAGATTAATCTGTGGCAACGATGGATTGCTGTGACTTTTCATAAACATGAAAAATGATAGAGATTGAAAGAATAAGCCACCCTGTGTGTGGCTAAAACATTCAATAATTATGTAATAGGGCATATCATTGCAAATACTTTCAATATAAAGCCATTATTAAAGCCTTTCATGGGGGGTGTTTCCATGGCGCAAATATTTAATTTTTATTCCAAACTGTCAAATGGCTCTCAGAATGTTTTTATAAATAGTTTTACTGTCATAATATACGTGAAGAAAAAGTTTTTAATTATTTTGAAATACACTTATTCGCAAATTCTGGTGTCATTTAATTATTTCAACATTTTAACAGTAGAAGTACTTTACCCTTGAAAATGTTAATGCCAGCTATAAAACAAAAAAATGGATCCCATAGACAAAAATCACCGTGTTATTTTCTTTTCTTTACATTATGTTTAGGTTTTGCAGATAATTTTTAACAGGTAAATCTTTTGCTTTAGTTAATGGTTAATACGTAAAAGAGGCAATCCCTAAAAATGCTTTTAAAATCACTAACACATTCATTTTTATTTAAAACACATTCAATTTTATTTAAATTAAAAGGCTTATTTTTAATTAAATTTCAGTTTCTGCTTTAGTCCGTTAGTTAACAAACACAATATTTTTGTGACAGCACATTAATTTAGAATGAAACGACTTGTTTTACATACAACTCTTTTATCATAGATGATAGCTATGATGTAAATTTTTTAAACACTTAAGGGACACCAGTTTGAAAGTTTAAAAAAAATCTAATTTTTTTTTGTATTTTCTGGAAGTTTATAATGTCTATAATATCGCTCAGAAGCCATTTTTTTTTATTTGAATTATTACAAAATAATAGCAACAAATATGGCGCTGTAGGTAAGTAAATTTTAGAGACTTTTTTTTTCAGATCTTTTTTTTTTTATCTGCCCGTTTTGATTGCTTGAGTACTGCTCTACCGATTTCCTTTAACTTTTAATACAAGCGTTCAGAATCGAATTCTCTGTGGCGCTTGGCAGGATTTTTTTTTTCTATTTTTAAGGTCACTTTTAAAAGAGATAAATTGATTTTTTAAACGCCGCTATTTTTACAAATATTTCATTTTTGAAAACCTCCAACGCTACGCCATTGCCAGTACGCTGAAGATAAATTACATTAACATTGGTTTTTATTTTGATATTTCAGGAATTCTCGGTGCAATTGGCCAGCTGACGCTTCATTTTCAAGATACCCTCGTTTATGTGGATTCTAAAGACGATGTGTGAATTTTTTTTATGAAAAAAATTGCGAACATTCTCTAAACGTAACTTAATACATTTGCACCCCCTCCCCCCAACATTTTACGTTCTTACTGAAACCCACAAAAAAATCCTCCTATATTTCCATGGTCAAAATGTCCTCATATGACATTCACAAGCTGATGTTAAACCAATGAAAGCGTTCTCTACAAACGTGTCGTTTGCTTTTCAATATTTTTAAACGGTTCCCTTTCAATCGTATATCGAAGTCAAAGCCTATCATGATAGTTTTTTTTTTAGTTATGTTGAACTATTTCAGTTTTTGTTTTCTGGTTTAATGTCTGTTTCAATTTTGAAAACCGGTGGGGATCGATCACCGACAAAGAATAAAACTTTTAAAAAAGTAAAAAACTCTTTCGTTAGCTTTTAGCACCTGATATCCTATGCAAAAAGGATCATAAAACAATATTCACATGCAAACGAGACGTTTGCAGACAACAGTTCCATTGGTTTAACAATTACTTTAGAATGACGTATCCTGACGATTGTGCCAAGACATTTTTTTTTTAACTATCCCCCTAAACCCCCATTGTCTCAATAATTCGATAATTGTAATTCTCTGACATTTAGTATTTTAAATATTCTCTCTAAAATAATTCAAATGTTGGTCTTGTATGACAATAATTAATTTGAACAATTAATTATTTTAATAATTATTGATGTCCTACTTGTTGTATTAATTTTAAAATGACTATTTTGTTTAATTAGTATTCTTTCATTAATTTCTGATTCTAAATACAATCATAAAAACAGTTATCTGTTACTTTTTGCAGGGTGCCCGTTACTGGAATAGTGTGTGTTATGATTAATTTCTATTACTACAATTAAATTTTTATTCACAATGATAAATGTGACTGTGAGATTGGTTAAATATTATTGATAGATTGATATAATAATAAACAAAAACAAAAAATCGTGCATAAACCATAGCTTATGAAACACTTTCCAACACATTTAGAATACTGTAACAAAACTTCACTGTTGAATAAGGTGAAAGATGATGTCTGTGTAACCATTTTTTGGAAAACGCATAATACATTTGAAAACTCAATTTCAGCAATTACCATCAAAAGTCGGGAAAATATACGAGTTCATTTGTAAAGCCCTATATATGATCTATAGATTTGTATGTATACCACATTATATATACTCTATAATTTAGTATGGTTAGGAAACTCATATCACAGTTAAAAATTTCCCTTCTGTAATTTACGTCAATAAACCAAAATGTACTCAAGATCATTTGTATAGTCCTGTATATAAGGGGGTCGGGCAATAAAGTGCGAAGCCACATTTTTGATGAAATAAATCTAACACTATAATGTGTTGCTTAATATTGTAAATTATAATATCCTACATATTATTTGTTTCTAATGTTACTTGGTGGCAGCATATGTCCCAGGTATCGTTTTTGCCCCAGATTTTTATGCCCCCACTGAAGATAGCTATTTACAAAAAACGTAATAATAATATCATTAAAGTAATGCCATATTGTTACTCAGAATATGTCATCTGTTACTAAGACATTGCCGTTAAAACTTTATGTTATATATATCTAGATTTGAGTATTTGATCAAATTTTCAAATTCAAATATCTCAAAAGTTCAAAAATGTGTCTTAGCACTCTCTTGGCCCGACCCCCTCATATGATCTATAAAATATATACACACCAAGTAATATGCAAAAAATTAGTTAAATGAGATTTTAGAAAATCTTAGCACATCTGAAAATGCACTTCCAGCAATTATTATTCATAGACAGTACTGTAAAAGAATTATTTTCCTTGTAAATGAACGATGAATGCTATGCACACCATGTTCTATAGTAAGCATCATATGATAGAGTAATATATAATCAATTATATCAAACCTCAGTAATATAATCAATTTCAATAGGTTTGAAATAGTGTAACATCATTAAAATACACCGCAAACGATTTTTCCCCATAGACCGTAATGTAACAGAATCCTTTTGAGTGTCCCTGTAAACGAAGTTTAAATTCTACAAACTTCATTTTCAATAGAAAACATGCCATAATAAGCTCCAATAACATATACCAATTGCATGACAATCCAAGTATATTTACGCGAGTTAGATCACGGTCAGACATACAGACAGGCTTCAGACAGACAACCCGAATTCATAAGCCATTTTCAACTATGTTAGAAAGTGTAAAAAGTTGGAATATAATAATTATAACCATTAACTGAAAAGTATGTTTGAAAGAAATTTTTTAAGAGTGTCCATTACTGGCACATTTACCCTATAGTAAAATTGAAATGTTATATTCTTTATCTTGATTCTCTTTAAAATTATTTTTTCACGGAATATTATTAAAATCAGTTAGGCTTATCTTATTGAATATTTTCTACACTACACACAACAGAAATATAAGAGTAAACCTAGAGTAAACACAGTACTACACTTTTCTTGAAAAAAAATAATAATACATTAATCCATTTTTTAAACAAGGGATAAATTCAACTTAAAGTAGCAAACAATTTTAGTTAGTTATTAATAAATAAGTTTAGAACAGATTGTAATCAATTTAACATTTACATATGCTATATGTAGCAAACATGTTTTAAATAAAATCAATAAAAGGAAATATAGTAAAATGGAATCTTGTGATTCTCTATAATATTTTTTGTTCTTGGAATATTTCATTATCGAAATATGTTAGGCTTACCTATAAGAATTATTTCTATTCAATACACAACAATTTCTAATCCAAAATATAATTAAATGTTGTTAATTAAATTAAAATTAAATTCCACACTATTATAAGCACATAAAAAAATATTTATATAACTTCACTATACCTAATGAAGCCAGTAAAAAATACTGAATTTAAAACTATAGCATTTTTTCGCCATTCTTAAGAAAGAATAAAAATTATGAATCGAGTTAGAAGAAATTGAGGCTAAAGATGGTTGATTGGTTTGTTAGCAATGCAGTCATTTTTTTTTCTGATATTTCAGCAGACGAC
The DNA here is from genome assembly GCA_963931845.1 of Maratus michaelseni. Lineage (NCBI taxonomy): Eukaryota > Metazoa > Arthropoda > Arachnida > Araneae > Salticidae > Maratus > Maratus michaelseni. The sequence continues at coordinate 262,591,868 of OZ007586.1, read as the reverse complement.
ATTTTAGAGAAAAATAAATCTTTTTATTTACATATTTTATAAATTATTTCTTACATCTTGAAACAATTTCTATTTTTTTTTTTCAATTGACGTCATTTGAAACTATATAGCGTAAGAATTTTTATTGGCCAGAACGAAAAATCGTATGCAGAAATTTCTGTTCATGCTAGAAAAGGGCGGTTTCACACTGTGATTTAATTTGCATACGCATCTCGTTATTCCCGAGATATTAACCAATTACTACAATTGTTTATACGAGAATCCAGGTAAAGTAAGCAATAAAAAAATAAAATAAGGAATCATATGCTTTGGAAATCTCAGTATTTAGCATTTAAATTGATCTCTTGAATGTAGCACCAATTTTGAAATGTATTTTACTTTAAATATACAATATTATATTGCCAAAAAACACCGTACACTTACGATTTTACACATTTTGTCGAATATCTAGAGATATAATTAACAAAATCTTCTGGAATTTTGGTAATATAAAGAAAATGTCTGACTTCATATTTTTTTAGTGAAGGTTTGATCAGGATCACTATTAGGGGACGAACCACAAATTAAAGAAAAAAATAATATTTCGGATCACCCCGTAAAATAAACTGCTTGAAATGGTCTGCAGCTGCAGTATATATGTGGACATAGTACAACATTTTTGTTATTTCTATAAGAATAACATGTATATTTATGAAGATATGAAGGTTTCTTTAAAAAATTCAAGACATTTTCGCGTGTTTTTAACACTTTCCAACATAGTTGGAAAGTGTTTATGAATTCGGTTTGTCTGTCTGTCTACCGTCTGTCTGTCAGTCTGTCTGCCGTCCGTCTGTCTGTCCGTGCTCTAACTAGCGTAAATATAATCGGATTGTCACGCACTTGATATATGTTATTGATGTTCACTATGGCATGTTTGGTATTGAAAGAGATGTGTATGTATAGTGCTTACAGTTACTTTAATGAACACTCAAAAGTGTTCGCTTACATTACGGTCTATGTGGAAAAATGATTTGCGAATTATTCTAATGGTGTTATACTATTTCAAACGTATTGAAATTGATATATAACACTAAGCTGTACTACAAGAGGTTTACTGCAGAATATGGTGTGCATAGTACTTATAGTTTCTTTACAGGAACACTCAAAAGAATTTCGTTACGTTACGGTCTATGGAGAAAAATCGTTTTCGATTTATTTTAATAATGTTTCACTATTTCAAGCATATAGAAATATATCTCTTTGTTGCATTATATGGGGCTTTCTATATAATAGTGAGTGTATAGAATCCATCGTTCATTTACTGGGACACACAAAAGAATTCGGTAAAGTACTGTCTGTAAACAATAATTGCTGGAAGTGCGTTTTCAGTTGCAGTACGCGTTTTTATATTTAACTAATTTTTGCCTATTACTTGGTGTGTAGAATATTGGTGTGTATTCTATAGATCATATACAAGGCAGCACAAAAAATCTCAAGCACATTTCCATTTATTGACGGAAATTCCAGAAGAGAAATTATAAACTGTGCTATGGGTTTCCTAAATGAACTAAATTTTAGCATTCTATGTAGTATATATACAAATCTATTTATCATATATATGAATGTACAAAATAATTAGGATATTTTTGGAATATCCTGAAATTGGGTTTTTAAATATGTTATGCTTTTTCCAATTTGTTTACTTAAACATCATCTTTCACATTATTAAACGGTAAAGATTTATAAAAGTATATTTGAAGTGTTAGAAAGTGTTACATAATCTATGCTTGATGCATGATTTTTCTTTCTTGTTTGTTTATAGCATGCTGGGTTTTCAATCAAATTTAATGTCACTTTCAGAAAACTGACAAAGTACAGTAAAAATAAAATAGTAGAATTATAATAAAAATATATTAAATATTGGACAAAATATGAGCATTTGAATGAAATAATTTTTAACTGCGCAAACACGAACAATACTAAAAAAAAAAATTTCATGATTTGGAAGTCAACTCTATACAGCAACTCATATGAAAAGACCAGTCGAAATTAGTGAAAATTCAGATAGATATCGGCAATAGTGTGAGCTGAATTTCAGTTATTTTCTAAAACTAGCTGGGTGATAAAGGATTTTCCACAGTCATTTTAATTCTTAATTTTTAATTTTTTTATATTTTTGTTTCTTATTGATGCTTTAGTTTTTCTTCGAAAACCATCAGAACAAGCCTATTCCAACAAAAAAAAAAATCAAAATCGAAGCATCCGTTCCATCACCAATCGTTGACATTCATTAAATAATAACTCCTTTGTTGGAAGTCAGTTAATAAAAAACTGACAATTTGTAGAAAATCCATTATTACCCGGTTACTTTTCAAAGGCAGCCGAGATTCAGCTCACCATACCACCGATATATTTATGAATTTCCAAGATATCCAACTGGTGTTTTTTTATTAGTTGCTGTATATTAGCTGTTCCAAATTAAAAAGATATAATATTTGGTATAGCTCGCGCATGCGCAGTTAAAATTTATTTCATACAACTGTTCATACTTCATTAAATATTTAATATATTTATATTCTAATTGTAGAATGTCATTTTTTCAAATTTTCTGAAACTGGCGTCAAATTTGGTTGAAAACCTTGCATGCTAAAAACAGAAAACATTCAAAAATGTCTTGAATTTTTTAAAGAAGTCATCGTATCTCCATGAATATACGTGCTATTCTTACACAAATGAACAGAAATATTTTACAATATTTAAATACGAATGTGCTGCAGCGACATATCATTTCGTGCATTTTATTTTACAGAGGGATCCCAAATATTATTTTTTTCTTAAATTTGTTGTTGGTCCCCTAATTGCCCTCATGATCAAATCTTCGTGGAAATATATGAGGTCAAATATGTTCTTTATATGCCAAAAGTTCTAAAAGACTTCAAGTATTTTATTAGATATTCGGTAAAACGTCTAAAATCGAAAGTGTCCGGTGATTGTTGACAATATAGTGTATCTCAGATTCGGTATCTGAAAATCTACTTTATTTACATAGCTCTCTCCTCAAAGCTACATAAAAATTATTCTTCATCTAACAAAGGAATCTACCCTAGTAGAAAATCATTATTGATTATATTGCTTATATTGGAGCGCAATATTTCTCTAATATTTGCATTCATCGAAAATACTTCCGATAAAATATATCAATAGTGATGAAATTTTGGTTGTACATTAGAAATATTGGCAGTAAACTAACACTATATTTCTTGCCAATATTGCACTAATATTAGCAAAATAAGTACCCCGTTGTCGAGACTATAATTAATGCCAATATTTAATATTGGAAAGATATGGCAAATATACAGCAAACCCAAACAATATTGGTTCAATATTGTTTTGCTAATCGGATAATATACAGGTTTATCCCTAAAAATTAAAGTTTTTTTTTCTATATGCATAATTACGGTTGACAGATGACAGCATTTTTAGAGATTAATACCTTTGCAAAATACTGCCAAGTATATAAAAGAAATGTAACTAAATATGATAAAGTCATCCATAACATTCAAGGACAACATAAATAATGAATTAAATGTATATAATTATTTATTAGGGATTAATCCTTAGCACTAGGGATAGTAGCTATGTTAATACACACATTTTCTCAGCTGTACGGAATAGTATCTACTTTAGAAAGAAGATTAATTCTAATGAATTGGGATATCTAATGAAGCAAAATCAGTCTTTGTTTCTCAAACACGAATATAGCGAAACAAAAAATTTGGATTATTCTTTTCAAATAAGCTGCATTGTTATAACCAGATTAGTAACAAGCGTTAGAATTGATTGAATTTTTGACATTATTTGAAAATGGATTTATTATGTAAACTCATAATAAACTTAACTGATTAAAATAGAGAAAATTATTTATTTTTCGCCTTTAAACCATACAGATGTGATTCCTTCACCTACAATTAGCAAAATACTTATTATTGAGAAACTTGTACGTCCTTTTGAAATTTTTACTACTTTAAAATTAAGTATGCGATATACCGATGCATTAAAAATAACATCAACACAACTTAGTGTTCCTGTTGTGCCGAATACAATTTTTATGTGGGAAAAAATCTTGTTTAACTCATATACTAACATCATAACTAAACACCGCCTTGTTCATATGAAACTTTTTTTTATTTGTTATAAATGGTTGTGTTATATGATTAAAACAAACCTCCATAAATTTTGATGACGAAGAGATTATTTTGATGAATGAGTTTTAAACATTGTTACATATTCTAGTTTAAACATTAAACATTTAACCATACGAATATTATGAAATGGAAAACATTTGTCCTCAAAGATTTGTGGCTTATTTAGGATTTATTTTAAATAACATGTATTGTGATGAGCGCCTGGTACAATATACCTCAGACTACCTACCATTATATTGTTGATTCAATTCCTTGCCGAGCATTCTCAATTTGTAGTCGAAAGGTGGTCCTACGTCGTTTTAAACATGTGGTCATAATGTAATGCTCATTGGTGTATGGTGTCACGTTTTTTCTCATTTTTCCTATGCGAAATATTTTGTCAATTTGATTCCTTAATTTTACGAAGATATTATGTTAAATCTCACCGATTTACTAAGCTACATGGCAGTATATTTAACCCGTCCGCTACCAGCACGGCGAAAATGAAGTGTTTGCCTTCTGGAGTTTCAATGTAAACAATAATTTTTGTAAAGCAGTGCAACACATAATAGAAAAAAAAAGAAGTAATTTTAATATTTTAGACATACTAAAGTTGTTACTTTCTTAGTATTCGACAATTACAAAAATATGAATGTAACAAACATTGGCAATTTAATAGAAAACAAACTAATATTTGGAAAGAAGATTATGTTCTACTAAACATTTAAAAGTAATATAGCACTTAAGTATGCTAATTTTTAAATACTTTTATAACAAGCTGAAATATGGCAAAGCCACTTAGATAAAGTGCTTTAGAGTCCAGATTTTTTGCTAATGTTTTTCATACGTTCCTCTTTTCTTTTCAGCAACATCTCAGCTCTGCCACAAACTGTACATTTGTCTAGGAACTTTGAGCAACTTCCATGTAACCAACAGTCGCACTGAATGCACTTGATCCAATCACATTTTTCCGAGGTTTTATTGTACTCTTCTAGACACTCTGAACACTCATTCTCATTCACTTTAAAAAAATCATCGTTTTCTGAATCGTGGTGGGGAATTTCATCATCAGCCATATCATCGTCTGTTGCAGATTCTCGCTTTCTAGCTTTTGACTTATTCTTAATCGCTTCTTTTTTAGAAAGTCTTGAGACATCTGGCAATTCGCAGCCGCTATTTTCTCTCTGCTACGGTTTCGCTTTTATAGGTCTCGTTTTTTTCCTTGCTTTGCTTTTTCCCCATCATAAGCTTCTTTTTCCTGCTGTTTTACTTTCTTTTCCTCAATGACTTCTGATGATGTAAGTATGAGCTTCTTGCCTTCTTTTATTATGCTTTCTATTTTCATAAACTGGAACAGCTGAAATTTCTTGCAGAAATTTTGTTGGAGCAGATTGTGTAATATTTTCGGCAGTTGGAACTAGATCTTCTTTATCACTTAATGGCCAGTTGATTGTTAGGGCAAGCGACTTTTTGTGTGATTTTAGTGATGTGCATCGTTTGGGGAAATCTTGGATCAGCTGCTTAGCGGATGGCCTTGAGAGTTTGTTCGACCAGTTTGAAGTGGATTTCTCCTTGAATAACTGGTGCTGTGACTCATGTTGTTTGTCGGACCCAACGAAAGCTCGATTTGGAATAGCTGTTGGATTATATGGAAATATTCCCGTTGATTCAAGAGACACAATTTCATTTTGTGCGGTAGCACTTTCTTTCCATGCTGAACTGAGAAGTTCTCCCACCTGAGCTCGTCCTAATTTTCTGGGATGACTAGGAAAAGAATGGCCATTCATCCATCGTTGGCATGCTTCGTACCAAAAATGCTTAGGTGTTTTGAAAAAACATTGATCTAATGGTTGAAGAAAGTGAGTGGAATGACTTGGCAAACATAGCAAAACTATGTCATTTTGAGCTGCGAAATCAAGGAATTAATAGCGCTCGTATGACTAACAAATTTATGACTAACAAATTGTGCTTTGCGAGGAATAAAATTATTTTTTAGCCAGTCAGAAGAAATGTCTGTGTTTACGTACGATGACTTTTTGAACATCGCTATGTAGAACCCAGGGGTTATTTTGTCTTCCCAATCAGACTTTTTGTTAACTGCGTTGAAGATGCACACGGGAGGGAGGAAATTTCCTTCAGCATTGCAGCAAACAATAGCTGTAATATTTTCTCCTTTCTCTCCAGATGTGAGCTTACGGCCATCTTTTCTTCCCTTTACAGCAAGAACGTAACCGGATTTACTATTAAGGAAAAGACCTGTCTCATCCATGATATAAATGTTAGCTGGTTTATTCATTAAATTGTTGTTCTCAAGAATTGATTTTAATAGATTAAAATAGGCATCTACGTCTTCTCTTGTGAGGCCCTGAGTTCTTGACAGAGAAAGACCTTCAAATTTTTTTACGGAAATATTGGGATTTTATTCTAGAAACTTGTAGAACCAGTCTTACCCGGCCATCACTTTGTCACTGGTAAAATTTGACTTTAATTTGTAACGCTCAGCTAATTTGTACGCAAGTATTGGGATGGCCGGATGGTAAAAGGACATCACGTAGGCCAATCCTTTGCGCCTAGGTGCTTTGCTCCCGCCAAGGATGGTGACACGAGGGCAACGGCTAGCTAACTGTGGTAGGACAGCTTCCAAATTTATCTAAGTCGAGACGAAGGCGAGGACGGACTCCGTAGGACAAGGATCGCTTGCGGTTCCGTTGTGACATCTGTCCAGTGCATCTTCCCTCGGTACTGGCAGGCGGCGGAACGTAGATGAAACGGAAGGAGTGGGTGATAATCGAGCACCCCAAGTAAACCTCCTTCCGGATCGTCCCTTGTGACTCCCTCTGTAGCTGGAGTAGTTGTGAGCCGCCCTCAAATTTCGGTTGGAAAGAGAAGTGCCCGTTTGACCAAGAGCGGTTCCAGTCACGGAGGGTCCTTCAGGTCCGAGGTCTGTGGCTCGTATCTCCTTCTCTGGATGGGGATCTGAACCTCTTCTTGGACCGACCTATTACGAAGAACCGGGCCGGAGGCTCGTCAGTCAAGTGACGGTGTAAAGACCTAAGTCGGGCCTTGGGTCGAAACCAGTCGTGAGCGTCTATACGTAGCCAGAGCTTTCTGTACCTGGCGTTTGGGACTAGCAGGAGTCTTTGAATAACTTTCAGGCTACTAATCTCGATCGGGACAGCTTTTTTAGCGTTCTTGAAGGAGTTTTCCATGCCCTTCAGAGTCCGATAGTGGTTCTAAACTAACTTTCCGTTGATTCTAACATTTGTTGTGTTTTTGTTTTGTGGTTTAGTTTGTTTTGTGTTTTTTTTTTTTTATTATATATGAATGATCCCCCAGTTGAGTCGATCGAGGACCACCTGCATTTCGCTGCAGGGCTTGCCAAATGCAAAGCTTCTGGGGGGACAACCTTAGCCAGGGCGTGCTTATGCCTCAGGAACTCTTTTCCTCAAAGTCCCGAGCTGGCGAGGGGCTCCTCCTACTCGCAGCAACCGATGAACAAGTCGTTTCCTCCCTCCTTAGGACTCGATGATCGGACGTTGCGGTAAAGCAAGAGTCGTTGGGCAAATTCGGCATTGGCCTATGACCCGGTAGGCAGGATAACAAACTTTCTCATAATAAAAGTCAATAATAATAGCTCGCTCTTTTTTAATATTTTTTTGTAATGTTAAGTGATTTTAGATGTTTATTAAACATAATTTATTTCAAACAGAATATTAGATTCTATTTTTTTTTCCTAAACAAAAATAAATTAATATTTTAAATAAATCATTTCACAGTCACTAGAACAAGTGGTATAAAAAATTTTCTTTCTATTTGTAGACTTACATGTATGCAATTTTATATTAAGATGCAGCTTACATATCAGATTGAACGCAATTTTAAGCGCGCAATTTATTGCGTCCCATTCTACCACAGAGACATTGTCTATAATTGATTTTGTATATAATTTTATGATTATACGGACACTGGTGTGTGTTGGCGGATGACCTCAAGGTATATAGAAGTGCTTAATCTTCAATAAAACTATTTCCGAATAGTAATCTTGTCACAACTATTCTATTCAATAACACGAAGATTACTATTCTAAAATTGTGGTTCCGAAAACTAAGCCTCTTTAAGCATCCTTGACATTTTGCGGACCAAATTCGTAACCGTACGGGTCTGCCCTTCCTAAAGCCGGTCCTGAATAAAACTGTATTAATTAATTCTCAGATGTGCGCAACAAGATCAAATAAAATTTTTGCCCCCTCAAAGTTCCTTTCCTACAAGAAAGTTCTGAAGTGGCGCCCTTGAGTAGTGCTATAGAATAAATAAATAAATAAGAAATAGAACTCGATATAGAAAATATTAATTGATAACAAATCATTTAAAAAATTAAGAGAACGTACCATAATTTGAATGCAAGCTTCATGTTTGCCTAATAAACTTAGTAAGATAGAATTAACCTTTTGATTATGGGGTTGGGACACCGTACGTCCCAGCGACTATTTTTTTTTAATTCTATTCGTACCACTTTTTGAAATATGATCTCTGACATACACTTATACTAGGATATTCTCAAGAGATATCTACCACAAAGAATTTTTTTTGTAAATCGTGGTGCGATTGAATATAAAAATTGTCGCCAGTCCAGGTCCGTAATCAAAAGGTTGACGACATTACGCATATTGAAGCTCAGAAGAACTGTAACTAAAAATACCACATAATAGAACATGATTGGTATAGTGATTATCAGAATATAGTCAAAATTTCTTCAGCAAATCGCTTTACATATTCAAAACACATATTTTCATCAACCGAGTTCCTTTAAATATGTAGGAAATTTATTATTTTTATTTAAAGGAAAAAATGTTCAAACACACGAGATTTTCTGAGAAATAATTACATTTCTTAGGCAAGAAAAACTACGCCTCCCAAAATGTATTTGCGTAACAGTGCCTTACATTCAACAAATTTTAATTTAAAAAATAATTTCAAAATTTTTAAGAAAAATAATTTTGAAATTCCCTTCGCAATGCACACAGAAGTTAAAAAAAAAATAATTCCTCTTTTCTTATGCTTGCATAAATTATAAGTAAAACGTGTCTAGATTCTTGAGGAAAAACATTTTTGTGAAATTTTCTCACGATAGTTGTTTTCTTAGTTAAAAACGTGCATTTAATATGAGTTACTTTAAATCACATTCTTTGGAAAAATAACATCAAAAATTTTTGCTCTTTGTGAGTAATTGAAGAGTATCAACAAATAAAATGTCAGCAATGTATTCCTTAAATTTTATTTATTATAAACAAAACCGCAACTGTTAAGTTTGTTTAATCTAGCGACAATTTATGCTTTGCTTTTCCAATATTTTCTTTCCAGTTATACGGTCATGTGTATTCTAATAATTCTGGTACCTCAACAATACTACACAAGATTAATTTTCATTACAGTTCTCAACTATAACTATAATCTGTTTGTCTTTAAAAATAATGTTAACAAAGTGAAAAATTATTTTTCAAAATTGAAGCAATGTAACGATTTTAAATGATTACTACAATAGTTACATTATTTGAATTTTTTTAATGCAAAAATAAGAAGTGACTCAATGAAATAGTTTTCTATATACAGACAAAAGCGTATTTTTAGCCACTTACTATGATCAGTATATTCCGGTGTATAACGCGCAGCTCAAACAATTATATTTCGACACAGAAATTTTAGTTAATGAAATGTTTTTTATTCCTCCGTCGTAAATATTTACCTTTATTTATGAAATAAAATTTTTCTGTCTAAATATGGTTGTTTGAGCTGCGCGCTATACACCAGAATATACAATAATCTTAAACCAGTGAAAAGTTTTAATTTAGGTAGCGATGTAAAAGATGTAAAATTTTATATACACTGGAAACATTTTTACGCAGCCGGTATGCAACTTTACCTTTTTCAAACAAAATTTTATTTCTACGGAATTTTATGAAGGGTTTTAAATCATTGATTATCGTTAAAAATTTTAAACTCAGAAAAAAAAAGTTTAAATTTATGCATAATGTTATTCGGTTTCAGACTAGTTTAAAATGAATCAGATTTATTCATTAAAAAATCAGCCCAAAAGATAATTTCTAGAGGAATTTTCATTTTCGTTAATTTGATTATTTTGTCGATTTTGCTCATTTTTAACATAGCTCCCAACCTTAAAGGGATGGTGAACTTTGAAAATAAGCAAAAATATAGAAAACTTCACTTAAATATAAAGCTAACAAAATCAATATTTGATTATTTTTTCACTTTTATAAATTATCTGCAATCACCTTAAATCAGTCTAAGTGTGTTAAAAAATCAGATCGAGTTTTTAACTAGTTTTAAGCAGGTTTTCTCATCTATAACCAATGAGTAAAGTGTCCCATGCGAACTATTTTTCTTCCAATCCCTTTCTAATCTCTCAAGTGTGTTAATGGTTTCATTTTTCAAATAAATAGGTATTCGTAAATAAAACAAAAAATAATTACATAAGTTGTAATTAACAATTTCAATATTAAGGAAAAAAATCGAAAAAACTTGCGCAATATGCGTAAAATATTTCTATAAATCTGTTAAAAAATGAGGTAAGTTAAAGCGAATATATAAATATGCGTATTTTTAGGAACTGGAGTAATCCTTGGTTTTCAATCGTTTAGAATTCACACAAAGCATTTTATATATGTATTTCTTATGTAGTATTTTCTTTAAAGAAACCTTTTTTTCGACCAGAAATTTTAGATATTTTATTTCAAAATATGCTATATTCACGAAGAAATTGGTTGTTTGTTGTCAGTCATAATTTATAGAGATTTTAAATGAAAAGAGAAAATTCTTAATTTCAACGCCCACCATCCCTTAAAAAAATTTCCAATGGAAATGGCTATTCCTGTTAGTAAAAAATAAAATGATCGCCAAAAACAGCACTAGGATTGCCAAGTCTGGAGGCAGGGAGGAAATATTCGATCGTCTTTCGAGCTCTGCATTTCATTGATCAGTCACTCGGCCTCATAATTTAAACCTTGCTACAAACTGGTAAATATGGTGAAGCACCTCCACCTGTGGGCTCGATTAGCGTAGCATCCCAACAAACAACGTTTGGCGCAGAAGAAAAGAGGAAATTTTTAGAATGCCTTATGCCACTTTCCCTTATCTCCACTGAAAGCCTAGTAAATTATTCATTTCGTAATAAGAAAACAAATAGTAAAAGCAAAATGGGTTTTGAGAATCTTTATGTATTTGATATATTTCTAAGAAGCATAGACCTCTAATTAATTTTATATAAATGTCGATAAATATCAGTATAAACAGCACCTAATCGACACTGATCTTAGGAACGCTGAATACAGGTATACATACAGATATGTGAGAAGTAATTTAAATTAAATCAACAAGATGAAATTTTCGGAGTGTTTCAAGTCATTTATATTTAGTTTCACTATAAACTTAGGAAATTATTAATTTCGTTTTAACAATTTGAAATAGGAAAACACGTAGCAAAAGAAACAAGAAAGAAAAATCATGCGTCAAGCTCAGATTATGAAACACTTTCCAACACTGGCAGAATATTGCAACGAAACTTCACCGTTTAAAATAGTGAAACCAGATCTCAGCAATTACCGTCTGTAGGCACAAAGGTACTCGAATTATTTTATGCATCCATGTATATGAGCTACAGATCGGTATATACACAACATAGTGTGCAAAAATTTAGATTATTTGCAAAACGCTTAATGCAGTTGGAAATTCACTTTCAGTAATTTCCAGCAGTAGACGGATATGCACTCGAATAATTTTCTACAGCTCTGTATATTATCTACAGACTTTCATATACTCGCATATTAACTAAAATTTAATTTAGTAAAGTCACGCACAATACAACTGGAATCGTACTTTCAGAAATGACTATCCATAGACGGCTATGTATTCGGTTATTTGCGTAGTCCTGTATATGAATTTATTTACATTTTACAAAACTCTCTGCTAACTAGTATACTAAATATATAGTTCAGCTGTAAAATGCAGAACTCAATTAAAATACACTCTTAAACAATTCATGCTCATACACAGTGATGCTTACGATTTATTTTGTGTAGTCCTGTATATGATTTATAGAAATTATACACACCACGTAGAATGGAAAAATTTCACAGTACTGTAACTGAAATATTTGGTGTGTAACTGTAAATGAACGATAATTGTTATGCACATCATATTCGTCTACTCTAAGTATCTTGCGGTGCACCTCAATAATGTATATAAATTTCATTATGTTTGAAATACTGTAACGTTATTAAAATACGCTCCAAACATCTTTCCCGGTAGACCATTATGTAATTGAATTCTTTTAAGTGACCCTGTAAATGAATGATAAATGCTTTTGCACATCATTTTATACAGAAAGCATGTTTTGTAGCACTTTATAAATGCATATCAATCTCATTATGTTATAAATATCTTAACACAGATAAAATGCACCCGCAAACGACTTTTTCCCATAGACCATAATGTAACGGAATTCTTTTGTGTGCCCCTGTAAACGAAATAAAATTGCTACACATTTCCTTTTCAATACCGAACATTCTAGGGTAAATCTCAACAACGTATAAAAATTTCATGGCAATTCGAGTTTATTTACGAGAGTGGACAAACAGACCGCCGACAGACAGTGAAACCAAATACATAAACACTTTTCAACTATGTTGAAAAGTATTAAAAATTGTTTCGTGTATTTCGATGTATTTGATTTTTAATTCTAACTAAGAATAGGCTCTAATTTATTTAATATAACCTTTAGTAAATATCAGTAAAAATAGGTTCTATTCGATACTTGTTTTAAGAATTCTGAATGCACCTATACATCCACATATATGAGAAATAATTAAATTTAAATCACTAACATAAAATTTTCGTAATGCCTCATGCCACTTCTCCTTAGATCCATTTGAAGCTTAGTAAATCATTCATTTCGTAATAAGAAAACAAATAGTGAACGAAAAATGCGTTTTGTGTATTTTGATTTATTTGATATTTATATAGGTCTCTAATTAATTTTGTATAACTGTCAGTCAATATCAGTATAAACAGCACCTAATCGACACTGATCTTAGGAATGCTGAATGCAGGTATACATACAGATAATGTGAGAATTAATTTAACTTACTATATCAACAAGATGAATTTTTCGGAGTGCCTCAAGTCACTTATGTTTAGCTCCACTGTAAGCTTAGTGAATTATTAATTACTTTTAACAGTTCCAAATAGGAAAGCACATAGCAAAAGAAAAAAGAGTTTCGTGTATTTCGATTTATTTGATTTTTATTTCTAAACAAGTATAGGCCTCTAATTAATTTAATGTAACCGCTAGTAAATATTAATACAAATAACTTCTAATCGACACTTGTTTTAAGAATTCTAAATGCATCTATACATCTAAATATATGAGAAACAAACTTAAATCACTAAGATAAAATTTTTGGAATGCCTTAACCTTAAGACACTTGTACTTGGCTCTACTGTAAGCTTGGTAAATTTATTAATTTCGTTTCAACATTTCGGAAATAAGAAACAAGTAGTTAAAGAAACGTATATCGATTTATTAGATTTTTATTTCTGCAATATAAGCGCCTCTAATTCATTAATTATAATCTCTAGTAAATGGCAGAAATAAAATTGCATCCAAAACTTACACTGGTCTTAATAGTACGGGATGCATGCATCTATCAACATATGTAAAGAAGTAATTAAATTTTAATCAAGATAAATAAAATTATATATTTACGAATTCGACAGGCACAAGTATTAAATACAGTCGTATGCTGAATTCCTAGCTTTTGAATATGATCTTGCATCCAGTTCGAAAATAAGTACAACAGCCTGATCACATATATCTATATTAATAAAAGAAAGTTCGCTCTGTGTGTGTGTCTGTCTATCTGTCTTTGATGGCTAGCGAAATCTACAGATCGCACAGATCTGAAAAAATGAATTTGGAAAGCGCAAGACATGTCCTGATGCATCTGAGGCTCAGATTTTTAATATTTTGATAATTAGCCGAGATATTAATTAAAAACTATTCAAAAACGCATCTCTTTCTTTGCGAGCCGGCAAAAGCTATCCCACATGCGCAGAACCCAATTTACGCACCGGGAGGAAATGAAGAACTGAACGGCGGTTTTTTGTGTTACTTCGTAGTTTTAAATCGGCCAAACCATTCCGTACAGTTAAAATTGGAAAACATATTCAGAGAAAGATCGTACTCTTGCCTCTAAAATGTAGGGATCAATTTGAAAATATATCGTTAATCTTTTGAAAAGAAAAATTTCAAAAAATGGCGTTTTCCCCTTATGGCAACGCCCATTCAGGGCATAATTTTAGAAGTACCGACAAACCAAAAATATGCTCTTAAAGCTGAAATCTTTTCCTAATCCACGGTCTAATTGGTTTTAAAAAATATGATCTTTAACCCTTTCAAAAATACCTGCGAATGCAGGTCACTTCGCGCCTCACGGAGACGATCTTTTTTTCTACGCTAAAAGTAACTAAACATCCGTATTTAGACACAATCGTTTTAGAGCATCTCGGTAAACTAGATTTACATAACCTACAAAATTTTTGATACATTCGAACGTGTAGAAGTATTTAAAAAAAAACTTGAGAAATGTCTGAAAAAAAAAATGCAAAAAAGTGGGGTGTTTCGGCGTGGCTTCGCTCTGCTTCGACTCATGTTTTCACTACTAAATATGCATATTTTCTCACGAAATTTTAAAGAGAGCTTGGATACATTTATATTTATAACCGATTCAAATTTCAAAGAGTTCGGTAGATGATAACTTTTTTTTATTGTTATGTTAAAGCAGCCGATGCGAAAACAAACAAAAAAAAGCGAGAAGACAACATATTTCTTCTAAAACTAGATAACAATTTCTCAAAATTTTTACACGAACTGTCAAACCGTTATATTTTTAACCGAAATAAGTTTCAAAGAGTTCGGTTAAAAAGAACTTTTTTAAAAAATACAATGAAACGACCCTACGTGAAAAAACAAGAAATGTCATCTTACAAGCGCTTTTATCACTAAATATCAATAATTTTTGCGAATTTTCCATTTAAAAATATAATTTCATACGAAATTGGGTTAAAGATATAAAATCTACAGACTTGATGTTTGTTTAAATTTATTATGACGGGCTCGGGCAACGCCAGGCAGGTTAGTATATATGTTTAAATTTATTATGACGGGCTCGGGCAACGCCAGGCAGGTTAGTATATAATATATATATATACTAGGGGGCTCAGCCCCCTGCTCGCTAACGCTCACCAACCACCGTGAATAGGAAGCAATTCACATTAAGACCGCTAAGTGGTCCCAGTTCGCTTCGCTCACCAACCACCGTGAATAAGAAGCAATTCACATTAAGACCGCTAAGCGGTCCCAGTTCGCTTCGCTCACTCGCCCCTTTTTAACACTTTCCAACCTAGTTGAAAAGTGTTTATGACTTCGGTTTGTCTGGCCGTCAGCCGTCTGGCCGTGCTCTAACTCCCGTAAATATGCTCGGATTGCCTTGCAATTTTTATATGTTAATGTCGTTATCTATAGCACGTTCCCTATTTCAACTGAAGTGTGTAGCACTTATAGTTTTTTACAGGGACACTCAAAAGAATTCCGTTACATTACGGTCTATGGGGAAAAATCATTTTCGTTTTATTTTAATGATGTTTCACAATTGCAAACACATTGTAATTGATATATATCACTAAGGTGTATTACAAGAAGCTTAATATGGAATAGGGTGTGGATAGCACTTATAGTTAATTTACAGGGACAGTCAAAAGAATTCCGTTACATTACGTCTATGGAGAATAAATCGTATGCGGTTTATTTAAATAATGTTTCACTATTTCAAACGCATTGAAATTTATATATATCACTAAGGTGCATTACAAGAGGCTTACTACAGAGTAGTGTGAGTATAGCAGTCATCGTTCATTTACAAGGACACACAAAAGAATTCTCTACTGTCTGTTAACAATAATTCCTGGAAGTGCGTTTTAAGTTACTGAACGCGATTTTAAATTTAACTCACTTTTTGTTTATTACGTGGTGTGTATAAATTCTGTAGATCATATACAGGGAAATACAAAAGTTCGCGAACACATTTCCGTTTATTGACAGAAACTCCAGAAGGAGAATTTTAAACTGTGCTACGCGTTTCTTAACAGAACTAAAATTTAGCATCCTATGTAGTATATATACAAATCTATAGATCATATACAGGGCTGAATAAAAGTATTCGGATATTTTTCCGAATATTTTATACGTTGGAAATTCCTGAAATTATGTTTTTAAATATGTTATGCGTTTTCCAAATTGTTTACTTAGATGTTATCTTTCAGCTTATTAAACGGTATGATTTGTAAAATTATTTTGGAAGCGTTGGAAAGTGTTACATAATCTATGCTTGACGCATGATTTTTCGTTCTTGTTGTTTTTGCAGCAACTCTAGCCGGAATAAGAACTACCATAAAACATTTTAACATGAATTTGACAGTTTTTTAATGTAAAAACTAATTGAAAACTTCGTTGAAAACACAATTAATAATGTATTTAGTTGGTTACTATTAATGGGCATAAATCTTGTAAATACTATGAAAAAATGATCTTGGAAACACAATGAGTTTAAAACTCATTGCACCTATAATATTGTACGGTACTGCTTAAATTCATTTAAAAAAAACACTACGTGATAGGAAGATAGTTTATATATATTATCAATCATTGTTTAAATTTCGTTCGACATTTTACTGTTCGAATTGATTATAGATTTTTACAAAATAAATTATTTTTTACTTCATCAAGATAGCAACAGATGGCAGCAGGTGCAATCTAGACAGTTGATATTTTTATTCTCTCCTATTTTCGTGTGAGTGAAATTCGTAAATAAATTTTATTTAAGAGTTGAGAATTCATTTGAAATTAACTCTATTACTCATAATTAAAATGAGGAATCATCTCAAACGCTTTGAATTACGTATATGTTATTTTATTTTTAATAATTGATAGTTTGAATTTGCCTGCTCTCACACTAGCCGCCATATTGGAGGCAGAGCTGATCTTACCGAATCTAGTCTGTTCATTGTCCTGAGCTCTGGAAACTGCGGTTGTTGCCAAACGATAGGCTAGAAATTCAGCCTTATTTTTGCGCCACGTAAGAGAAATATATATATAGATATATATAATAAAACTTTTTGCAATACATAGAGGGAAAGACCTAAATATGGGCTACGTGATTAATTTTGAAGTCTGACCAGCTATATATTCATTATTTTTAAAATGTTAATATGTTAATGCAACCTAAAACCGGTAAAGATTAATATAGGAAGGTAAATAATGCTTAAAATATTCTATGTTTTAAAAATAAATTTAATTGCAAAAATTGTAAAATTAGTAGTTTTTCAAATGGTAGTTTAAATACAGTCCACCAATAACATCTGTACGAAAACACAAAAAAAAAAATTAATAAAAACATTCAACAGTCGTGAAAATTCTACCATTTAATTTTATTTGCAGTAGTATATACATACTTTTCTGCCCTTGCACATTCTGTGTGTGCCCACATTTCGCACTGCAAACATTTTATCCACATTTCTCCTCTTGTGTTAGCAGAGCAACAGCTTTCACTGAATATGCAGGTTGCATCGCTGTCATCAGAGCAATCTCCTGCCGAAATATTCAGGTCACTATCATATAGTTCACTATGTTCTTTCTTGGAGTCTGAAGGCTGATTCATAGTTGCCCTCTTTGCACCACTTTTTGTTTGCCCATTTTAAGTTTTAGTTTTTTTTTTCTTTTTTAAGGCGACTACATCACTCAAAGACGCAAGAATCAGTTTCTTCTTGATTTTGTTTTGTTTAATGCTGTCTTGCACAAAGACCGAGTCAGCTCAATCCGGTAGGGCAAACCCGTTATATGACTTAAAGAACTTACGACCTCGGGTGATCTCTTTTTAGCTCACAGGCTATCAAAGCCTGAGAGCTAATGTGCCCGCCCGTTCTATATGTACGTATGTATGTACGTAACGCGATAACTCTTGATAGAAATAAGCGTTTTGCTTCAAATTTTGAATATAGGTTCATTGTGATAAGGCGCTTCCCTGTTTAGTTTTGAGGGTTCAATGGTTAAGTATAAAGGAGAAAAGGGGGGATAATCCCCCCTTAATTTAGATAAATGGGTTTTTCAAGCAGAATTATCCGATTTTCTTCAAATTTTTTTATATAGGTTAATTGTGATAAGGCGCTTTCCTGATTGTGTTTTGGGGATTCATTGGTAAAGTATAAAGGGGGGGGACAAGGGGATAACCCCGCGCCCTTAATTTAGATAAATGGGTTTTTCATGCAGAATTATCCGATTTTCTTCAAATTTTGTATATAGGTTCATTGTGATAAAGCGCTTTTCTGATTAGTTTTGGGGGTTATTTGGTTAAGTATAAACAGGGTAAAGGGGGGGGCTTATCCGCCCCCCTTAATTTAGATAAATGTGTTTTTCATGGAGAATTATCTGATTTTCTTCAAATTTTGTACATAGGCTCATTGTGGTAAGGAGCTTCCCTGGTTAGTTTTGGGGATTCATTGGTTAACTATAAAGGGGTGGGAACGGGGAGATAATCCCCCCTTAATCTATTGTCTATTTCTTTATTTTTCGAGGGGCTTATTTCAAATACTTTGAAATAAGAGTATAATATACAATTAGTGTGAATAGCCTATGAGCTCAATGCCCTCAGTTTAACTGGGCAGTTTTCTTTTTTATTTGTAATACTGTTGGCACTGGAGAGATATCAAATGGGCTGTGCAATAGTTATCGATTAAAATGTACAAAAATTTGAATTCACTTAACTGATAAAATTTCGAAGTCCGAAAATATGTGAGTTAAAAAAAAAGAAATGGCGATTGTAAACGGCAGCGATCAATCAGCTGTTACTTCTTCTTCCTATCATCTTTCTTACCAAAATCTGACAGTTTCATACCCTCGCCGCCAGACAGACGAATCTTCTAATAAAAACAAAGCTGTTAATGCTTATTTAACACCTAGCTCGATTTTAGATCCTAACCTGTATTTGGACTCTACCCCTTGCTCCCTTCGTACGCCAACCATTTGATTTTCAACAGACTCGTGTGTTGTAAACTTATTCCTAACTCCTCCATTATTGGAAACACGCTACAATACCACTTTACTCCTATAACAAATATAAAATTCTTACATTTAAGAGCATCGTTTTATACACTGGCCTCCAAAAGTTATGGTATAATCAGTCTTTTGTGTCTAATTTGAAAATAAATGAACAAAAATACATGGAATTTAGCAGAATTGTGCTTTAAACAGTTATTGTTATTTAACGAATTTTAATTAATTTTAACATAAAACATGATTTTCAAATAAAAAATTGCATTTTTTGCAAAAATCCACTGTTTGATAAAAAAAAAAAAAAAGTGGCAGTTTTTTGTGAAAAAAAAAGTTAAAAGGATATTAATAAGGCATGTATATAGTTATTCCTACTTGCTATGCATTTGTGGCATCGGCTTTCCATACTGTCAATTAAGTTTTCGGACACGGGAATAGGAAACAAAGAACATACATGGAGAAACGCTTGTTCCAACTCATTTAACGACATCGCAGGAGGACTTACGGTAGCCACTTGTCTGCCGAAATAGTCCCAAAGATGTTCTATTGGATTAAGGCCCGAATATTTAGCTGGCAATTCCATTAGCTCCAAACCTTGATCGTCAAGATATTCATCAACGACTCTAGCGCAATATGATCGGGCATTATCATCCTTTAAAGATTAATTCATCACCAATAGCACCAGCATACGGAATGACAAATAGAGCAAGGATCTCATCCCGATATTTCACAGCAGTCACAGTTCTTCCAAGACAAACATGGAGGTTACTATGACCAACAGGGAGATTCCAGCCCAAACCATGATTCCATCTCCTATATAACTGTGTCTTTCAACAATGTTACATAGATAGAATCTGAAGCCTTGTTATCCCCTGATCAGTACACGAACTGAATCACTCATAAAAGTAAACCGGGACTCGTCTGTGAACAGTACGGAAGCCCATTTTTGTCTGTTCCATGTAATGTGCTCTCTTAGCCAACATAAATGGGCACTTCTGTGTTGTCGATTAAGAGTGCCACACACAACGAGTCGTCTTGCATAGAGTCCTTAATTCTGACGACGTAGTACCAGATATTGTCATCTCTGTTGCCTTACGATGATCTTAAATGAGCTGAGACACAGTAGTGATGACCCTCCTTCGAGCCAAAAGAGCTAGAAAGCGATCTTATGAAGCGGTTGTAACCCATGATCGGCCCGAAACAAGTCTTCTTGATACTGAATTTTCGGATTCAAATTAATCCCAGAATATTTGTACCAGACTACGAGACACATAACACATTAAGACATCTAACAGCATCAACTTGTGATAACCCATTTCCACCGATCCGATTGCCCGTAATCTTAACGAATCAGGTAAACGACATCTCCTGCATATGAACAACAATATTTTAGGAACAACAATTGAAGATCACCAAGCATAAAACAAATTCCATACAAATCACAAAAATGGGATATTCGCAGTTTTCCCCGACTGCCATATAAGTGTCCAATTCTTTAAAAAAATAGAGATGGGTATAATTGTTGCATAAGGTTTTATTGAAGTTACCTAAGATCATTAATATAAACCATTTTTTTTTACATTTATTTTCATTCTTTTAATAGTGAGTGTCAAAAATCTGGAGGCCAGTGTATTTAAATTGTATATTGGCGGACAGGCCAGCAGATAGATTAATTACATATACAGACATGCCAAGTCTCCGGCGTTTTAGACACCAGTAATTTAGTACAGAAAATGTTGTTTTGTTTAATCGGAGCATTTTGCGATTTAAAAGAACAACATTTTCTCTAAAAAATTACTGGTGTGCAAAAATCCGGAGACTTGGCAGCTCTGCATATATCCTGCGTTGGGCTGTTTTACGTAATAGGTTAGTTTATTTTTTTAGTAAAATTAATGAATTGCTAATTTGTAGCTATTTCCATATTCATAATCTAAAACTTTGCTTGCATTAGAAAAGAGTTTAAAATCAAAGTAATCCCCGCTTCCTGTCTAAAAAAATTAGTCCTGAGATATGATGTATTAGAAAGTGGGGCACAATTTTCAAAAAATTATCTATCTATATATTTATTTCTCTTACGTGGCGCGAAAATAAGTCTGAATTTGTTTCTTGCCGGTTGGCAACAACCGCAGTTTCTAGAGCGACGATTCTGAGTGGTTCATTTTACGACCACATGCTTCATTCAGCAAATCGAAATTCAGAGCAGGATCTTTCAGCTTATGTAGCTGTTTTCTGCGATGCATGTCATTGGTTCGTTATTCGGTCACGAGATGCATTCAGCAAATCAGCTTTTTTGATCAACACAGCAAAAAACGTGTTTACGTCTGAGAGACACTGTATTTTTTTATACGTCGAACGAACTTTAGATGATGATTGTTAATTTATATTAAACTATCTTACTATCACGTAGCGTTTTTCGAAATTAATTTAAGCCGTGCTGTACCATATTATAGGCGCAATGAGTTTTAAATTAATTGTGCTTCTAAAGGTTTTTTTCATAATGTTAAAATGATTTATACCTATTGATAGCACGAACTAAATGCATTTTTAATTGTATTTTCAACGAAGTTCCCTACTTTTTTTATACATAAAGCAAAATTATAAATATTTATGATAATACTCATTCTGGCTAGAGTTGATGCAAATTGTGGCGAGAGAGAGAAGCAAGCTGGGATCGCGTAGCGGTCTCAATGTGAATTGCGTTGCAATTGACGGGGCTTGGAGAGCGTTATCGAGCAGGGGGCCAGGCCCCCTAGTTTTTCATATTATGCGTGAGGAAGTTAAAATTTTTCCGATCAAAATGTTTCAGTTACAAAATATTTAGCAGATAGGCAAAATAGGTAAATAGTAATGTGTTGTTAATATTTGAACAGTATTTTTGCCAAAATAATGTATCATCGCAAAGTTGGAAATATATCTAACGATGTACTTTCAGTGCCAAATTTGGCAGCATTTTACCATATGTTACCAAGATAGCCAATCATTTGCTGACTTTCGGTGTTACTGCAGAATTTTCTAGAGCACAGGCTCGAATGGCAGACGAACATTCAGTCAAATTGAAGTTATCTGTGTTTTCCAAGAAATTGAACTAATGAGAAATTTTTTACCAAAACACATAA